>JAMPIV010020074.1:0-5000 GCA_024509875.1 Oreohelix idahoensis
CCTTCTTACTCCCCAACACGTCACCCTCAATTTTCACTTATTGGTGTGTTTTTGTTTTCTTTTCATGATTGTGACTAGGCAGTTGTTGGACTGTATATTTTTCTGACTTTGTGGATTTATTAGTGTCATTATTGAAGCTGGATGTATTTTTGTGAATGCCATGTGGTTAAGAACCTTGGAATTAACCTGGTAATTGGTAATTCTTTGCTTACATGTGGTGTTAAAACCTTGGTATTAGCAGTACTTTGTATCTCTGCTTACATGTGGGTTATTCTTTATTTGTCGGGTAAACGGAACCCTGCTAATGCTAGTAGATTTTTTCTTGGAGAACCCCCAAGGTAAAATAAACAGAAGTAGACCTCAACAACCACAGGGAAAAATGGAGAATCAGAGATAGACTTTTAACAAAAATATAAGCTTATGGACAGAACCCTTGTGAATGAACAGCAAGAAGCTCTTGAGATGGCTATGGCTCACCATCTATAATAGGAAAGAGGCTGACACATGAAGGCTCTCATTGTGCTGCTGTATTCAGAGCTAAAGGGTTAATGTATGTACACTACAGCTACATATCTCTGGTTACTCTGTCCGACCACTGTCCACTGTCAGCAACTGTCCTCAATGAGTCTGGTCCACAACCCTGACTATTGTCATGCAAAATGTCTCAATGGTCTGTCCCCACCCTGACATTGCGTTTAAAGCAAACTCGTCTCAAGCGTCTGTACCACCCTGACATTTGTAAAGCAAACCTGACTGTCTCAATGTCTGTCCACCCTGACATTGTAAGCAACTGTCTCCTCAGATGTCCTTGTCCACTCACTGGACATTGCTAAAGCAACTGTCCTCAATGTCTCGGTCCACACCTGAGCATACGAGCGCGTAAGCAAGCTAGTCCCTCAAATGTCCTGTCCATCCTGACATTGTAACATCGTAAGCAACTCGTCTCAATGTGATGTCCGAGACCCTGACATTGTAAGCAACTGCTCTCAATGTCTGTTACACAACACACTGACCATTGTATAGCAAGCACTTGTCTCACAAGTCCTGTCAAACCTCCTGAACACAATTGTAAGCAACACGTCATCAATGTCTGTTCATGTCCACACCCTGGACATTGTAAGCAACTGTGTCAATGTCGTCCACCCTGACTTTGTAAGCATCTGTCTCCAATATGTTCTGCCAACACCGTGAACGATTCCGTAAGCAAACTGTCTTACAATGTCTGACTCCACCTACCTTAACAATGTCAGCCCAAATGTCTCAATGTTCTGTCCACCTGACTTTGACATTGTAAGCAACTGTCCTCAATGTCTGTCTATCCTGACATTGGTATGCAGACTGTCTCAATGTCATGTCCACCACCCTAACATTGTAAGCTAACTTGTCCTCAATGTCTGTCCACCCTGGACATTGTATGCAGAAAACGAGCATCTACTCAATGTCCTGTCACACCTGACATTGTAAGCAAAACTGTCCCCCAATGTCTGTCCACACGCCAGACAATGTAAGCAACTGTCTCAATGATCTGTTCCACACCTGACATTGAGAAGGGCAACGTGTCTCCAATGTCTTGTGGCCCACTCCTGACATTGTAATGCAACTGCCTCAATGTCCTGTCCACACCCTGACATTGTATACAGCAACTCGTTCTCAATGTCTTCCTCTTGTCCACCCTAACAATTGTCGCAGCATCATGATCCTCACTCAATAGTCTTTGGTCCACCCTGACATTGCGTAAGCAACTTGACCCTCAATGTCTGTCCCCTACCCTGACATTGTAAGCTAACTGGTCTCAATGTCTGGTCCACACCTGACATTGGTAAAGCAACTGTCTCAATGTCCTGTTTACAATGCAAGGAAAGTGAATCAGGGCTACAAAAAATGATCGATAATGAAACTATGTCATTGTCACAAAAACTGAATGCCGCCCGACCCTTTTCCTGGCTGCTGGAGTTTCAGAGCACTAAAATTATAGACCTTCCAGAAAGCAGTTTCCCAAGGTTCAACACTGTCTGTGGTGGTTACCTGTGGCTCTCCCTGAGAAAACAAAACCTTAAGAAACAAGTACCACCACTTGGACAATGGCATATAGTGAGCAATGAGGCAACAGGCAACCTCCATTGCATGACAATATTGAATGAGGCGCAGACTGTAGCAACCTCCATCATGGATCTAAATTGAAATAGAGGCAAACTGGTCAACCTCACTCATCAACAAGACATATTTGAATATAGGCAAGAGCGCAACTGCAACCTCCAACATTGACAATCAACAACCAATAGCAAAACCAATCACTGCAAAGGCCAAAAATGAAGTAAGTTATCTTTAGTGCAAAACATGCTGAATGTGCGGTTCTTCAACTGCTGATAGAAATGAGTTGGGTCAGCAAACTGCTAGAATGTGGGTCAATAACTTACAGAAGCAATGGCAAATGTTGGGGTCCAACATGACTTGAATTGTGTGGACTTCAGACTAGGTTATGAAAGTCTGGGGTCAAATCAGTTACAAAGTCATGCTTATTGAATATAGGGATCACAACGTACTGCTGAATGTGTGGCCAATAGTGCATGCAAAATGTGCTGAATGTGGGGTTTCATAACTGCTGTAAAACGTTGGAGTTACAACTGCTGAATGTGGGGCCAAATACAGTGTCAAGTATGCTGAATGTGAGTTCAACTGCTGAAAGCTGGGCCAAAAGTTTTGCACAGTATGGCTGATTGTGGGTTTCAACTTGCTGAATGTGGGCCGGCCAATAGTGCAAGTATGCTGAACTGAATGTTGTGGGCCAATACTAAGTATATAGTTGGCAAGCAAGCTGAATGTGGGCCCAAGGCCAATGCTGAATGTGGTCAAATAGTGCAAAAGCATGCTGAATGTGGGTTCGGGTCAACTTACTTGAATGTGGGGCCAATTAGCTACAAAGCATGCTGAATGTGTGGGCCAATAGAGGCAAGCATGCTGAATGTGGTGAGTGGGCCCACCTGCTTGAATATTGGTGGGCCAATAGTGTGCAAACATGCGGAAAATGTGGGTCTCACTTGCTGGAATGTTTGGTGCCAATAGTACCATGCATGCCCTTAATGTGGGCCAAAAAGTGCAAGGCATAATGCCTGAATGTCAGGGCCCCAACCAACTGCTGTTTGTGAGGCCAATAGTGCAAGCATGCTGAAAGTGGGCCATATAGTGGCAAGTAAGATCAGAATGTGGGCCAAATAGTAGCAAAGCATTGCTGAAATGTGGGCCTCCAATAGGTGCAAAGTATGCTGAATGTGAGGCCAAATAGTGCAAGCATGCTGACTGTGAGTCCAACTGCTTCTGAATGACTGGGCCAATAGGTGCAAGCAATGCTGAATGTGGAGGCCAATATTGTCAAGGTTAGTTGCTGAATGTGGGGCCAATAGTGCAAGCATGGCTGAATGTGAGCCAACTGCTCTGAAAGTGGGGTGGCCAATAGTGCAACAGATGTATGGCTGGAATGTGGGACAGCCAAATAGTGCAGAGTTATGCCTGAATGTGGGGGGCTGAAATAAGTGCAAGTATGCTGAATGTGGGCCCAATTAGTGCATGATGTTAGTATGCTGGAATGAGGGCCAATAGTTGTTGCAAGTAATGCAGAAATCGAGGGTCAACTGACTTACCTGAATGTGGGCCAATAGTGCAATCGTAAGCTGAATGATGGGGGTCAATAGTGCAAGTTATGGCCTGAATGGTGGGTCAACAACTGCTGATTGTGATCTCTATGCTTTATGTAAGGAGCAAAGAAAAAGAGGACTTTTAATTCATATTCTTAGTTTCAAGTGCCAAGAGTTTATAAATCAGGAAACAAGCCTCGTTTTTTCAATCTTTCTGACATCATTCTAAATTTATTTTAAAACACAACAGGACCAGATGACTCTCCGGAAATACATTAGACATTTTTAGACATTTTTTCTGCCAGAGCTGTTTATGTAATTATGAGTTGATCAAAAGACACGTGCACCCAAAAAACAGTCAAAATCAAATTCATGCAAACAGATATCACAGGACTACTCAATTCATCAAGGTCCAGGATAGACCCACAATTACCAGTAATTAAGGATTTCACTTTAACCCATCTAACTTTAAACTAGAAATTAAACAAAATAAAAAAACAGAGCAAAATCCAAAAAAACAAAAAAACAAACACAACAACACAGTTCACACTATGGTCCCAAGACATTAACCAACCAAAGAAAATCATACACTTTGTTCACTTTAACAGTGTTATTACACAAGGTGACTCTGGGAAACAAAGGTTCTATGGACTACTTAACTCTTACTATTACCAGCACAGCCCCGACCAGTGGTGCGGTTTTAGTACCAAATTTAAATACGGTGCTTCGCACAGTTTCAACTGGCGCGCGAACGGTAAGCGATAGCTGTAAACAGTAGCGCGTACAAAAACGCGGTTATAGCTCACGTAAAAAATGGCCTAAATGACGAATATGAACGTAAGTTTTATCATACAGTCCTGATATAACCACAGGTTGTCGAAAACGCTTCCTGCAGAGCTGGTAATTGGTTACGCACACAGATCGCTATTGTGCGTGGATTTTTTAACAATGGTATAAGGACAGGGGCAGCCCGTACCGGTTCAGAAAGGCAATGGCACAAACTACTGAATGAAAAAATTGCCTAGAAAAATCAAAAACAGCCAATAAAAGCTGGAGGGTTGATTGCCACGTTCCTGTAAAGGATAAAGCAACTAAACTTTAAAGTAACAAGAGAGTTAATATCACCGTGGCAACAACTTTCCAGAAGCAAAATGTGCAAGTCCCTTGATTACTGCAGTTTGAAAAGACCAGATTATTTTTCTAACTACTATGCCTGTTGTTTGGAAGACAGCCAACTGTTGGCATATCTCACACTGTCGTACATATTGACAAAAGCCAACTGAGTTGGCATATCACACAGTAACATAGACAAAAGCCAACTGTTTGGCATATCACACAGTAAACATAGACAAAAGCCACCAACTGTTG
>JAMPIV010020074.1:10000-399603 GCA_024509875.1 Oreohelix idahoensis
CACTAACATGTGGTTGTGTATGGGGACTGACAACATCATCATATAAAACATACTGCTACAGACACAACCACTTCAAGACTACACAAATACTTGGTAATATTAGTTTCAATATAACATGATATAATAGTCAAGAAACAGTTTACAGAAATAGTCAAGATTCAGTTTACATAAATAGTCAAGAAACAGTTTACAGAAATAGTCAAGAAACAGTTTACATAAATAGTCAAGAACCAGTTTACAGAAATAGTCAAGAAACAGTTTACATAAATAGTCAAGATTCAGTTTACAGAAATAGTCAAGAAACAGTTTACAGAAATAGTCAAGAAACAGTTTACATAAATAGTCAAGAACCAGTTTACAGAAATAGTCAAGAAACAGTTTACAGAAATAGTCAAGAAACAGTTTACAGAAATAGTCAAGAACCAGTTTACAGAAATGGTCAAGAAACAGTTTACAGAAATGAAAGAAACAATTAACAGAAATAGTCAAGAAAAGTTTAGTAGTAAAGAAATAGTCAAGAAACAGTTTACAGATATAAAATGAAGAAACAATTTACAGATTCTTATTTTCTAAAACAAGAATCTTCAACTCAAATGTGAAGTCAGTCCTACTGTATGGCTCTGAAACACGGAGAACAACAAAGACAACAACCAAAAAGCTACAGACTTTCATAAATGGGTGCTTGCGTTGAATAGAGGGATTAAAATGGTATGACAAAGTTACCAACGTGGAACTGATGACAAGAACTAGACAAGTGCCAGTGGAACAAGAGATGAGAAGAAGATGATGGCGATGGATAGGACACACATTGAGGAAACCTGTTGATAGCATTACAAGACAGTCCTTGTTCTGGAACCCCCAGGGCAAGAGAAGCAGAGGTAGACCAAGAAGCACATGGACAAGAGAGCTGGAAACGGAGGTGAAAATGACGAGGAGAACGTGGAAAGAACTTGAGATGATGGCACGTGACAGGAAGACTTGGCATGTGTTTGTTGAAGGCCTATGCTCCTTTGGGAGTGGAGGGTTATGAATGAATAATATGATACTATTTGGTCTGAGTTGACCAATGACATAAGAATTACTGCAATCTTTGTCTGGAAGCTCATACAACAAAATAATTACATCAATTAATCTTATTGAAAAAAAGTAGGATTTGGGTTATGAGTTGGTCAATAGCTTGACTAACCAGAAATCTTGATTATAAAATAAATGACCTACTTAAAAGAATGAATATTTTTATTTCCCAAGACTATAAACTGTTTCCAGTTTTGGCATGACCTTTTGAACTGTCAGATTTAGTCCAAGTAATTGACTCTGGCCTGCAATGGACTTTGTTGTTAAGGTAAATCCTGGACTAGGTTGTTAAGATGGGACAAAGATATTTTAAAATTTACCGCCCACATACATAAAAGAACTGAGACTTTATTAAAAAGAAAACCTATTTGCTACTACCCAGTGACATATTGTATGATACACTCATCTTGCAGGTTATATTTTAAAATGTAATTTACGAAGCTGCTCATTGACTACAACAACAAAACAATAATCAAAATAAAGTACAATTTAAGATGAATGAGCTTATGACTAAATGAACACAATTATTTTCAAAGAGTTGACAATGTAGTGAGTGCATCTCTGTCTAACATTCTGCTTTTCCTTTCTCTCATCTTTTGTATTGTATTCTTTCTCTCATCTTTTGTAGTGCATTCTCATCTTTTATATTGTTCTTTCTCTCATTTTTCACACTGTATTCTTACTCTCATCTTCTACACTGTATTCTCATCTTTTACAATGTATTCTCATCTTTTACAATGTATTCTCATCTTTTACACTGTATTCTCATCTTTTACAATGTATTCTCATTATTTACAATGTATTCTCATCTTTTACTATGTATTCTCTCATCTTTTACAATGTATTCTCTCATCTTTTACAATGTATTTTCTCATCTTTTACAATGCATTCTCTCATTTTTTACAATGTATTCTCATCTTTTACAACATATTCTCATCTTTTACAATGTATTCTCATCTTTTACAATGTATTCTCATCTTTTATACTGTATTCTCATTTGTTATACTGTATTCACTAAAAAAAGGTGACATAAAAACACATAAAGTAATCTTGTGCTAAGCTCACAAAGGGCAACATACTGCAGTTGTGCTGTACAGATTTCTAAGAGTATCCTCACAAATGCTAAATAGTCCAACTTTAAAAAATAATAATCAGACAGTACTTTCTTTGAGAACAAAATCTTGATCATCACTGTCCTGGCAACCACACACAAGGGAACTCCCAGCACAGGAAGGCTCATATATGACAACAACATCTGGAATCTTGTCCACTGTGCTACTCTCAACTGCTTGTTCAGAAGCAAGATCATTTTTATTACTGCATCTGATATCTATTCTATTTTTAGCACATTCAGCAGAACTGTTTTTTCCAGCTTTACCAAGCAGTAATGGTTCTGCCGATGTTTTACCTGCTTTAATCTCTAGCCCCACGTGTGGGGTGTTTTTGCAGCTACCGCTACTACCAACAAAATTCACATGACTAATTCTCTCTGAGCTATTTCTCAAATCTGCATCTTTGACACTATCTCTGTCAGCAGATATTCTGCTGATGACTCTGGCCTCCATGTTTGAATCCACCTCTACCACTTCTTCGTACAACTCCCAACTTTCTGGGAAGCATGGTTCAGAGCCCAATAAATCTGTCTTGTAATGTCTCTTCTCATGGTCATATCTTTTGGGCATCACTTTCATAAGACTAGAAGTTTCTGTTTTATCTCTAGTATTTATGTTTTCTAACAGTGCTGGATCCAGCGAACCCAAATGTGGGTAACTCTTACCTTTTAAATCATTGTCTTCAGTGCTGTGCCTTTGTGCTGAATCACAGTCTGCTATCACAGTACTCTCCCCTGAGTATTGCAGAAGGTCTACTGAGTCTCTCATACCTGGTGATACTGCGGTTGTTGCTATGCTCACATCTCCATCTGCTGCACTTTTGCTGATACCACTACCAGCACTATAGCCATCGCTAACTTCCTCTGAATGACTAGACAGTTTGTTCTCAGCAGCTCCTCTATGTACAAACTCACCTGGTTCTACCAAAGAGTCCGTGGCCTTTTGTTGGTGAGCAGATTTAGCAGAAGAATCGGTGGTGCTCCCAGTTTGATACACTTGTAAGAAATGTCCATAATCTGGCGTTGAAATATCTTCATTTTCCCGAACAGAGTTACTTGAAGAAGAATGGCTCTTGCCTTCAATAATGTCTGAAAGTGTACGGTCAAGATTTTCTGAGTCCTTGATCTCTGCATCTAGTTCTTCATCAGAGTTGTTGCCCAGGTAACTGTCAGTCATAACACAACGCCCTGTTCTCTTGGTTTGGTTAGACATTGACAGCTGGAGTTGTAGCACCTGTTAAAAACCATGCAAAGAAAACATGAGAGGAAATAAATAGTCAAATATTTCATACAACCTCATATTATTGACATACCTTTTAAACACACACACGCTGTGAAGTTCCTGGCAGTCTGTGGAGACAAAGAATGAATACAGTACTGCTCCTTCAAGCATGTTGTAAAAGACAACTAATATAAGGTTGTCCATGAGGCTGCCAACCTCATCGTGTAACCACCACTACAGCAGCAGCTTGTGCTATAATGCTGGCTTCCTGAGTGGGCCAGCAGCAGCTTGTGCTATAATGCTGGCTTCCTGAGTGGGCCAGCTGCAGTTCCATAAGGAGCCAAAGATAAAAAAGAGGATCATTTAAAAGATATGGAAAAATGTACAACTCACCCACGAAATCCTACAATCCCATGTTGTTTGGAACTCCAAACAATTGAGCATAGACGAGATGACAACAACTAGTGGAGATGTTTTTTTGTCTGTTGTTGACTGTGTTCTTTTCACAGCTGATAATATTTACCTGATTATTCTGTTAATCTTTGCCTGACTAATCTCATACTAACATAGTTATTACCTGAATAATTTGATAATCATTACCTCCGTAAACTTATAACCCAATAATCATTACCTGCATAAACTTATAATCTTTACCTGATTAATCTGTTAATCTTTGCCTGATTAATCTCATATCAACATGTGTATACTGATAATCATTGCCTGAATAATCTGATAATCATTACTTGCATAAACTTATAATCTTTACCTGATTAACACTTTACATGCCATTTTCAGTGACCATCAAAGCAATTTTTATTCACTTCATTATCACACTAATCTTTAACAATTCTTTTCTACCATTTTGATGGACTAATAAATCACGTTCTTCTTGAAAACCTTAAAAATAATTAAGTGCCTATGCATTGTGGGAGATTTTTCTTAATTTTTATCTGAGGCAACCCAGTTTTAGCAGGAATTTAACTGTTAAAATAAACAGCACTGAAGAATGAAGATCAAATATATATATATAAATTAAAAAACAATGATTTTACAAGTCCAGATAGAAATGTAGGTCACTCAACCTCATCTTGTAGGTCATGTAGTCTGTTCTTCAGTTCCTGATTCTCCCCCTTGTCTTGTAGCTGGCCTGCAGCTAACACTTCTTCTTTCTGTGGCAGAAACAGTTTAGAGAAATAACGTCAAGACACAGATTTTAAAAAACTAAGTGAAGAAACAGTTTACACAAATACAGTGAGGAAAAAATAGTTTACAGAAATGAAATACGAAACAGTTTACAGAAATAGTCAAGAAACAGTTTACAGAAATGAAATGAAGAAACGGTTTACAGAAATAGTCAAGAACCAGTTTACAGAAATAGTCAAGAACCAGTTTATAGAAATAGTCAAGAAACAGTTTACAGACAAGAAATGAAGAAACAATTAACAGAAATAGTAAAGAAACAGTTTACATAAACGTAGTAAAGAAATAGTTTACAGAAATAGTAACCTGAATGTCAATTTCAGCAATTTTATGTCTGAACTCGGCAAGTTGCTGGATATACTCAGCCTCTTTGATTCTAGCCATCATGGCTTCCTCCTTTCTCTTAGTCTCTGTGTCATCCAGTTTTCTGGTCAAGTCTTTGATATTTATCCGCAGGTCCTTCTCTCGTTCATTTGCTTCTTCTAGCTGTTTCTTCAGTTCTTTGTTTTCTTCTCCTATACGACGGATCTGGTTGGTACAGATATGGTTCTGAAATAAACATAATAATTTTAATTAATATCATCATCATCATTCAAAGAATGAGAAGTCAGTGATCGACTACACCATAGTTAGGAAGAGCTCATTCAAGTATGTCCGGGATGCTAGAGTGTGGAGGGGGCCAGAGATTGGAAGTGACCACTACTTGTTAACAATTAAAAGACCAACTGAAAGAGCTACTCGGCCTAGGAACTGCCTAACATCGCATAAGAAGCTAAGAAAACGAACAGGAGAAATGAGCACTAAGACCTACAAGCTGAGAGAGCCAGAAGTGAAGACCAGATATCAGGGGCTTATTGCTACAGCGGTGAAAAATACAGAACAACAACCTGAGGACCTGGAAAACATTTTTAAATTCAAGGACATCATAAAGACAGCTGCAGCAGAAACATGTGGTGAAGTTCGACTTGGGAACAAGAGAAAGAGGATACCTTGGTGGACAGGTGAGTGTCACGAAGTGGATTTAAGACTAGAGGTTGCCTACCTAAATAGACTAGACCCTAGTGGAAAGAAAGACTAAGAAGATAGATTTCAGAAGAAAATAACAGTGACTGTGGGAGATGAGGCTATTGGCGTCAAGGGTCGAGAGCCGAAATTGACTCTCCCTTGCCACTAAGTGACGTAATGTTTTGCGATAACCTCACTACCTCTAGCTACCAAGACTGGGATAAGGTTTAATACTTAACACCACAGACACCACTTACAGACAACATATAGGTTGAAGTAAGTGACTGATCCAGCCGGAAATTTACAATGGATTTTATTTACACCACACAAAAAAAATTCATATAACATACTACAAAAATAGAATAAACATGCGTGTTCATACACCTGGAAAGAACATAACAATTAATTTCAAGTGATTAGGTAAGGTAACCCCACAGTCGCCCTCCCCTCAACCTGTAAGGAAGAAAGGTAAGTAATACAACAACATGTGAAGGAGGATCTCGAACACCAGATCCGTCTTTCTCCTAATCAACCTGATATCATGTAAACACACCCTAACTCCTACTGTCCGTCTGTCTGCAGACGTGTTTCTACACAAATGACGTGCCTACACCGCTGCTCCACTATAGGCTAAATATTCTCTGACTATCACAAAGTCCACGACCAGAACCCTTTTATCATCTCCGACACAACTTACAGATGACTTGCTGAGTTCTACTGTTATGTTCAGTGTCTGTCTGACACTCCTAGTTCCTACAGAAAAAGCGACTCCTCCACTACTCTCCTTCTCTCCCTCTATTGCAGCTCAGAGGTATTTTTACCCTCTTTCCTCTGACTGCCGTTGTAGCTGCTAACTTGAATTGGCATTCTGGTTTCTCGACTTGGACTCTTCTGCACTACCAAATGATGATTCTGGAAAAATCACAGGCCCCGTTACCCATCTCTTGGGTCTGGGCCGTCGGTGTTATTATGACCGACCAATCACGACACCTCTAGGCCCTGCGCCTAGGTTCAGTGTGTGCTTTATCTGAGCGTGAATAGCTCCGAATTTTATTAAGAACCTCTTGTTCTTGCTGAAGAAGTCTGTGCTTCCAGCTCCTTGCTCTCTTGGGTACAAAACGTTTGCACCAGTGAACCCCTTGTCACTACTCCACTTTCTTTCCTGGCTCTGCCGACTCTTCTTCTCCTGAGAAGACCGGCGAACTTCTAGCCAGCTGTAGGACTACTGTAGCCCTCGCTGCCACGCCTGGAAAATATCTGCTGTGGAAAAAACAATAACAAATATATATCGCACAACAAATTTCCCATATCCTTAACACTTAACTCCCTTAACTCTCACTCTTCAACACTTAAATCCCAACTCTTCAACCACTTAAGTCTCAAATCTCTAACACTTAAGTTTTTCAAATCTCGAACACTTAAGTTTTTTCAAATCTTCCATACAGCTCCCATGCTCTAGTATCGCTTCAGCGATTAGTAAACATGCCTACCCCCACTTTCCCTCAAATACCGTCCTATCGACACTCTAATCTCCAGACTCAGCTGGCTTAATCTCTTACAGGCTGGCGGCTTAGGTTAGCCGTCACAACATTCTGACCACTGTATGAAACTGTTGCCGGTAAATTCCTGGCCCTACTATTTAACAATGATCGATGTGTTTACCTGGCTACCCAAATACAATAGACTTCACCCGAAACAATAATCTCCCGTCTCCATGAATTCATCAGTATAAACATATGTCTATTAAATAAGGGACTAATTAAAAATCCCAACTAGACCCGTAACTGCTGACTTCAAAATGTAGGTTTTACCCACACAGAGAAAAATACACAATTTCCCATGCTCTAACATTTAAAGCCACTCGTTCTATTACCACAGCGTTACACAAATTAGTCCGCTGGTAATTTACACACACTTGAACAATTAAATACACACCAAAACCCTAGCGTATTATTCGCTAATATTATAACTCAAATATTGAGAAATCTTCACCCACGAGTCTGGAATATTATTTACACCCGATTCTGATAACAATGGACATTAAAATCTCTAAAGGAACTGAAATCCTATTCTACAATGCATGCCTCGTTATCTCCCTTCTTCCGTTATCAGATTCACCCCACTAAAAAATAGACACAGCACGTGCTCCTGTACCCCTCTCTCCAAATCCTCGAAAATCACAATGAAATTACGTGCATCGTGTCTCAAAATTATAGTATTTAACATCTACCATCTTTAAGCTTTCATTATCTCATAAAAAGAATGAATGCACTCTGATAATAATTTAGATAAGAGGGTAACTCATGGCATGTCCGTTACGAACTAAAATTAATTTAATTCCGCGAGCGTGTTTTACGCTGCACCATTTAAAATCACAAATCCAGGAAAAATTAGATCCCCTGTCTTCTGACAAATAACAGTAATATTCCAATTTATACAAACAGCTACAAATTTAGAACTTACGGTCAAGCGGAAAATTTCCGTTGCTGACCTGTTTCCACGCGCTTAAAACTCCCCCTCTACCCCCATCTGATTTCACCCTTACTAAAATTTATAGCGCGCTCACTGAGAAGAACCGAAAATGCTCTGCCATTATGTTACACTGGAAAATCTTCCATGAACGAATTATCTAAATGAAAAAAACCGCGCTGGTGCCAGTCTAAAAGTTAAAACTACCATCTCTCCTAGCAACCGTAATTCTTAATCTACACAAAAAATCCAAACTCGATTATTAAACAAAGAGAAATATAAAAAAAACGAATAAGATAAAAATCCCACCGTAATCCTTCCCTGAAAAAACGTAAATAAATGCAAAATTTAAAGACTAGGGGCCTGTTGTAAATGCAATCACATTAACTTCTCACAGTGAGGTTAAAGAGAAAATAAGAGAGAAGAAAAAGGCATGGAAACAATACTTTGGAGCTAAATACACAGCAGGAAAAACAGAGAAATATAGAGAATATATGATACTCAGAACAGAAGCAAAGAACAAGGTGCTAGCAGCAAAACAGAAGTCCTGGGAAGAATTTGGAGAAAAGCTAGAAAACGATGCGCAAGAAAACCAGAAATTGTTCTATAAGACCCTAAAGAATATGAGGAAGGAAAAACAGTGCCCTCTTAAATTTATAAAGGACAAGCAAGGCAAATTGCTTACTGCCCCAAAAGAAGTAATGGAAAGATGGAAAGAATATTTTTCAGAACTCCTGGATGGTGAGCAAGGTCAAACATCAGAAATGATAACCGCTGGCACTGAATAGGAAACCAATGGTGATGAAGATGACATAAAGATGGAAGAACTGAAGGCAGCACTGGAAAAAATCAAGATGGGCAAAGCTGCAGGACATGATGGCATAACACCAGAAATGGTTAAGTACATGGGAGCATCAGGCGACCTATTACTCTTAAGGGTCCTACAAGCAGCTTGGTGCAACAAGACCATACCAAAGGATTGAGAGATTGCCATAATAACACCGATTTTTAAAAAGGGTGACAACCGACAATGTGGAAACCAGAGGCATATCCCTTCTCAGTGTCCCTGGTAAAATCTACTCTAGAATACTGGAGCAAGAGACTCAGACACCTAGCTGAGCCACAAATGGATGAGGTCCAGTGTGGCTTCCGAGCAAATCGAAGTACTCAAGACCTAATCTTCACACTCAGACAGTTGAGTGAAAAGGCTCTTGAGTATAAGAGTGAGATCCATCTTTGCTTCTTAGATCCGGAAAAGGCATTTGACAAGGTCCCCTGGAACAAACTCTGGGACTGTTTGGCAAGGAAGAACATCCCATCACCTCTGATTCATGCTATACAGAGCTTCTACAAGTCTTGCAGAAATTATGTGAGGACGGCAAACCATAAGTCAGAAGAATTCAGGATCACCACTGGTGTAAGACAAGGTGATATCCTGTCACCTTGTCTTTTCATACTCCTCATGGACGATGTCATCAAGGCATGTAAGGAGAAGACAGGAAAGTATTCAGTGGGGTACTGGAAGATGAGACAGGTCTGTATTTCAGAGCTGGCATTTGCTGATGATGTTGCCCTGATTGCTAAATCAGAGGCACATCTTTAATCCAACCTGCAAGTCTGGAAGAAAGAGCTGGAGAAGAGAGTGATGATCATAAGCAGCTTGAAAACAAAAACCATGGTGATATCACGAGAGGAAAGAAGACATCAGATTAAGCTGGGAGAACAGGTCCTGGAGCAGGTCGACCACTTTAAATACCTTGGAGCTGTCATAGACCAGAAGGAAGGCATCAAAGAAGAGTTGGCTACCCGAAGAGCAGCAGCTGGGAGACTTTTTCAAGCCATAAATCGAGGATTCCTCAGCAAAAGAGAAGTTGGTGAGAAAACAAAGATGGCTGTATACCGCTCCACCTATGTCCCAGTCTTGACATATGGATGTGAGTCATGGGCAATGACTACAACCCATAAAAGCCAGATCCAAACCTCAGAAATGAGGTATCTGAGGAAGGTGGTTGAAGTAACAAGAAGAGACATGGTACGCAACCAGACGATACGTCAAGGCCTAAAAACCCAACCCCTGCAGTCCCAAGTAGAACAGTCCCAACTGAGATGGTTTGGCCATGTCTGCAGAATGGGAGAAGATCGGCTACCACAACAAGCATGGGAAACTAAGAGCCAGGGATCCAGACCTCCAGGACGACCCAAAGTCTGCTGGGAGGACAACATTAGACAATCTTTGAAGAACCGAAGACTAGAATGGAACCAAGACAGGAGGAAGACAGCCGATAGAATTGTATGGCGCTCTCTTTTACAAACCTCTACACCTCATGGTAGAAGAGGAACTAATAATTAAGTAAATCATCATTCATTACCTTTAAGCTTCTGAGGAGCATAGGCCATAACAAACAACATAAGCCGCCTGTATGTCCTGTGCCAACAATTCAAGACTTTCCATGTTTTCATTATCCCTTTTATTTCTGTGTTCAGTTCCCTCTCCATGATTTAGGTCATCCTCTATCATTCTTACCCTGAGGATTCCAGAATAAGGTCTTCCTTGTAATGCTATCAATAGGTTTCTTCAATGTGTGTCCTATCCATCGCCAATGTTTTCTTCTCATCTCTTCTCCCACTGGCACTTGTTCTTGTCATCTTCTTCTTCTTTGATCCTTAGCCGCCGACCGTCAAAGCAGTCAGTGGCCATCACGCCTAGTGGCGTCTTGTAGGGCAACAACAAATTGATTCCACTTTGCTTGGTCGGCAGCCATCCTTCATACAGTGCCCCAACTCTGGTTCATTCTTTGCATCTCAGCCTCCAAAGTCCTCCGCCAAGTTGTTTCTGGTCGGCCTCTCTTTCGTTTTCCTTCAGGGGTCCATAGCATAGCTGTTCTTGTGATGGCATCGGGGTCTCTTCTGAGGACATGGCCAACCCAGCTCCAGCGTCTGCCAGCTATGATGGTGTGCATGTTCTCTTGCTTGCTCCGAGTAAGCAGATCTTAGTTGGTGATGGTATTCGGCCAAAAGATTTGGTGAATTTTTCTTAGGCATGTTGTGTGAAAAGATGACAATTTCGACATTTCCTTCTCTGTAACTCTCCAGCATTCCGCACCATAGAGAAGCACAGAAAGCACACAGCTCTGATATAATCTTAATTTTGTGCTTGTGCTGTACTGAGAGGACTTCCAGATGTTGTTTAGACTAAAAAAGGCTGTTCTTGCTTTGTTCATTCTGTTGTTGATGTCTTTGCTTGCTCCGCCGTCTGGTGTTACAATGCATCCTAGGTATGTGAAGGTGTCTGTCTTCTTGTCATCAGTTCCACCATTTTAATCCCTCTATTCTACGCAAGCACCCATTTATGAAAGTCTGTAGCTTTTTGGTTGTTTTTGTTGTTCTCCATGTTTCAGGGCCATACAATAGGACTGACTTGACATTTGAGTTGACCATTCTGATTTTTGTGAGAAAAAATATATAGTTAATATGTATCACTATCATTAAGATTCTTCCCTTTTTTGCTTCAATCTGGAGCAGAGGGGGTGTAACATCCGACTACTTACCTGTGTCTCCAACTCCATCAATTTCTGTTTAACATCCTTCACATCTGCTACTGCACGAGCTTCCTTCAACTTGAGCGCCATCACATCCTCTTGCAGATGCCTGATCTCCATTTTGGTGCCCTTTTCTTTAGGAGAGCTCTGACGTACTCTCTCCATGTGTGCCTGAGAAGACAATACGGCAGTAAGTATGGAAGGGGGGGAAACCACTAGGATCAAGGGAGCAAACTTTTGACATCAAGTTTAAATCTATCAGAATTACCTAACCTGGGAAGTGTATGTAATGAAGGTGTGGGATCAGAGCTAAACTCAGTGAAGAGTGAAATCCCCTATGCTCGTCAAGAACAAAGAAAAGAAAATATAACACCAAAGTACTATTCTCACTTTTTTAATTATTGATTCATTCAATTTATTAATCTTCAACTTTCTGTTGACCTTCACACCAAACCCCCTTGCTCAGTGCCGTCTGTTCAAAGTATTTCCATCTCTTCCTTATCCATATTAAAATCTGTCTCCTATTCCCTTCTCTATGCTCCCTCTATTCCCTTCTCCACACTTCCTCTATTCCTCTCACTCTCAGGATTCCTGACTTAGGACTGCCTTTATAATGCTATCAGCTGACTTGCTAACCTCTTGTTTCACAGGTCAGTGTTTGTCTAATTCTAATTATAAATTACAAATTTAAGAGACAGCAAATATTCATGTCTTATATTGCCTGGGCGCATCCCCACCCTGCAGCCCTAGTTGTCAATCATTTATTTTGTCCTTTTTTATTTTGTAGCTCTGTCTCCAGGGTCTGTCCCTACACATCTCAGTGTTTACGTTAGTCTCTATGCTCCTAAGGAGTCTGGTCTACTGCTTAGAATATTCAGTTTATATCAAATCAATGCCATCTCTACATTAAATACATAATGTGTCACCAACAATTCTGTATCTTGTCTTAATGGTATAATATAATAGACTTTCTGATCACCTCTTGAAGATACAATGTAACAAAATTTCTGTCCAACTCTTGAAGATACAATGTAACCAAATTTCTGTCCAACTCTTGATGATACACTATAATAGACTGTCTGTTCTTCTCTCCATAACACCAGGCCATTAGGGGTGCCACAGATAACGAATACTTGACTAAGCTAGTAGTCACCACTTTTGTCCACTCACTGTTTGTCCATATTGCACCACGACATGTAGATTTGTTCATTCTTTTATGTTGTCAATCCATTTATTTTTTTCTGTTTACCCTTTATTTTTTTTTCCTAGCACTGTTCCTTGAATAAAGTCTTTCGTAGCGTATGTGGTCTTGATATGTGGTCATGCCATAACAGCTTCCGTCTCATTACTGTTGTGAGAAGGTCTTCCTACTGTTCTGTTTTTCTACTGTGGTTGTCAACAAAAAGAAACTATATGTGAGAAACAAAGTTAATTCTGTCCTTAACATAATTACATGTTAAATGTGTGAGTTAGAAAAAAGTTAAGTTTTAAGTCTATAAGTAGAAAAAAAAGTTAAGTTTTAAGTCTAAGTGCCAAACAAAGTTAAGTTTTAAGTCTACAGGTTAAGTTTAAAGTTGATCTGTGAGAAACAATGTTAAGTCTGTTAAGTAGGACAAGAAGTTAAGGTGTGAGTAGAAAACGGATGTCTCTTACCTCCCAGTAAGACTCAATCTCATTGACCTTCATGCGCAGCTCTTTCATGGACAGATTGGCCTCGGCCTCCCTCAGCTTGACAGCAATCAGCTCCTCCTGCAGCTGCTGGATATCATTGCTGGGAGCTCTCTGAAGTCGCAGGTTGGTCTTCACAAAAATATAACCAACTCATTCAGTGCATTAATCAAAATATAACCCACTCAATAAGTGCATTAATGAAAATATAACCAACTCATTAAGTGCATTAATCAAAATAAGAAGGGGTGTGGTATGAAAGGGTTTATTTTTAGAAAAAAATGTAAACTACGATTCATTTAAAACCTGAACAAAAATGTAGATATAAGGTACGTCTTCAAAGAACTTTGGGTACTATAAAGTGCCCCCGTTTTGACCACTAGTGGTAGAATGAGTGTTGGTTGAAAAGGACAGGACCAGGAAATCATGCAGGAAAAAATGAATTGCAAAGGAGCAAAGAGAAGCATACGTCCTAGAATGAATGTGTTTACAAAGCACATGTTTAAATGGTGAATATTTCTCAGTGATATAAGCTAACAAAAAACAAACAGCTATAAACTAGACATTGAAGAAGATGAGGTCTATTTTTTACAATTATCTCTATCACTAAACATATTGTATTCACTAATGTTAGTCAATCTGACAAGCAAGGCAAATATAGAAACTGCCATTCATGAAATATTGTGAGATAAGAAAGTGACTCATTCCGATAAAGAAATGTACACCACAGACCAAACATTATCACTAATTCTGCCCTTGACATAAATAACACTGACAAACAACATTTTTCTTTCTTATATAAGAATAAGTGTTCTTAGGTCAGTTTCTTGCGCTGATTTCAAATCTGAAATCCGTTTATCTCTATCACGTCGGGTTCTTAAGATATTTGTGAATAAATATATTTTTGGGAAACCGTTATTTGCTCCGTTTCATTTTTACTATATAACTTATTAAAAATTAATAAAAAGCAACATAATTCTACTTTTTATACTGCTAAAAGATGCATGACATATGTTACGCGATTTTTCAAATAGTTACTGTATTTTGAAATAATTCTGAGCAAAATATGGCTTCTAGAAGTTGTACAAATTCGGCTGATCTGTTCTGTTACGTGTGCAGATATTTTACCGATCGTGTTGACCAGAAAAACTTTACACCATTACTAAAGAAAGCATATGAACTTTATTTCGATTCGAAAGTTGATGATGCAAATAAATCTTGGTAGCCAAATGCAGTTTGTTCGATACATTGGCAGGTTGGTTACGAAAATCGCTGAAGCATAAGTCGATGCCTTTTGGAGTGCCAGTAATATGGCGTGAACATACAAATCACACTACTGATTGTACTTCTGCTTGACAAATATCCATGGTTTCACTTTTAAAACTAGAAAGTCTGTGGTTTATTCAAATATTGAATTGGTTTCGAAACCAGTGCCTCATGATCCAATCACGTGTCCGATCCAAGTACCACCAGAACATAATCCGTTGGACGTGAATGAACCATCAGAAAGTGATAGTTTACCTGCATTAGAAACTAATTCTGACTCAGATTACATACCGGTGAATGATAGTGTTTACTTAATTAACCATTCAGGACTTTCAGATCTAATACGTGATCTCGCTCTTACCAAAGGACAAGCGGAATTACTCGGTTCGCGACTCAAAGAATGGAATCTTTTAGCGCCCAATACTCCGATATCTAAATTTCGTCATAGACACAGAGAACTTGTTCAATACTTTGAGATGGATGATGACATTTGCTATTGCAAAGATGTAAACGGTCTAATGGTGCACCTCGGTCATAAGCACATAGTCAACGAATGGCGACTTTTCATCGATTCTTCCAAGACTAGTCTAAAAGCTGTGTTATTGCATAACAGAAACTTATTTTCATCAATTCCAGTCACCTACTCTGTTCATATGAAAGAAACTTATGACAATATGGCTATACGTTTGGAAAAAAATAAAGTACAATGACTACCAATGGCGGATTTGTGGAGACCTAAGGTCATTGCATTCTCACGGGCATGCAGACTGGGAATACTAAATTTTGTTGCTTCCGATGTGAATGGGACAGCCGCAACAGACAGGAACATTATGCAAGAAAGGTGTGGCCTATCCGGGATCGTATGCAGCTCGGTCATAAAAATGTAATACACGAGCCATTAGTTAACAAAGACAGCTTCATTTTACCACTGTTACATATAAAGTTGGGGCTCATGAAGAATTTTGTAAAAGCGTTAGATAAAACGAGCAAAGCTTTCACTTATCTTCGAGAAAAGTTTCCGCAATTTAGCGATGCAAAGATAAAGGAAGGTATCTTTGTAGGACCTCAGATTAGGAAAGTTATTGCAGACAAACAATTCGAGAACTTGTTACATGGTAGTGAACTTCGCGCATGGATGGCATTCAAATCGATCGTCGATAACTTTCTGGGAAATCACAAATCTGTTGACTATGTTGCATATTGTTAAGCAGTGCATAGATGCATACAGAATTATGGGCTGTAACATGTCCCTCAAAATCCATTTGCTCGATTCACATCTTGACTTTTTCCCTGATAACCTTGGCGAAGTCAGCGATGAACATGGAGAACGATTCCATCAAGATATCGCCGTAATGGAGTCACGTTATCAAGGACGGTGGAGTGTGACCATGCTTGCCGATTATTGTTGGATGCTTCATCGCGATGTACGCCATGCCATTCCCCGACGAAAGTCGACTGCAAAGAAATTCAAGCCTACATAACTGTTATACTTCTTGTACGAATGATGTTGTAATACTGTATGCGTTGTTAAAAAAACTTCAATTGCGTATTTCTAGAGATCCCGACCTGATAGAGAAAAACGGTTTGCAGATTTAAAAACAGCGCATTAAAATTGACCAGAAAAACATAGAAATGTTAGAGAAAGAAAAAAAAAGTTTTTTTTTGTTAGTCAGTGTAATTGCACATCATACATCAAATATTTTTACATGTTCATCCCTTAACATAAAGAAATACACACACACCTTAACCCAAACTTTCCATAAATTATGCCCTTAAAATAAAGATAAATCTGCCAACAATGTCATAAATTCTGATCTTATAATAAAGGAGTGTATACAGACACAATAAACTCAAATAAGTTTCAAAGATTCTGCCCTTAACATAAAGAAATAAACACACACATCACTATTCTAATTTTAT
Organism: Oreohelix idahoensis; assembly: GCA_024509875.1. Taxonomy (NCBI): domain Eukaryota; kingdom Metazoa; phylum Mollusca; class Gastropoda; order Stylommatophora; family Oreohelicidae; genus Oreohelix; species Oreohelix idahoensis. The sequence continues at coordinate 26,475 of JAMPIV010020074.1, forward strand.
CATAAATTTTGCCCTTTACATATATATATATATACGTGGAGGAGTAAAAAAAAATAACCTTAATATTTTTTTAACAGAATTTGCACAAATAAGAATGACAGCACTTAATCACTTTTCAACATAGTCCCCACCACGTTTAATGCAGGTGTGCCAGGCTTCACTAATACCTGGATTCCGCGAGAAAAAAACTCTTCTGACTGACTGCGTAGCCACGTATGCACCGCCTCTTTCACCTCATTGTCCATACTGGACTTCTTGCCACAGAGTGCCTCCTTGAGGGGTCCAAACACATGATAATCACTTGGTGCGAGGTCCGGTGAATATGCAGGATGTGGAAGACACTCCAAATGCAGATTCGTGATTTTTGTTACTGTCGCAAAAGCTGTGTGCCGCCGCGCATTATCATGCTGTAACAACACACCATAACTGAGCAAGCCATGACGTTTTGACCTGATTGCAGGTTTCAAGTGGTTCTGAAGCAGATCACAGTATGATTTGCTGTTCAAAGTGAGTCCCCTGGGCATGTAATGTTCCAGGATTGGGCCTTTACAATCCCAGAAGAGTGTGAGCATCAATTTGCCGGCCGACCGCATTGTACGGAACTTCTTTGCTTTCGGCGATGATGAATGTCGCCACTCCATGCTGGCTCACTTAGTCTCTGGCTGGAAGTAGTGGACCCAGCATTCGTCACCAGTGACTATGTGACAGTACGGACTGTTACGTCGGATTAGCACTAAGGTGCTGCCACTTAATTATAGTTAGGGTAAGAATACTTAGCAAGATTTAACACTAAGTATTTGAGCGTGTCTAGTTAGTGTAATAACACTAGTCACAAATCCTATGAGTGATTTAATTAAAGTGTTCAGGAATGACGTCATCGAACTTGGGGTAGAATTGCCCAGTAGTTAGGACGGAAGTGATGGTTTGAAAGAAGGGGGTTAAGTGAGTTGGTTTTAGGCACGAGACGAGCGAGGCAGTGATTTTGGGGTTTGGACCATCTTGTAAGTTCGATGGCTGTGTGTTATTTCTTGGGATGACTGGTTTGTATACCGCAGAAGCACATGTATTTATGAACTATTATGAAGCTGTCAGAGTGTGCAGACACTTAATAAAGGTGTTCATTCATATTTAATCCAGCTTGAACTTATTTCCTGAACGTCAGTAGGAAGTGTCGTTTGTTTACATCAGGTAATTGAGAAAAGAATATTACCATATTTTCGACGATCATGCAGCCTAAAACATAAACACAGTTATGGATGTCAAAGGTCATGTTTAGAATTTAGCTTGTGAACGTTAATCTTTTTTTTAAAAATTGCCTCTCTCGCATAATTAACCTTTTTTTTCTCAATTATTTAGGGGACAATCGTTATGATGCACATTTTTCAATGACGGGAAGAGGCAGACGTCCGGCTCTGCCACTGATTTCTACTGTGACAAATCTATTGGCACAGTTCTGTCTTCTGTGTAATGTTATGATGTATGTATATAAGCATTACCTCGTCATCTACACAAGCACACACATGTTTCAGAGAGCACTCAGTAAAAGCATGTTCAGTTCGTAGCCATGTTTATTTACAGAATATCGTACATGTCAAGATTCGCATTATATTACAATGTGTGGTTCGTACTTTAATGTATTCATATTACATCCCCCCTTTTTTGAAAAAAAAAAAAAATGTGTGCAAACCTTTCCAACGAAATGTTTCATGTGAGAAAGGATAAGTATGTGTAATGCTCAGTGTGAGTATATATGTCACTGTCTGTATCGGCTGGGAGGTGTCACTGTACGGCCAGAACGAGTGGTGTAAAGTGCTGGTGGTTCTGCGGAAGTCCCTGGTTTAGCTTGAGTTGGTTGTGATTTCGGCCTTGGCGCTTGTTGGTTTTGTGGGGCACCAAGGTCTGGAGTTACTGCATTGTCTGTTGAAAGCATGGGAATTCTCTGTTCTGTTGTATTCTGTGGGATTTCTCTTATGTCCACTCTGTTTCGCCTCAGGAGGTTGCTGCTGCTGTCTGGTCTTAAAGTATAGCTCCTGGGTTCAGGGTTTCTGGAAATGATTGTTGCTTTTGACCATGTGTCATTGTTGTGGTTGTAGGTAGTCACATGCTGATCAGGATATAATGGTGGTAAGTCTTTAGCACATTTGTCATAGTTAGATTTCTGAACTTGCTGACGATGCTGAAGTTGATCATATGTGCTGTCTCTATGTTGTGGACGGAAGTGGACCTTAGATGGTAGGAGGTCTTTAATTCTTCTAGCAAACATAAGTTCTGCTGGACTGTCGATCTTACTGTCTACCGGTGTTGTTCTCCATCTCAAGAGTGCTAGGTGTACATCCTCTGTTCTTGTTTTCTTCATGATTGACTTGATAGTTTGTATCTGTCTCTCAATGAAACCATTAGATTTAGGGTATCTAGGTGATGATGTTGTGTGTTTGATCTTCCAGTCCTTAGTGAAGTTGCTGTATGCTTGACCTGAGAAATGTGGACCGTTGTCTGATCTAATTTCATCTGGGATGCCAAACATGCTGCAATACTTCTTTGTAATGTCTGCAATAACAGCTGATGGTGAGGGTTGTGGAAGTTTCTCAATGATGGGAAATTTGCTGTAGTAATCAGCAATAACAAGATAGTCATTATTGTCGATTGAGAAAATATCAGTTCCTATAATGCTCCAAGGGCTCAATGGTATGTCTGATGGTATGAGAGGTTTTCTGTACTGCCTATTTGCATGTTCTTGGCAAATTGAACAGTTTTTACATAGTGTTTCTATGTCCTTGTTTATCTGTGGCCAGTAAACATCTTTCTTTGCTCTCAGTTGTGTCTTCACAATACCAAGGTGACTATTATGGAGTTGTTTAAGGATGATATCGCGTTGTGTTTCTGGTACTACAATGCGATCTCCTTTAAGGATCAGACCATCTTCGATGCTTAACTCGTCCCTCATAGAGAAGTATGGACGGATGTGTGTTGGAACTTCCCTGATAGAGCTTGGCCATCCATGGTATATCAGTTCTTTGAGAGAGTTAAGAATAGGATCTCTCGTTGTGTCTTCTCTGATGTGTTCAAGCCGATTATCGCTAAACTTGACAGAATCAACTTTGATGTTTGGGGTAAGATCTGTTATCTTGTTGGGGTTTGGTAGTCTGCTGAGAGCATCTGCAAAACCTATATCCTCTTTAATGTTGTTAATAGTTACCACACTCAGCTTTTCGCACATTGGTAAACCCAAAATTGCAGGTCCTTCAACATCTACCAAGTAAAATGTTGACGATGTCCATTCTGAGCCTCTGTATGAACATTCAAGTGTTACTGCTCCAAGACAGTCTATACTTGTTCCATTGTAAGCTCTTAGCTTTGTCCTGCCACTCCTACGTTTTACATCCCTTGTGGGAAATCCTTGCTCATCCAGCTTGTCAGGCATGATCTGTCTGAATATTCTTAAGGGTAGAGTGTTACCTTGGGCACCTGTGTCTATCTTGAACCGAATGTTTCTTTCTTTGTGCATTTTAATTCCTGGTATTCGGAATTGTACCTTGCAGAAAGCCTGCGTTCTCTTTGGTTCATTACTGAAAGTTAGTATCTTCACAGTATCAAAAGTGGAAGGATCACTTTCTTCACTGGAGTCAAGGTCCTCAGTCATCATAGAGTGTGTTTGTTTTGACGACTTTCTGCTGTGAAGTTTGTGTTGAGCACTGTCTTGTTTCCTCTTGAAACATAATTTTATCCAGTGGCCCCTCTTTCTGCAGTAATGACATGTAGAGTCTTTAGCTGGACAGTGGTTTTGTATGTGGTTTAGGCCACAACATTTACACATAGCACCTCTGCTTGTGTTGTGTTTTTCTTGTTGTTTTGAACCAGTTGCTTTGTTGTGCCTAGGTTTATAGCTTTTCACTGCATCCACCTGGGCTGCTAATGTACCTTGCTGAATTTGTTTAATGTTTAGTGCTTGTGCCTCGTGTTTCCTGCCTTCATCCAGAAGTTGTTGTAAAGTTAGCGTATCACTCTGGCTCAGTAGCCATTTCTGGAACTCTGGCATTGGTGTGCTAAGAAGAATCTGTTCAATAATTCGCTCTTTTTCTTCTTCGTTGCTAAATTTACATACTCTTGTTTTCTCCTTAATGCGAGTGAAGAAATCATCTAGGCTTTCACCACGTTTCTGTCGCAGGTGGTGAAGCTCTAATCTTGCCGCTCTAAAGTTTGTGTGCTTTATGATCAGACGCTTTTCAAATTCGTCCAATATGGCTACGGGGTCGGTTGCCGACTCAACCGGCATGGCGGTAGCAAAACTGTTGTAGATTTTCAAACCTTCATCGTCCAATGCTTCTAGGATATATGGAGTTAGGGTTTGTCCTTCCAGACCAGTGGTCTTGGAATATAGATCTATGCGTTGGCGCCATAACAAGAAAGCTTCACTCTTATCATCGTGACCGGCGAATCTCATTTGCGGTGCGTTGCGATATTGTTTCGCCGCCATGGCTGACTTCGATGACGAAAATTAGCCGAATACTGTACTCACGTGTTATCGTGTAGCTGTTTTGCGTCAGTCCGGTATCGACCGCTGCCACCATGTAATGTTATGATGTATGTATATAAGCATTACCTCGTCATCTACACAAGCACACACATGTTTCAGAGAGCACTCAGTAAAAGCATGTTCAGTTCGTAGCCATGTTTATTTACAGAATATCGTACATGTCAAGATTCGCATTATATTACAATGTGTGGTTCGTACTTTAATGTATTCATATTACATTCTGAAGGACTAGGAAAATGCAACATCGGAGCTAGTACGTCTTGTTGTGTAAAGTGTATATATCATATTATTTCCTCTCATTCTCTGATGTTAAAAATCATTAGGCAAATGAAATTATGTAGTTGAAGCTTTCCTGGAAGTCTCTACAGGTTTTGAGTTTATTTGCAATTACAAACATAAAAGACAAATGACATAATCCATGTAAAAGAGAGACTTACAATCTACTGTATAATTAATATAATGATTTAAATGGTAAATGCAGTAAAAATTAATGCAGCAATAAATGCTTAATGATTAACAAAGGGAAAGAAAAAATAATTTGGCCGACATTTTTTGTATTAATAATAAAATAACACAATCATGTAATTTGTCCTCTTCCCGTCCCTCCCAACAAATTTCTCTCAGGTGACCTCTTGGTTTCTCTGTGCTACATGAACAGAATGTGAGTAAAGGACAGCTACAATACAGGTGCCAGATGTCAGTACAACAAGCCAGTGCCCTGAGAGGAGATTCACTTGAGGAATTTTGATGCAGCTGACCTCAAGTGACAGTGAGTTGGACACGGACTAATATGTAATGTTTCTTTGTTTATAAAAATCAAATTTTAAGCAGAAGGTTGTTTCAATCAAGAAAATAACCATCAATTTGAATTGTACAACTCAAATTACATTAATATGGAAGTTTTCAGCTCTATAGCTGCAATATTCATGATTTTATGACAACATTTGGAATTTCGTGAGATTTTTCTTCCGAACTGCAAATTTAGCCTTCGATCCATTTTCACATAATGCAGTTTTATAGTATTCAGTATTTCATGTGGCTAAAAAAAATTAAGCATCAAGTATATATTGCTCTCTTTAAGCTCAATAAATCTTATAGCTTTCCTGTGTGTAGTTTTTGATTTATGAGTGCATGAAAATGCATATTTGCACTTTGCGAGCACAACAATGAGACTTGCTACTGCATCTTTTGTCAATTTTGATGGACCATAATTCATTTAATTGATTTGTTGTACTTCCCATGTTTCTTTTCTGCAATAAGGACTTGTGTGACTTTGTACAAAAAGCATTATTGACTTGGTAAGTGTTTGTTGACTGTAGTTATGATTGTGCAAAGTCAGGCAATTTGTTCGGTGCGAAGATGTTTGAAAATTTTTGTAATTCCTCACAATTTTGAAATGCTGTAACTCGGTTGTTTGATGTCCGATTTTTAAAATTTAAAAAGGAAATTTCATGGCTTAAAGAGATCCATTAAGATCTATAAACAAAGACACTGTAAAAACAAAATGAAAAATCAGTTTGTGGTACCTAATATTAGCTAAGCTGGCCAATGGGATCAGACGATTCCCAATTCTGACTTCAATTTGAAAATAAAGCCAAAATTACAGCCCAATTTCGGGGTACCTCTGTCTGTCGGTCCGTCCCGATCTTGGCGTTAGTTAAAAATAGACTTGCTTTTTGGCCTAATACATTTGCCTCTCACTCCTAACGTTCCCCACTTTGGACTTTGACCCTCCCTCTTCTGCTTCTTTTCAACACCGCGTGCAAAAAATTGTCACCGATAGTGAATGCAAAAACGAGGGTCTGCTTGTCAGTCTGTACGAACCAATACAGTATTTTGTCAATATCTCTACTATTAATTGGGCGTTTTTGGAGAATAAAACATATCATTAATCAGAAGATCATATTCTATCAAAATAACTAAGTTTTATGGTCCTAATCCAAGTAATAAAGATTTCCATATATTGTCCATATTATTTGGCAATTTCTACTTTTATATAAATCCACCATCTTTCCCCCTCCTTCCCGTTCAAACCGAAACAACAAGTTGGTTACGTCAGAAAATTATGCTACTTGGCAGACACAGCGCTGTGTGTGTGGTTATATATGTCAAACTGCGTGCCGATAGAACGAACAAGTATTGGCTTCTCGTTGTATTTTTAAATCTGCCGCTAGCGATATCGCTCGCTCGCTGACAATTTTGTGGTTCAAACCAACACGTGCCAAAAGTATCATTTTCCCGTCTCTCTCTCTCTCTCTCTCTCTCTCTCTCTTTCTCTCTCTCTCTCTCTCGCATTCCTTCTGGACGAATAAACCTTTCGTCTCAAAATGTTATAAATAGTTTTCCAAGGCATTAGAAAACGATAGTACTTTTTATTCTACAAGACGGCCTGCTAAAATCCATTCGACTGCTGGCGTGGGCGAAGAAGAAGCGTCACAACTCCACTATTTTTATTTCTACATTACTTTGATTTATAAATACTACAAATTTTATAGGTGTATCAATGTATATCATCACACATCTCCCCACTTAAGAACATGCACTGATGCAAGTTCAAGAACAGTGATATACATAGATCAAATTTGCTCAATAGGCCTTGTGAATACTCTGATTTTCGTCAAAAGGATGCCTACTCAAGAAGTCCGCACCCACATTTTGCGACCCGGGAATGTATTCAACAGTGAATGAATAAGGCTGTATGAGCAACGACCATCGTAATAACAGAGCATTTTCATGCTTGCCCTGTGACAAAAATACGAGGGGCTGATGATCTGTTTGGACCACAAATGGTCTACCATAGAGATAGATCTGGAACTTTTTTATACCCCAGATCAAAGCTAAACATTCTTTTTCGCTTGTTGAATAGTTTTGTTCCGCTTTGTTCAACTTGCGACTGGCATAAGCGACTGGGTTCAGTTCCCCATTTGGTGAAGAGGACATTTGTAACAATGTGGCTCCTAATCCCACATTGCTTGCGTCCGTTCTTACCACGAATTCCTGGGTCAAATCAGGCAATTTTAAATAGGCTTGCTAGTGAGTTTTTCCTTTAACTCTTGGTATGCCAATTCACACTGTGCCGACCAAACAATTCTATCAGGTTGGCCCTTACGGGTTAAATCAGTCAGAGGAGCACATATAGAGTTAACATTTTTAATGTACTTCTTGTAAAAACCACACAACGACACAAAAGATCACACATCTTTTTTTGTTTGTGGCCTCGGTGCTCTCTGCAATTTCTCAAGGTTCTTGGGGTCAGGGGTCATGCTACCCTGATATACCGTGTGTCCCAAGAATTCCAACTCTTTACATACAATACAACATTTTGTTGGTCTAGCAGTCAAGTTAGCCTCTCTGAGTCTATCAAACAGCATAGTCAAAGAGTTAACGTGTTCCTCAAACGTTTCAGTAGCGATGAGGATATCATCCATAAAATTTGTGATGCATGGATTATTCAGTGGATCCAACAATTTGCGCATCATCCTTGAAAACACACTCGGAGCATTTTTCAACCCAAACGGCAACATGTTGAACTCATAATGTCCTTCCGAGGTGCTAAAAGCTAAATAAGGTCGAACCTCAGGCTTTACTGGAATTTGATAATAGCCTTTGCTAAGATCCACCTTCGAAAAATATTTTGCCCTGTTCAGCCTGGCAAATAGTTGAGTTGTATCAGGTAATGGATCCACCTGATTTTCTGTGACAGCATTCAGTTTCCTGTAATCTATGCACAGACGATGTTCCCCAGAGGGTTTTCTCAACAAAACCACACTAGAGCTTTATGGAGATTCACTGTGAGAAATAATTCTTTCTTTCAACAGATAATCGACCTCCTCTTTCAAAGCTTAGCGAAAGGAATAGAATAGGCTCTCATACAGATGGGTGTTGGGTCTATCAACTTCATGTCATATTCCAACAAATTGGTATGCCCTGGCTTATCCGTTAACACGTCTGTATGTTCAAGTAGAACCTGTTGAACCGGCTCCCTCTGGTTTTTAGTCAGGTGCTTACTGACTTTCACCTGTGCCGGCGTTTCACATGGTTTTAGGGGGTACTCGTGAGTGGTTCCTTTTTCATTTCCGTTGCGATAGCCAAGGTCAGTAAAGGTGTTCCTTCCTGGATTTGTCTGTCCAGGTACTTCTTTAGAAGGTTCACATGATAGATTTTCTCTTTCCCCTTCTTGTCAATTTTATAATTTGTTCTAGATACCTTCTCTAGAACTGTATATGGACCTTGCCATCCAATTTGCAATTTGTTACTGCTGCCGGGTAGAAGAAGAAGCACCTTCTCTCCCACAGCTAGTTCCCTATCCTTCGCTTTCTTATTAAAATATGCAGCATGTTTTTTCCTGGCTTGTCTCAAATCATCATTAGCAAGTTTCCAGCCAGTTTTAAGACGAGTGGTCAGCTCGTTCACATACTGATATGATGAGGTAACAGTCTCTTCTGCCTTCTCATCTGTCCACATCCTTAACAAGGCTTCCAATGGACCTTTGATTGGCCTCCCAAATAACAGGGTTGCCGGTGCCATACCGTTCGAATTATGTGGAACTTCCCGATACGCAACAACACAGCGGGCAAAAATTTGTCCCACGTATCAGGTTTTTCATGTGCCAGCTTTCTCAGGATCGAAATAAGGGTTCCATTGAACCTCTCCACCTGGCCGTTCCCTTGGGGGTGATACGGACTACAATGAAAGTGCTTGGCCTGGAAGATCCTGAAAACTTCTTCCGTTAGTTTCCCCTTGAACTGTGAGCCGTTATCAGTCAAGATTTGATGCGGGAATCCTAATCTTGTGAATATTGTAAGTAATGCCTCTGCGACATGCTTCGAATCGATTGACGACAGGGCTACCGCCTCTCCCCACATAGAACAAGTGTCCACCAGAGTAAGGATGTAACTGTTCCTCCTCTTGGTATGAGTGAGAGGTCCCACAATATCCACTGCAACCCTCTCAAAAGGTGTTCCCACTATGGGCATTTCCACTAGAGTTGCAGGAGCAGTCCAATGCTTTGGAGCTACCCGTTGACATTCTGGACAGGATTTTACATATCTTTTTATATCTTCCGTTATCCCTGGCCAGAAATAATGACAAGCTATACGCTGTCCTGTGGCGCTGATCCCCATATGACCACTGAAGGGAATCGCATGCCCTAATTCCATCACTTTCTCCCTATATGAAGTTGGAAGTACCAGCTGTCCATGACCATTTGTTCCTGTTCCAGCCTTCCTATATAACAATTTATTCTTCATATAGTACTCTCCTTTGCTTGGAGGTGTGTGACTTTGGGGCAATTTTTTAAAACATGGCTTGAGTGACCTGTCCTCAGCCTGCGCCTTCCTCATCTCCTCTGGATGAGTATTTATAGGATTATCCTCCTCCTTCTTTGACTGTGATCTGGTCTGCACTGTTGCCATAATCACAGGTCTCTTGGGATTCCCCAAGAAGACATAACGACATCCCAATATCAAAGGGTAGATGGGTTCGTCTATCACTGCTGCTCTGATTTCTCCTTCCACATAGCGAGTTTTCACAGTTATCCTTGCGATGGGAAGTGTCATGAGTTTTATGTCCTTAGTCGCCCCTTGTATCTCCACTGTTTCTGTGGTATACTGACCTGGGTTCACTAGGCTAGAACTCACGACAGAATCAAAATCTAAACCTGTATCATAAAAGCACCTCACGGTGACCCCATTGCATACAACATCCTCACAAACTGGGGGGTGATAAGGTTCCTGCTGTCCAGTAGGTTTGACCTTTAATCCTTGGTTCCCCGTTTTCATTGCAGCAAAGTTAGAAGGTTTCCTATTACATACTTTGGTGTTATGATTATTCTTCTTGCAGCACTTACACCATAACTTTCCTTGCTGGAAAGGTTTTCTCTCATTATAGTTTTGGGTGGTATGTCTCCCCAGACAAAAGCTTGGCATTCCTAAACTTCTTACGATAAAATTCTCCGTTCTTTTCATATCTTAACAAGAAAGCCTGCTTTAGCATGTCATAATTGTCTTGGTCGTCTTTACTCATCTTTGCAAACACTTCATAAGATGTTCCCCTAAGACCCTGGGATAACTTTAAACTCCACCTTTCTTTTTCCAACCCATAAGTAGTGGCTAATATCTCGAACCTACTTAAGAATGATTCAATGTCATCATCCCTCTCCACAAAACGGTCTAAATGGAACCCCATGGCGGAGGTTGAGGCTCCCTGACTAGCAGTGGCATCGGAGGTAGAGGGGCTAGCACCATTTTCGGGAGCATGGCCTTGAAATTCCAACTCCCTTAGTCGTAACTCGTGCTCCCTTCGTAATCTCTTCTCCTCCTTTTCTGCTTCCCTTTCAGCAGCCAGTCTTCTTTCTTCTGCTTCCCTTTCAGCAGCCTGTCGTCTTTCCTCTGCCTCCAATTTCTTTTCCTCAAATTGGAGCCTCTTAATTTCAGCCTCCCTATCCGCCTCCAATGCCCTAGCCTGCAGGACGTCATGTGTCTGATCAAACTGTCCGGAATAGACTGCATGACGCTGGACTTTGGGCACAACGACCTCACCGAGGACCTGTCCTTACGCGCCGCCATAGCCAAAATCGACTTCTTTGGGCCAACCAGCATCGTCCCTGGGCAGCTGACAATCAATGGAGACGTTTCTGGTTTAGTGACGAATCTTTCTTTTTGTTGCAGCGTCATGATAGACGGCGTAGGGTCTACCGTAGGCGAAATGAACGTTTTGCCCAAAATTGCGTTAATGAAGCTCCGCCGCACGGTGGTGGAGGTGCAATGGTGTGGGGAATGATCAGTTACAAAGGAAGGAGTCAATTGGTGCACATTGAAGGAGGCTTGAATGCGCAACGATACGTCAATGAAATTCTTCGACCCCATGTCCTTCCACCTTTGGCTGCCCAAAGGTCTGTGTTTCAACAGGACAACGCCAGACCCCATTGTGCACGGTTGACCACGCAATTCCTGACTGCCAACAACATTCTCACCCTTCCCTGTCTCCAGACATGAGTCCGATTGAGCACCTGTGAGATGAGCTGCATAGACGTGTTTGTCGCCGAGAAGTTGCTCCAGCGAATCGTCGTGATCTGTTCCAGGCACTCCAGGAAGAGTGGGCAACCATCCCACAGGCCCACATCAGACGTCTGATCGCATCCATGCCCAGGAGATGCCAGTCGCTGATCGATGCAAGAGGAGGCCACACACCATACTAACAGGAAAGCCCATACGCCAAAAAACTCTCGCGACATAGATGCAAAACAACTGTCAATTGATTGGTTGAACCCTAAGATATTCTTTTGTGCAATTTGAACAATTAACTCATTAAATTAAAAAAGTTATTGAATGTCAAAATTATGGCTTTGTGTGTGCCTGCAGTAGCTATGCGTTTCTTTTTTTGAACAGTATACATTGTTCGGCCAGTCACCAATATCATTAGAGTACTTCTTCGTTTCACTTATTCTTTCACATTCAGAGTCAGTGTATACTGGGTTTTGCTGTATGTTTTCTGCTGCACTAGTACTAGTTGTTCCTGTACTTCCAGCTTCAGCGGTTAGAGTACCACCACCATGAACATCAAAATATTCTGTCAGCTTACGTGTTTTTGATATCACAAGTTGATCTCTTCTTTCTTTTTCTTCCTTCGCTTTACGTTTTTCACTTCCAGAAGCATAATTACGTCCAATATCTCTGTGTTTACTGCTCATTTTTTGAGTTTTCTAACCTTACAAATCAAGAAATTTTAATCAAGATCGAAAGAGAGTGCGAGCACGCCGTATACCTCAATTAAAACAGGAAGTTTCCGTTTCCTAAATTCTAGTTTTTATTGTTAATGCAAATTCATTTCACAAAGAACGAAACAAAATTAGAGGGGCAGTCGCCTAGAGCCAAAAAAAGTGGCTTCCGTCAAAACGTGACCAAATTTTCAACGCCACTTTAATGGCGTCCGTCCGCAAATAGTTAAGATAAAAATAATGAAGAGTCACACTAAGTCACCCTCTTACGCTCTTTCTCTCACAATTTCGTGACACCAAATGAAAAGGCGCTAAAGATGGCATAAATCACAAGATCATTGGTTTAACGCTCGTATTAGAAGATGACCAACAAATTATGTACATATTTATTGGCGCGGGGCCCCTAAAAGCGCGGGGCCCGTAGCATATGCTACTACGTTCGGCTCTGGAGTCAAGAACCATATTTCACATTGATAGCAAAGAATTGGTCAGAATATACTATTTATCAGCTGTCGCTTAGTTTCCATAGTGATGTTTGAGTAGTGGTGACAGGTACTAGGTCACTGCACTGGCTTTTGTGTTTTCAGTAAATGCTTCCTAGACCTAGGTATGTGAACTCTGGAATGTGCGTAAGCCTGATATTGTTGACGTAAGCCTGATATTGTTGACGTAAGCCTGATATTGTTGACGGGTATTTTATGTGGACAGGGCGATCTGCCAATGATCATAGTTTGCCTTTGATGTGTTGATCTTCATGTTGTATCTTCTACTGGTTGAATTAAGTGCATCTAAAAATATTCTGCAATGTGTTTTCTTCTTCATACATTATACTGTGGTCATCTGCAAAAAGTAACTAATTCAATGGGTTGTTTTCCTCACTTTCTGCGTTTTCTCCATCTTCTGTTATTTTGTCTATATAAACATTGAATAGCAATGGTGATTGTACACAACCATGTGGAACTCCTACGGTTATATCAAATTCTCCAGTGAGGCCATCAGTTGTTCTTAATGCACTCTTGCGTATATGGTAGAGAGCTCTCATGTCATTTAATAGCTGCCCTTATGGTCCATAATCTTCCAATATTGACCAAAGGTTATTTCTATCGAAGGCCTTTTCCTGGTCTATAAATACCTTGTTTAGATTCCTATCTTATTCGATTGTTCTTTCTCCTAAATAAATATCAATAACCAAATTCAAAGCATTTAATTCTTCGTTTATTATTTTGTTGGGTCCTTAGCCACAAACTGACAAAGCAGCCAATGACCATCACGCCTGGTGGCGTCTTGTAGGGCAGTAACAAACTGTCTCCAGCTTGATTGGTCGACAGCCATCCCTCGTGTGGTACCCCAGCTCTAGTTCATGCTGAGTATCTCTGACTCCAAAGTTCTCCGCCAGGTGGCTTTTGGCTGTCACTTGCTTTCGCTTCCCTTCTGGAGTCCACATTATGGCCGTTCTGGTGATAGGGTCTCTTCTGAGGATGTGGTTAACCCCATTTCAGCGTCCAGCCATTAAAAGCATTTAATTAATTAGTTATTTGATATACGTGGTGGCGCCTGTTTTATGAATTCGCTCCTCCTGATGGCAAAACCTGGCTACGCCTGTGATGATGATGTAGGAGTGCCAGTTTTTTTTAAATGCCCATCGTTAATCGTTTTTACTTTGCTATCCTGAACTTTTCTGGTGATATCTTGTCAACCCATTCCTTTTCCATTTCTATCATAATCACAATGTTTAGTCACGGATCAGACTTTGTGGTTCCTTCAAATGGTAAAATTGATGTGCTTATGCTATATTTAATAGATAGCTCCTCTAAGGAGCATGGAAGCACCACTTAACTTTAGAGCAGAGGCAGATACATTTAAAACTGCAGCAGAATCCCTAATGGACAAAGGAAAGCACAGACAGACAAGCAGTATTGTTCATAAATGTACTGTCAGTAATAACAGTCTTCACAAGCGAAACAAAATAAGACTTGAATATCCTTTGTGAAACACTGTGTAAACTATGATGGTAATTCACAAGAGTTGTGATACAGTGGATCCCGAACTGCAATATCTCCAACAACGACAAGGAAAACAAACTGGTAAATGAGGGAGAAAAACTACCTCAAACGGACACTCACATGACATATTATGATGGCAAAAGACTCCGCAGGATCAGATACAGAATCAGTTGGGATAAGTGTGTTCAGACCACCATAAAAACAATTCCTATCACCAGCTCAAAGGAAAGGAGGAAGTAATCATTTTCACACTCCACAACAGATGAGATATCATCTCTTCACACTCCACAACAGATGAGATATCATCTCTTCAACAAACTAAAGTAAGGATCTACGGGGTTATCAGTGCCAGTTGTACTGACAAATTAACTGCTCAATATCTGCTCCTCGTAGGTATGACACTCCTACAGAAGGCATTATGTAGTCTAGAAATATCAAGAAATTTAAGGTTGGCCATTGTTTTCTTCATGTATATTCAAGCTGATGTGTTAGTCTTCACAGGAGAACCACTGTTTCAGTTGGTGCTGACCCAGGAAGCCTGAGACAAAACACGTGTGTTTCTGCAGTATTTTCTTGTAGACGACCTCAACTAAGTCATCTGTTCAGACATGCTTGTCTGCTGCAAGACTTGGTCTTCTTACTTCTTTGTCTTCCCAAGGAAATTCCTATAAATAGGACATCAAAAATTAACTGTAGCTTGGCTTTGAACTATTTAAACTTTTGCATTTTCTGCTGGCTTTTTTAGTCTAGCTACCTAGTAGCTTACATCTCAACATGACAGACAGTTGAGACAGAGAAAAGGTGAAAGGATGACTTATTTTTGCTTGCTTCATGAATTATTAATTTAGCTTCTGTTAAATCTCTTTTCTGCCTGAACTTACCCCAAGGTCATATTGCTTGAAAAGTGCAGTGATGCCCAAAAGTAAAGGTTATTGTAGGTTTATTGCAGAGCCCCAAACGTGTAGCCTAAGAAACCTCAGAGCCCCTAATGTGTAGTCTAACTCTTAGTATACGAGCGGCCTTCTAGAGAGGCCGATGATCGATCCCCGTCAATAGCGAAAATTTATAGCTGAATGCATGTTTCAAACCACTGATCAATTTAGTTACGGGCATGATGTAGGGGTTTCATTTCTTCACATTTTGATACATAACACTTATGTTATCTTTATAAATAAATTATTTATTGCAAAATCTGTAATGGTAGTCATGAAAGGCAGCTCGTATACTAAGAGCTAAGAAACCTCAGAGCCCCCAACGTGTAGCCTAAGGAAACTTTCTGAGCAGGACCCTTCCAAACCTGACATGAGACCTTTAAAGGTAATTAGGTAGAACACACAAGTATCCTCAAGGGTGGATCACATCACGTAAAAGGTGATTTTATATAAACTTGAAATGTATACTGAACATCTGACTTTATCCTTAACCTTCTGACTGCACTATGATGATTTGTAGCTTTGGTGTTCATCATTGTGGACTGACTATGTGTTCTCATGAACATCATGAAGATTAACAACTCTAGATAGCCTTCCTCCACTAATGATAACACACTGCAGCCAACCCATTCATGAACTGACGCTGATTCAGTGTGGTGCACAGTTCAGCATGTCAGGCCACATATTTTTATCACCTGACCTGATAGTCTCTACATTGCCCATTGTTGCTGGGTTCAGCTAATCAGCAATACAATCAAGCTAAGCCTTTCAGCTCCTATGGACAACAAACAACCACGAGACAAACTTTCCAATCCTACACCAGATCTTTCTGTGCCTTCTTTATCTCTTTCATGTCAGCCTCCAGTTCTCTTCTCAGTGTGTTTCAATAAGCAGTGCAAGATCTCCATAAACTATCACTCACATCTACAATCATTACAAGATCTCCATAAACTATCACTCACATCTACAATCATTACAAGATCTCCATAAACTATCACTCACATTTACAAGCAGAACAAGATCTCCATAAACTATCACCCACATCTACAATCAGTACAAGATCTCCATAAACTATCAGCCACATCTACAATCAGTACAAGGTCTCCACAAATCTATCACTCACATCTACAATCAGTACAAGGTCTCCATAAATTATCACTCACTTACTACAAGTACACAGTCTTTCCATAAACTCTTACACTCAAGTACAGTCTTTCCAAGGTCTTATCAATCTATCAGTCTTTCCACATTTACATCAAAGTACAAGATCTTACATCAAGTAACAGTCTTTTCCAACTCTTAATATAAATTCAGTACAAGTTCTCCACAACTCTTACATCTCATACAGTCTTTCCAACTCTTACATCAAGTACAGTCTTTCCAACTCTTACATCAAGTACAGTCTTTCCAACTCTTACATCAAGTGCAGTCTTTCCTTAAACTTCTCACCAATATCTACAATCAGTACAGTAAACTATCAACATCTTACTGATCAAGTACAAGTCTTTCCAACTCTTATCACTCACATCTACAATCAGTACAAGGTCTCCATAAATTATCACTCACATCAACAATCAGTACAAGATCTCCACAAATCTATCACCCACATCTACAATCAGAAAAAGATCTCCATAAACTATCACCCACATCTACAATCAGTACAAGATCTCCATAAACTATCACCCACATCTACAATCAGTACAAGGTCTCCATAAACTTTCACTCACATCTACAAGCAGAACAAGATCTCCTTAAACTATCACTCACATCTACAATCAGTACAAGGTCTCCATAAACTATCACACACATCTACAAGCAGAACAAGATCTCCATAAACTATCACCTACATCTACAATCAGTACAAGGTCTCCAGAAACTATCACTCACATCTACAAGCAGTACAAGATCTCCATAAACTATCACCCACATCTACAATCAGTACAAGGTCTCCACAAATCTATCACCAACATCTACAATCAGTACAAGGTCTTAAGAAACTATCACCCACATCTACAATCAGTACAAGGTCTCGAGAAACGATCACCCACTATCTACAAGCAGTACAAGATCTCCATAAACTATCACCCACATCTAAAATCAGTACAATATCTTCATAAACTATCACCCACATCTACAATCAGTACAAGATCTCTATAAACTATCACCCACATCTACAATCAGTACAAGATCTCCATAAACTATCACCCACACAAGGTCTCCATAAACTATCACCCAATGCTGAGCTCTCGCACACAACTTGTACAAGACATATTCATGTCTTCTGAAAGAAAAAAACACCTGAAAAAATATTACAGATTTATTCATTTAAAAAAATTATCTTTTCAAACTGTACAAATTTAATATTAATAATAAATATTAATATCCAGGACAGGTGAGACCAAAATGTTATGCTTTATTTTATACATATACATACATGACCGCTGTGTGGTTAGTGCAGTAGAGTTACTTTATAACAGCAGTGAGCATACTTGATATAAGAATGTGCTCGTCCAATATTTGTACAAAAATAACATAACTAATACATGACCTGTGACATGTTACACTTTGGCTTATGTATGTACATACAGAAATGTTAAAATATGTGCAGGATATCAAATTTACTAAAAACTGACACAGAAAAATATTCTTAAGTAGCTGAAAATACTGGACACTGGATTTAGCCACAAAAATGTCTACAAAGACATTTTGTTTTTAGAAACTGAAGAGCTGATCGCAGTGTCTGAAGATGTTCAAGGGCAAATGATTTTCTACAATGAATAATTCATTAGATAATTTAAAAAAAAAACACTTTTGTGCGATAGTCTTCTGACTCACATATTATATTAAACCTTGAACTGACATATTAAAGTAAGTATGAGCTTAATATGAAGAATTATTATCAAGGATGAGACAATCAAGAGACCTGTTTCTTGTTAACAAAGAATGAGACCAAAAAAAAATTAACAAATATACTGACCTGTCATTTGGCAGTTTAGCAGAGGTATTACGGGTGAAATAGACTAGGCACACACCTGACTGGGATTGAATACTCAGCTGAGTCATGCACTAGTACCTGACTGAAACTGAATACTTAGCTGAGTTACACACTAGTACCTGAGTGGGACTGAATACTCAGCTGAGTTACACACTAGTACCTGACTGGGACTGAATACTCAGCTAAGTAACAGGCTTACCTGGCATCTCTTCTCTCATGTTACGTGTGCTTAGATGACAAAATCACATATGTAATGAGACCAGATTTCGACCTGCTGTACCTAAGTTAGTGCGACTAGTAGACATTTTTTCAGTTAGCGTGCTAGGTCAGTCCCAGAGATTATTTAGTTATTTCAACATTAATCTTATTTATAAAGGTGGTCTGTTATTGCTCATAGTTTTGATGCTGTTTAGTGATAGTCTATTAAAATACTGTGCTTGTGTATTAGTCCTATACATAGGCATGTTAACATACAGCATGCTCATATTTTGAACATGGTGTGTGTAATTACAGACCCAAGTAGAACAACTAAGATGTTTGGCCATGTCTGCAGAATGGGAGAAGATCCTATACATGGGAAACAAAGAGCCAAAAACCCGAGGACTTTACCCTGTGCATTATACAACACAGAGATCTTTTACAGACATGGAACCAGGCCCGATATAGAATATCTCATCTCTCTTTCTACAACGGTAGAAGGGGAACGACTAAGTAAGTAAGTAAGTAAGTGTGTAGTACTGATAAACAATAAGGCCTACTAAGTCATATATTGATATAAATTTTGCAGGCTTTCAGTTACCACCGATCAGTCTGGTCTTGCAACTGGGTGTTTTGTTTATATCTTACTATAGTAGACCAGCGCAGTTGTGGTTTCCATACTTCAAATTGGTGGTGATGATGATGACACCTTACTACATGTCTGATTTGTTTAACTGGCAAAATGGCATTTTCTTTTTAACCAGGCTTACTAATACATTTACTAGGGCTGCACCGAATATTCAATTCGTATTCGATTTGGTGCCAAATAGTGCATTAAATAAACTATTCGTATTCGGCCGAATAGTACGCTGCCATCAAATACGAATAGTAAATTTAGGTCAACCCATGGCGTGATAATTTTAGCCCCAGAAAGTAGGCTGACTTTAAGTTTCAATTGGTCCCTCTACTAACTCAACACACCATGCCTTGCGATGCATACTTTAGCGTGTAGCGGATTGCATCAGCTGATTAGGCAGAGGGAACAAAGTCGTGGGCAATAGACAGTGCAGAGGCAACGAAAGTTCATCAAGCTATCGGCAAAATGATGGCACTAGACATTCAGCCATATTCTATCATGCAAGATGTCGGTTTCACGTTTCTGGTTGGTTTGTTGGAGCTGAGATACACAATGCCAAGCAGGAAATGTTTTACGGACATAACTATTCTTAACATGTACAGTTCTGTTGGGGCTAATATCCAGCACAACGATATCTCGCCATGCCTCCAACAAGCGTCCCAAGTGAACGTCTGTTCAGCATTGCCGGCAACACATTTTCTGATAAAAGATGTTGTCTTTTGGCAGAGAATGTTGAGAGACTCGTTTTTTTGAACGCCAATGCATGCTTCAAGCAGAAATTTAAAAAGTGATTAATGGCTATTTCCCAATTTTTTTGTAACGGTGTATAATTAATAAAAATGTCAGTAGACCTATTGATCACAACTTTGTATGCCCAACATTTACTCACTATTCGTATTCGGCCGAATAATTGAAGGCCTCTATTCGCATTCGGCTGAATAGTAAAAACCACTATTCAGTGCAGCCCTAACATTTACTAAAATTGTCATCATCACACACTAACCCTGTCACACATCAATACATCAGGTTTAGTTTGAAATTACTTTGTCCTAACAAATCCTTTCTGCCATGACAGGCTGAGGAGGTGCACAACCGAAGTGTTCTGGGACTAAATCTCTGAGAAACCTTTTTCACAAATATAATCTGTGCAAGCCTTAAGGCAGGGGTTTAGGGGTCAGTAACTGGTCGATCGCGATCTGCTGGTAGATTACAGCAGATGATGTGATAGATCATTAGGGGAAAAAGAAGAATTTTTAAGCCAGGAAAATTTCAGGCTAGCCTTCCCTCTACAGCATTTAATAACACGTTATTCTCAGGTGTAATGGTAATTTTTCCACATTTGCTGTGGTAACACACTATTCTCAGGTGTAGAGTAGTTTTTCCCACGTTTTCTGTGATAACACTCTATTCTAAGGTGTAAAGGTTTATCTTCTACGTTTGCTGTGATAGCACCCTATTCTAAGGTGAAAAGGTTTATCTTCCACGTTTGCTGTGATAAAACCCTATTCTCTGGTGTAGAGGTATTAATTCCATGTTTGCTGTGATAACACCCTATTCTAAGGTGTAAAGGTTTATCTTCCACTTTTGCTGTGATAACACCCTATTCTCAGGTGTAGAGGTATTTCTTCCACGTTTGCTGTAATAACACCCTATTCTAAGGTGTAAAGGTTTATTTTCCACGTTTGCTGTGATATCCCAATTTTCTCAGGTGTAGAGGTATTTCTTCCATGTTTGCTGTGTTAACACGTTATTCTCAGGTGTAAAGGTTTATTTTCCACATTTGCTGTGATAACATGTTATTCTCAGGTGTAAAGGATTATCTTCCACGTTTGCTGTGATAACACGTTATTCTCAGGTGTAAAGGTGTTTCTTCCACGTTTGCTGTGATAACACGTTCTTCTCAGGTGTAAAGGTATCTTCCAAGGTAACAAGTTTATTCTCAGGTGTAAAGGTGTTTCTTCCACGTTTGCTGTGATAATACACTTTTCTCAGATCTAAAAGTAATTTTTCCATGTTTGCTGTGATACCACACTTTTCTCAGGTGTAAAAAGTAATTTTTCCATGTTTGCTGTGATTAACACGCTATTCTCAGGTGTAAAGTAGGTTCCCACAGCTGCTGTGTTGCCTACCGCTGCCCTAAAGTGATATCTTGACCTGTATGTCCCTGGTAGAATTTCATTCCCTGGTATTTGTCATGGTGTTATTTTTGTTTGGTGAGAGGAGTACATTATTCAGCTGAGTACCTGACCTTGACAAGTAAACTGACACCGAGTACCCAGTGCCTGGCCAGAAAACCCGTGCCACCTTAAACAATACCAAAATATTACGACTGGGATCTGTTCTGTCTACTTGATTTGGGGGGGGGGGGGGGGGGGGGGGGGGGGGGGGGGGGGGGCGGAAGGGAGACAAAGACAGAATACTACTACTGTATCCTCATCCATGTCACACAAGCTGACTAATATGAGGTTGTGACAAAGGCTGGGAACTTCATGTCATACAAGCTGACTAATATGAGGTTGTACCAAAGGTTGGGAACCTCATGTTGTAAAACAAACTTGTGCAGAAACAACTGCTACAAGACCATGAGAAGGTTTGGGGTGTAGGGGCTTCCTGGAAGGGGGTAACAGTTGACATTGGTAGCTCCATGCTCCATCCTCAGCCAGAAGGAAAACTATGATGAAGATGATATCAGTCATTTTAGACGGCTCAATGCAAACTTTGGCCATGTCAAATGTCATTACCAGAGAGAATCACTTGAAAACTGTGTGTCATTTAAATAGACTGAAACAAAAACATGACTGACAATCTAGAGTCTGTTTTCAAATGATGAATACTTCAAAATAACAAAAACATTGACACTGACACAATAACTGAGAAAATATTCTAGTGTGATTTTGTTTGTTTGTGGCAGTCACATTATAAACATGAACGACAAGTATCAAGACATCCAAGACAACAAACAAATTGAACATTTAATTCTCTATTACCAATCCCCCCCCCCCCCCCCCCCCCCCCCCCCCCCCCTCCAGGGCAGGGATGATTCCCCAAACAAGTGATAAAACATGCATAACCACAAACTAACAGCAGTGATAAAACATGAATAATAGCAAACAAACAATGTTCCAAGCAGAAAATGGTGCCCATGCACATCACAGTCTTAAAACTCAAGTTAATTATGAAACATGTGCCTTTTGTAAGCAACAAATTCAATGACAACATTTCCTGGACAACACATCAATGATGCACAACTCTCCTGACCAGAGGAGAACAAATTATAGTTAAAAGTAGTGTGGAGATTCACTGGAGGCAGTCTAAGAAGACAGCATCATCTTGCTGGCAGAAAGACATGCTAGGGTACGCAGGCAGCGGAATACTTCTCAAAAACTATTTTAAAACGCAGTTTTAGCCTACTTTGTGATAAAATAAATTGATCTATGTCACAGACTGAATAACAACTGAACAGATATGACATACTATTAGAAATGTTAAAGGACACATGAAGACCTTCTCATAAAAATAAAGAGATGAATGCAGAAATGGTATGGTCACATATTAAGATCACATAGTAGGTTAACAAAGATTTTCCTTCAAGGCAAAGTATCAAGCAAGAGAAGATGGGACAGATAAAAGAAAAGAACATATATTCTGACAAACATTAAAGATTGCACCAATCTACCTATAGTAGAACGAAACAAATAACTAAAAGGCAAGAGAAGTGAACTACTAGTCAACTGTTCATAGTTTGTGGTTCCTCAATGACCAAGTTGTATGGGACTAAAGAAGAAATGCTAAAGGATATATGAAGACCTCATTACAACCCCGACATGGAAGCTGGCGTGTTATGGCCACTCACGATCACATCTCTTCTTCTTCGATCCTTAACCACCGACCGTCAAAGCAGTCAGTGGCCATCACGCCTAGTGGCGTCTTGTAGGGCAACAACAAATTGATTCCACTTTGCACGGTCGGTGGCCATCCTTCGTACAGTGCCCCCAACTCTGGTTCATTCTTTGCATCTCAGCCTCCACAGTCCTCCGCCAAGTTGTTTTTGGTCGGCCTCTCTTTCGCTTTCCTTCAGGGGTCCAAAGCATAGCTGTTCTTGTGGCTGGCATCGGGGTCTCTTCTGAGGACATGACCAACCCAGCTCCAGCGTCTGCCAGCTATGATGGTATGCATGTCCTCTTGCTTGCTACGAGTAAGCAGATCTTGGTTGGTGATGGTATTCGGCCAAAAGATTCGGTGAATTTTTCTTAGGCATGTTGTGTGAAAAGAGGACAATTTTGACATTTCCTTCTGTGACTCTCCAGCATTCCACACCATAGAGAAGCACAGAAAGCACGCAACTCTGGTATAATCTTAATTTTGTGCTTGTGCTGTATTGAGAGGCCAAAAATTGTCCCTCAAGGCACAGTAAGACAGGGCAGACAGAAAAGCAAATAAATTGTCAACGTAAAAGAGAGGACAAATGTAACATTAGTGGAGATAAACAAACAACTGATAGGACAGAGTGGTAACAGCTAGTCAAGTACTTATTGCCTGATGTGCCCCAGTTATCAAATCTTATGGAAGACTCCCTCACATGCTCAAAACTACAACTATGGATACTAAACCAGTTCTACTTACATATTTTTACAGCTAGATCCACATTCAACAGCGGCGGGTTTGAGTGTTTAATAAAAACATAATTTTTTGGCATAATTCCCCTGCATATCTTTTTCTCGCAGTGACGTGATGTCGTAGCCTGGATAGACTTGGTGTCAATCTCACACTGCCTACTAACATCCTTTCTAGTAACAGTGTTATGTTGCTTGCTGAGTGCTACTTACAAAGCTCATGTTTATTGGCTACCTGGTTCAAGTCAGATAACACCATCACAGTGATTTGAATGACACACTTAGCTACCACAAAACTCAAACAAACTTGATGCATACTTCATCATTAATATTAACATCCAGAATTTAAACGAAACTATTGGCTACTTCCTTACTTGAACAAACAAAATAAGAAGTTTACGGATAAATAGTTAAGACACTTAAAGAGACCTGCTTAATACTGAAAATCCATCCATCTTTGGCTATAAGTCATATTATAACCCCTGGATCTTGTGTCTGGGTTGAAGTGGTGCACCTTGTAAACATGAGGTAAAAAATATTTTATAATATGCTTAAATCCAGTTTTTGAGTGTTTTAAAAATGGCAGCACCATTATAATTTAGATAAAGTTGACAAATCCATAACATTTATGTACAAATGTTGCAAATTTGATCCTGAAATATGTAGACATTCAATACTCGCAATTATTACTGATTTACAACTGCAACAAATTTTTAATGAATAAACAGATTTCATAACTAATTTATAACTTCAGGAATTGAAGACAAACATTTGCTGAGAGTAACATGAAAGATGACAGTGCCTTTCTGACATGCAACAACCAACATGCTGAGTTGGGCTGGGTACTACAGCAAGGCAATAGCAATAACATTCATGGATGCAGCAGTTATATAAATCATGTATAGGTATCTGATAGGCTCCCACTTTATATCAGAGATAGATCATCAATTTCTAACTTATGTCTAATCGCCAACATTTGCCAGCTCTAGATTAACATGCTGGGCTCTGCTGTTGCAACAGTATCACTTTATAGTAGTACTTATATACAAAGTTAAAGTAATGCAATTGCAGACCCTTTGTCAAGAATGTAAGCTTTCCATTTTTATACACTTTTAGAGCAGGGACTGACAACCAGTAGATCCCAGCAGATGATTTTGTAGGTCTTTAGCTGACTGCAGGAAGGAAAAAAAAAAGACTTTTTAAACGAGGGAAATTTAAGAATAAACCTCTTCCCAGGATCAAAGGAACTCTTTCAGCATTCCGAATGAAAACTCTGGAGCTGGCTACTAAAATATATTTGTGAACTGCGTGAGACAGGAATATGCTCTTGTCTTTGTAAGGTTCATCATTCCCATTAAAAATTATATATTTATGTGTGTGTGTGTGTGGTAGATCTTTAGATGGCTCAGTGTTACTAAAGTACATCCCTAAAGCACCAGGGTTGCCGACCCCTGCTTTACAGCATTGAAAATATGTACTTTGTTAGATCACTTGTGTCATGATGTGACTTGTTAGATCACCTTATCACTTGTGTCATGATGTGACTAGGCAGTTGTTGACTGTATTTTTCTGACTTTGTGGATTTCATAGTGTCATTATTGAGCTGATGTATTTTTGTGAATGCATGTGGTTAGAACCTTGGATTACCTGTAATTGTATCTGCTTACATGTGGTTAGAACCTTGGATTAGCAGTAATTGTATCTGCTTACATGTGGTTATCTTATGTAACGGAACCTGCTAATAGCAGTATTTTTTTCTGGAACCCCCAAGGTAAAATAAACAGAGTAGACTCAACAACACAGGGAAAGGAGAATCAGAGATAGACCTTAACAAAAATATAGTTATGGACAGACCTTGAATGAACAGCAAGAACTTGAGTGGATGGCACAAGATAGGAGAGGCTGACATGAAGGCCATTGCTCTGTATAGAGCTAAAGGGTAATGATGACACTACAGCACAATCTCTGGTACTGTCCACCCTGACACTGTCAGCAACTGTCTCAATGTCTGTCCACCCTGACATTGTCAGCAAATGTCTCAATGTCTGTCCACCCTGACATTGTAAGCAACTGTCTCAATGTCTGTCCACCCTGACATTGTAAGCAACTGTCTCAATGTCTGTCCACCCTGACATTGTAAGCAACTGTCTCAATGTCTGTCCACCCTGACATTGTAAGCAACTGTCTCAATGTCTGTCCACCCTGACATCGTAAGCAACTGTCTCAATGTCTGTCCACCCTGACATTGTAAGCAACTGTCTCAATGTCTGTCCACCCTGACATTGTAAGCAACTGTCTCAATGTCTGTCCACCCTGACATTGTAAGCAACTGTCTCAATGTCTGTCCACCCTGACATTGTAAGCAACTGTCTCAATGTCTGTCCACCCTGACATTGTAAGCAACTGTCTCAATGTCTGTCCACCCTGACATTGTAAGCAACTGTCTCAATGTCTGTCCACCCTAACATTGTCAGCAAATGTCTCAATGTCTGTCCACCCTGACATTGTAAGCAACTGTCTCAATGTCTGTCTATCCTGACATTGTAAGCAACTGTCTCAATGTCTGTCCACCCTGACATTGTAAGCAACTGTCTCAATGTCTGTCCACCCTGACATTGTAAGCAACTGTCTCAATGTCTGTCCACCCTGACATTGTAAGCAACTGTCTCAATGTCTGTCCACCCTGACATTGTAAGCAACTGTCTCAATGTCTGTCCACCCTGACATTGTAAGCAACTGTCTCAATGTCTGTCCACCCTGACATTGTAAGCAACTGTCTCAATGTCTGTCCACCCTGACATTGTAAGCAACTGTCTCAATGTCTGTCCACCCTAACATTGTCAGCAAATGTCTCAATGTCTGTCCACCCTGACATTGTAAGCAACTGTCTCAATGTCTGTCTACCCTGACATTGTAAGCAACTGTCTCAATGTCTGTCCACCCTGACATTGTAAGCAACTGTCTCAATGTCTGTTCAGCAAGGAAGGATCTGGGCTACAAAATATGAGTAATGAAACTATGTCATTGTCACAAAAACTGATGCCGACCTTTTAGGCTGCTGGAGTTTCAGCATAAATTAACCTTCCAGCAGTTTCCAGTTCAACTCTGTCTGTGGTTACTGTGGTCTCTGAGAAAACAAACTTAGAACAGTACCACCACTTGGACATGGCATATTGAATGAGGCAACTGGCAACCTCCATCATGACATATTGAATGAGGCAACTGGCAACCTCCATCATGACATATTGAATGAGGCAACTGGCAACCTCCATCATGACATATTGAATAAGGCAACTGGCAACCTCCATCATGACAATCAACAACCAAAGAAACCATCACTGCAAAGCCAAATGAAGTTCTTTAGTGCAAACATGCTGAATGTGGGTCAACTGCTGAATGTGGGTCAACTGCTGAATGTGGGTCAATAGTACAAGCATGCTGAATGTGGGTCAACTGCTGAATGTGGATCAACTGCTGAATGTGGGGTCAATAGTACAAGCATGCTGAATGTGGGTCAACTGCTGAATGTGGGCCAATAGTGCAATTATGCTGAATGTGGGTCAACTGCTGAATGTGGGTCAACTGCTGAATGTGGGCCAATAGTGCAAGTATGCTGAATGTGGGTCAACTGCTGAATGTGGGCCAATAGTGCAAGTATGCTGAATGTGGGTCAACTGCTGAATGTGGGCCAATAGTGCAAGTATGCTGAATGTGGGCCAATAGTGCAAGCATGCTGAATGTGGGCCAACTGCTGAATGTGGGCTAATAGTGCAAGCATGCTGAATGTGGGTCAACTGCTGAATGTGGGCCAATAGTACAAGCATGCTGAATGTGGGCCAATAGTGCAAGCATGCTGAATGTGGGCCAACTGCTGAATGTGGGCCAATAGTGCAAGCATGCTGAATGTGGGTCAACTGCTGAATGTGGGCCAATAGTACAAGCATGCTGAATGTGGGCCAATAGTGCAAGCATGCTGAATGTGGGCCAACTGCTGAATGTGGGCCAATAGTGCAAGCATGCTGAATGTGGGCCAATAGTGCAAGTATGCTGAATGTGGGCCAATAGTGCAAGCATGCTGAATGTGGGCCAATAGTGCAAGTATGCTGAATGTGGGCCAATAGTGCAAGCATGCTGAATGTGGGCCAACTGCTGAATGTGGGCCAATAGTGCAAGCATGCTGAATGTGGGCCAATAGTGCAAGTATGCTGAATGTGGGCCAATAGTGCAAGCATGCTGAATGTGAGCCAACTGCTGAATGTGGGCCAATAGTGCAAGTATGCTGAATGTGGGCCAATAGTGCAAGTATGCTGAATGTGGGCGAATAGTGCAAGTATGCTGAATGTGGGCCAATAGTGCAAGTATGCTGAATGTGGGCCAATAGTGCAAGTATGCTGAATGTGGGTCAACTGCTGAATGTGGGCCAATAGTGCAAGTATGCTGAATGTGGGTCAATAGTGCAAGTATGCTGAATGTGGGTCAACTGCTGTTGTGATCTCATGCTTTTTAAGGAGCAAAGAAAAAGACATTAATTCATTTATATCAGTGCCAAGGTTTAGAAACAGGAACTAGCCTCGTTTTCATCTTTCTGACATATTCTAAATTATTTTAAAACACTACAGACCAGATGACTCTCCGGATTACATAGATTTTACATTTTCTGCCAGCTGTTATGTAATTATGTTGAACAAAAGACGTGCCCATAAAACAGTCAAATCAAATTCATGCAACAGATATCACAGGACTCTTCATCAGGTTCAGGGACACAATACCAGTAATTAAGATTTCTCTTTACCCATCAACTTTAACTAGAAATAAAACAAAATAAAAAAACAGCAAAACAAAAAAAACAAAAAAAAAACACACAACAGTTCACCATGTCCCAGACATTAACCAACAAAGAAAATCATACACTTGTTCAGTACCAGGTTATTACACAAGTGACTTGGGAAAAAAGTTCTATGGACTACTTAACTCTTACTATCCAGCAAGCCCCGTCAAGTGGTGCGGGTTTAGTACCAATTTTACGGCTCGCCAGTTCAACTGGCGCGCGACGGTAACGATAGCGAAACTAGCGCGTAAAAACGCGGTTTTAGCTCACGTAAAATGGCCTAATGGATATGAACGTAGTTTCATAATCCAGATATACCAGGTTCGAAACCTGCTGCAGGCGGTTTGGTAGCAGATCGCTTTGTGTGGATTTTTAACAATGGTATAAGCGCCGTACCGTTCAGAAAGCAATGGCAAACTACTGAATGAAAAAATTGCCTAGAAAAATCAAAAACAGCCAATAAAAGCTGGGGTTGATTGCCACGTCCTGTAAAGGATAAGCAACTAACTTTAAAGTAAGAGTTAAGATCACCGTGGCAACAACTTTCCAGAGAAAATGTGCAAGTCTTGATTACTGCAGTTTGAAAGACCAGATTATTTCTAACTACTATGCCTGTTTGGAAGACAGCCAACTGTTGGCATATCACACAGTAACATTGACAAAAGCCAACTGTTGGCATATCACACAGTAACATAGACAAAAGCCAACTGTTGGTATATCACACAGTAACATAGACAAAAGCCAACTGTTGGCATATCACACAGTAACATAGACAAAAGCCAACTGTTGGCATATCACACAGTAACATAGACAAACCATTGATGTGTTAACATTGTCAGCTGTTACAGATTTGTGTTAACAATGTGATCCAATACATATTTGTTAACTTTGGCATTACACTTAATAACAGACTTAATTGACCTGGATGTCTGTACAGCACATACAAACAAATATATTACACAAATCAAGCAGAGGTGAGTTCACTTAATCTTTTATGGGCAGGGAACAGTGGGACATGCACGTTCTGGATGAGGAAAGTTACAACAACAAAAAACAACCAGAAAAAAGACAGATGCCTAAAAAGAAAGAATACAGAAACAGGGTTTGTTTGTGCTGTTCTATGACATCAAGCCCAGTAATAATTAGAAGGCCAAATACAAGTTCTAAATGAAGAAAGGCAAAACATTGAAGCTTTAAAACAAACAAAAATTAGACAACAAAAAACTAAAATAATTTTGCTGGCAGGTGAGACATTCAAGTGTAGGTAGAAACATAGTCACAAGATTGTGACCGTCATTATCTGTTATTGTCAATACTGTGAGACGTTCAAATGTAGATAGAAACGTAGTCACCTGACATTATCTGTTATTGTCAATACTGTGAGACGTTCAAGTGTAGATAGAAACGTAGTCACCTGACATTATCTGTTATTGTCAATACTGTGAGACGTTCAAGTGTAGATAGAAACGTAGTCACCTGACATTATCTGTTATTGTCAATACTGTGAGACGTTCAAGTGTAGATAGAAACGTAGTCACCTGACATTATCTGTTATTGTCAATACTGTGAGACGTTCAAGTGTAGATAGAAACGTAGTCACCTGACTGTCACGTGACATTATCTGTTATTGTCAATATTGATCTTCATTTTCCTTTGCTCTCCTGACACAGGCAGTGAGCCACCACTTGTTGTTGGTCCTCTTACAGGTGGCTTGTACCAATCAGTTATATGCTCTTGTGGTGGTTTCTGTAGAAATCTGTTTTACATGATGAGGTTGCCAACCTCATACACAACCTTGTATACAACCTTGTACGACCTGCCTGAGGGTGTAGTAGTCATATTCTTTGTCTCTTCAGACCCCACCCCACCCCCCAGGAACTAAATGGGACAATAATAATGAGATGGCCAGAAATAAAGACAGTTTATATCGAAGAATGCTAAAAAAACTGATGCTTTAAAAGAAGAAAGAAAAAAACAGAGGATGGCAAAAAAATAAAAACTCTGGATAGTCTACAACAGCAGAGTCTGGAGAATATTTCACAGAGAAAAACAAGAACTGACCAAAAAACCAGACCCTAGAAACTGAAGTGACATGACGACCTGTTTTTTGTTCATGTCACTTCAAGAAGTAAAGAAAGTCACCGCTAGAATATCTATATGTACACAATGTTAAACATTTATGTCAAGTAACATAATATTCACAGCAATATAACAATGATATCTATCCCAAAGCTAACTTAAGTCACTTTTACTAAATGTTAGTGAACATTTGTGTGCAATTCACATTTTTTATATTTAAAGTTTTCAAAATTTCTGTGTGGTAAATAAATATTAACATGAACTGAGGATCCATCAAGGACAACACAGCAATGAATGGACAGTATAAATAAGCATACAAATTTGCACAACTGACACCTGTACATTTGTTGTAATGTACATAACCAATCCACAGCCAATGACCTTTTTTTCAGCACAACATAAAGAACAAAAATCAGGATATTGTGCCTAGAAATACCGACGCGTCCCCCCCCCCCCCCACCCCACAACCCCCCCCCCCCCCAAAAAAAAAAAAACCTTGCTGGTACAACACTCAGTTTTGGACAACAACAACAACATGACAAATATACACAGAATAAGTATTGTTTCATCCCCCCACTGTAAAGACAGTGTCTTGACGTGTACAGAAGTATAGAAAGACTATGAATTCACAAGCTCTTGACACTGACACTAACACTGATGCTAGATAATACACCATTTTTCTATGTGTTCCCTATGAAGCATGAAGTCACCCTACAGCCAGTCTCCTTGAGGGAAGCCAGCACTAAGCAGTCGTGTTTTCTGTGGCAACTTCTTGTACATGATGAGGTTGCCAGACCCCCCACCCACAATCTCATTATTAGTTGTCTTGTACGACATACCCGAGGGTGCAGTTGTCTTGTACGACATACCCGAGGGTGCAGTTGTCTTGTACGACATACCCGAGGGTGCAGTTGTCTTGTACGACATACCCGAGGGTGCAGTTGTCTTGTACGACATACCCGAGGGTGCAGTTGTCTTGTACGACATACCCGAGGGTGCAGTTGTCTTGTACGACATACCCGAGGGTGCAGTTGTCTTGTACGACATACCCGAGGGTGCAGTTGTCTTGTACGACATACCCGAGGGTGCAGTTGTCTTGTACGACATACCCGAGGGTGCAGTTGTCTTGTACGACATACCCGAGGGTGCAGTTGTCTTGTACGACATACCCGAGGGTGCAGTTGTCCTTTTTTCTCGATGTCTCCTTACAGACCCCTGGCAACTGCACATGGCCTAGATAATATGGCCAGAAAAAAACATTTATGAAAAAAAGTTTTGGCAAACAATAAAACAAACATCCAACAGCAATAAATCAGAAGAAATGGATAGAATGAAGCGTCAATCAGAAATACCATCAAGAAACACTAGAATAAATAGAAGCATCAATTACGAATGTTGTCAGGACATACAAGAGGAAAGGGATACATTGAAGCATCAATGTTAATAACATAAAAAACTCAAGGGGAAAAGCAGCAATTTCATTAGGAACGCAAGAGGAAATAGAAGCATCAATTCTCAATATCATCAAGAAACCCAAGAGGAAAAGCATCAATTATTAATATTATCCGGAAACACCATACGAAACACGAGCATCAATTATTAACATTATCAGGAAACACCAGAGGAAATAGAAGCATCAGTTAACACCAACATCAAGAATTTCTATAGGAAAGACATCAATTATTAATATTATTTAAAAAAACACCCAGGAGGAAATGGAAAAGACCAAGTGTACAGGGTGACCCACAAGAAGATTGATCCAGGGAGTTAAAGACATCTTAAAGAGACACAACCTGACAGCACACCAGACAATTCTGCATTCATGCGGATAGTAAAACAACCACTGGTCCAACCTGCAACGTTTCACAACCTAAGCAGCAAACTAAGAAAGCAATAGACAGACTTGAATCACACTTTACTGTAACAGTCAACCATCTTGTCTCAAACAGGGTTATCATTAAGGATATTTGTTTACGTTTGTTCAATTTCATTTGATTAAGTCTTTATTTAAAGAGAACACATGTAGGGGTTTAGCACTGGCATTCAGGGTTAGAGTTAGAATGAAAAACAGCTGCCAACTTAAACCTTAACCCTAACCCTGTTTGTGACAAGTCGGCCAACTGTACAGTAAATTGTGATTCAACCAAATACAGCTGCTGAGGCCACATTCTCTGTAGGGAGGAAAGAGAATTAAGGAAAGAATGTAAGTATATATATATATATATATATCAGGAAGGTGCACACATTTCAACCAAATCGTGAGCACAGTTCTTACCAATGTGTTTTAAAGCAAACATGTTACTACTGACAACAAGCAAAATAAATAAAACAAAATTACATATAGACGTACATACAGGCAAACATGCAGAAGATGACGTCAACCAAAACATATGCACAAACTGGTGAGCAGTTTAACAAATAAAGAACTTGTGTCAAGCTCTGTAGACATTCTTGTCTGCCTGGAGGTCACAGTTCATGCAGCATGCACAGGTCACAGTTCAAGCTCAAAACAATATTAGGTCAGGGTCAAACATCTGTGAAGCAGAGAAACAGATCAGTTAGGGTAGGATCTTAGCATGACATAAAAGATTAGATAGTTTTAAATTTAAGTACAACATCCCCCCACAGCCCT
Source organism: Oreohelix idahoensis (assembly GCA_024509875.1). NCBI lineage: Eukaryota > Metazoa > Mollusca > Gastropoda > Stylommatophora > Oreohelicidae > Oreohelix > Oreohelix idahoensis. Next base: position 59,643 of record JAMPIV010020074.1, read on the forward strand.
GTGTAGTCCCCCCCCCCCGGGGGGGGGGGGGGGGCAGTCTATGAAGAAAGGATAGGGCAACTGCACCCTCAGGCATGTCATACAAGGTAAGTAATATGAGGTTGTGTATGAGGTTGGGCAACCTCATCAACATCATGTGACAGCTTGGTGCAGTTACCCTACAAGGGGAACTAGTTACAGTGATGGGCTGCATGTGCCATATAGAGATGATGATGATGACCCATATTTGGATATCTATTCACTCTTGTCACGATACGATGGTGCTGTTTAGATGGTCCTTGGTTTAAATCCGTGTGCCAATCACTTCTGTCATCTGGTGTCCCTCCTTGCCCATTTAATGGGGGGGGGGGGGGGGGGTGGGGTGAGGCGGGGGGGGGAGGGGGAAATGTCTGTGATGAGGCCAAGAAATAATAGGACTACTGCCCCTTCAGGTCAGGTCAGGTCATGTTGTAGGAGGTCACTAACATGTGGTTGTGTATGGGGACTGACAACATCATCATATAAAACATACTGCTACAGACACAACCACTTCAAGACTACACAAATACTTGGTAATATTAGTTTCAATATAACATGATATAATAGTCAAGAAACATTTACAGAAATAGTCAAGATTCAGTTTACATAAATAGTCAAGAAACAGTTTTACAGAAATAGTAAAGAAACAGTTTACATAAATAGTCAAGAACCAGTTTACAGAAATAGTCAAGAAACAGTTTACATAAATAGTCAAGATTCAGTTTACAGAAATAGTCAAGAAACAGTTTACAGAAATAGTCAAGAAACAGTTTACATAAATAGTCAAGAACCAGTTTACAGAAATAGTCAAGAAACAGTTTACAGAAATAGTCAAGAAACAGTTTACAGAAATAGTCAAGAACCAGTTTACAGAAATGGTCAAGAAACAGTTTACAGAAATGAAAGAAACAATTAACAGAAATAGTCAAGAAAAGTTTAGTAGTAAAGAAATAGTCAAGAAACAGTTTACAGATATAAAATGAAGAAACAATTTACAGATTCTTATTTTCTAAAACAAGAATCTTCAACTCAAATGTGAAGTCAGTCCTACTGTATGGCCCTGAGACATGGAGAACAACAAAGACAACAACCAAAAAGCTACAGACTTTCATAAATGGGTGCTTGCGTTGAATAGAGGGATTAAAATGGTATGACAAAGTTACCAACGTGGAACTGATGACAAGAACTAGACAAGTGCCAGTGGAACAAGAGATGAGAAGAAGATGATGGCGATGGATAGGACACACATTGAGGAAACCTGTTGATAGCATTACAAGACAGTCCTTGTTCTGGAACCCCCAGGGCAAGAGAAGCAGAGGTAGACCAAGAAGCACATGGACAAGAGAGCTGGAAACGGAGGTGAAAATGACGAGGAAAACGTGGAAAGAACTTGAGATGATGGCACGTGACAGGAAGACTTGGCATGTGTTTGTTGAAGGCCTATGCTCCTTTGGGAGTGGAGGGTTATGAATGAATAATATGATACTATTTGGTCTGAGTTGACCAATGACATAAGAATTACTGCAATCTTTGTCTGGAAGGTCATACAACAAAATAATTACATCAATTAATCTTATTGAAAAAAAGTAGGATTTGGGTTATGAGTTGGTCAATAGCTTGACTAACCAGAAATCTTGATTATAAAATAAATGACCTACTTAAAAGAATGAATATTTTTATTTCCCAAGACTATAAACTGTTTCCAGTTTTGGCATGACCTTTTGAACTGTCAGATTTAGTCCAAGTAATTGACTCTGGCCTGCAATGGACTTTGTTGTTAAGGTAAATCCTGGACTAGGTTGTTAAGATGGGACAAAGATATTTTAAAATTTACCGCCCACATACATAAAAGAACTGAGACTTTATTAAAAAGAAAACCTATTTGCTACTACCCAGTGACATATTGTATGATACACTCATCTTGCAGGTTATATTTTAAAATGTAATTTACGAAGCTGCTCATTGACTACAACAACAAAACAATAATCAAAATAAAGTACAATTTAAGATGAATGAGCTTATGACTAAATGAACACAATTATTTTCAAAGAGTTGACAATGTAGTGAGTGCATCTCTGTCTAACATTCTGCTTTTCCTTTCTCTCATCTTTTGTATTGTATTCTTTCTCTCATCTTTTGTAGTGCATTCTCATCTTTTATATTGTTCTTTCTCTCATTTTTCACACTGTATTCTTACTCTCATCTTCTACACTGTATTCTCATCTTTTACAATGTATTCTCATCTTTTACAATGTATTCTCATCTTTTACACTGTATTCTCATCTTTTACAATGTATTCTCATTATTTACAATGTATTCTCATCTTTTACTATGTATTCTCTCATCTTTTACAATGTATTCTCTCATCTTTTACAATGTATTTTCTCATCTTTTACAATGCATTCTCTCATTTTTTACAATGTATTCTCATCTTTTACAACATATTCTCATCTTTTACAATGTATTCTCATCTTTTACAATGTATTCTCATCTTTTATACTGTATTCTCATTTGTTATACTGTATTCACTAAAAAAAGGTGACATAAAAACACATAAAGTAATCTTGTGCTAAGCTCACAAAGGGCAACATACTGCAGTTGTGCTGTACAGATTTCTAAGAGTATCCTCACAAATGCTAAATAGTCCAACTTTAAAAAATAATAATCAGACAGTACTTTCTTTGAGAACAAAATCTTGATCATCACTGTCCTGGCAACCACACACAAGGGAACTCCCAGCACAGGAAGGCTCATATATGACAACAACAACATCTGGAATCTTGTCCACTGTGCTACTCTCAACTGCTTGTTCAGAAGCAAGATCATTTTTATTACTGCATCTGATATCTATTCTATTTTTTAGCACATTCAGCAGAACTGTTTTTTTTCCAGCTTTACCAAGCAGTAATGGTTCTGCCGATGTTTTACCTGCTTTAATCTCTAGCCCCACGTGTGGGGTGTTTTTGCAGCTACCGCTACTACCAACAAAATTCACATGACTAATTCTCTCTGAGCTATTTCTCAAATCTGCATCTTTGACACTATCTCTGTCAGCAGATATTCTGCTGATGACTCTGGCCTCCATGTTTGAATCCACCTCTACCACTTCTTCGTACAACTACCAACTGTCTGGTGAGCATGGTTCAGAAGCCCAATAAATCTGTCTTGTAATGTCTCTTCTCATGGTCATATCTTTTGGGCATCACTTTCATAAGACTAGAAGTTTCTGTTTTATCTCTAGTATTTATGTTTTCTAACAGTGCTGGATCCAGCGAACCCAAATGTGGGTAACTCTTACCTTTTAAATCATTGTCTTCAGTGCTGTGCCTTTGTGCTGAATCACAGTCTGCTATCACAGTACTCTCCCCTGAGTATTGCAGAAGGTCTACTGAGTCTCTCATACCTGGTGATACTGCGGTTGTTGCTATGCTCACATCTCCATCTGCTGCACTTTTGCTGATACCACTACCAGCACTATAGCCATCGCTGACTTCCTCTGAATGACTAGACAGTTTGTTCTCAGCAGCTCCTCTATGTACAAACTCACCTGGTTCTACCAAAGAGTCCGTGGCCTTTTGTTGGTGAGCAGATTTAGCAGAAGAATCTGTGGTGCTCCCAGTTTGATACACTTGTAAGAAATGTCCATAATCTGGCGTTGAAATATCTTCATTTTCCCGAACAGAGTTACTTGAAGAAGAATGGCTCTTGCCTTCAATAATGTCTGAAAGTGTACGGTCAAGATTTTCTGAGTCCTTGATCTCTGCATCTAGTTCTTCATCAGAGTTGTTGCCCAGGTAACTGTCAGTCATAACACAACGCCCTGTTCTCTTGGTTTGGTTAGACATTGACAGCTGGAGTTGTAGCACCTGTTAAAAACCATGCAAAGAAAACATGAGAGGAAATAAATAGTCAAATATTTCATACAACCTCATATTATTGACATACCTTTTAAACACACACACGCTGTGAAGTTCCTGGCAGTCTGTGGAGACAAAGAATGAATACAGTACTGCTCCTTCAAGCATGTTGTAAAAGACAACTAATATAAGGTTGTCCATGAGGCTGCCAACCTCATCGTGTAACCACCACTACAGCAGCAGCTTGTGCTATAATGCTGGCTTCCTGAGTGGGCCAGCAGCAGCTTGTGCTATAATGCTGGCTTCCTGAGTGGGCCAGCTGCAGTTCCATAAGGAGCCAAAGATAAAAAAGAGGATCATTTAAAAGATATGGAAAAATGTACAACTCACCCACGAAATCCTACAATCCCATGTTGTTTGGAACTCCAAACAATTGAGCATAGACGAGATGACAACAACTAGTGGAGATGTTTTTTTGTCTGTTGTTGACTGTGTTCTTTTCACAGCTGATAATATTTACCTGATTATTCTGTTAATCTTTGCCTGACTAATCTCATACTAACATAGTTATTACCTGAATAATTTGATAATCATTACCTCCGTAAACTTATAACCCAATAATCATTACCTGCATAAACTTATAATCTTTACCTGATTAATCTGTTAATCTTTGCCTGATTAATCTCATATCAACATGTGTATACTGATAATCATTGCCTGAATAATCTGATAATCATTACTTGCATAAACTTATAATCTTTACCTGATTAACACTTTACATGCCATTTTCAGTGACCATCAAAGCAATTTTTATTCATTTCATTATCACACCAATCTTTAACAATTCTTTTCTACCATTTTGATGGACTAATAAATCACGTTCTTCTTGAAAACCTTAAAAATAATTAAGTGCCTATGCATTGTGGGAGATTTTTCTTAATTTTTATCTGAGGCAACCCAGTTTTAGCAGGAACTTAACTGTTAAAATAAACAGCACTGAAGAATGAAGATCAAATATATATAAATAAAAAACAATGATTTTACAAGTCCAGATAGAAATGTAGGTCACTCAACCTCATCTTGTAGGTCATGTAGTCTGTTCTTCAGTTCCTGATTCTCCCCCTTGTCTTGTAGCTGGCCTGCAGCTAACACTTCTTCTTTCTGTGGCAGAAACAGTTAAGAGAAATAATGCCAAGACAAAGATTTTAAAAAACTAAGTGAAGAAACAGTTTACACAAATACAGTGAGGAAAAAATAGTTTACAAAAATGAAATACGAAACAGTTTACAGAAATAGTCAAGAAACAGTTTACTGAAATGAAATGAAGAAATGGTTTACATAAATAGTCAAGAAACAGTTTACATAAATAGTCAAGAAACAGTTTACAGAAATAGTCAAGAACCAGTTTATAGAAATAGTCAAGAAACAGTTTACAGACATGAAATGAAGAAACAATTAACAGAAATAGTAAAGAAACAGTTTACATAAATAGTAAAGAAATAGTTTACAGAAATAGTCAAGAACCAGTTTATAGAAATAGTCAAGAAACAGTTTACAGACATGAAATGAAGAAACAATTAACAGAAATAGTCAAGAAACAGTTTACATAAACAGTAAAGAAACAGTTTACATAAATAGTAAAGAAATAGTTTACAGAAATAGTCAAGAACCAGTTTATAGAAATAGTCAAGAAACAGTTTACAGACATGAAATGAAGAAACAATTAACAGAAATAGTCAAGAAACAGTTTACATAAACAGTTTACATAAATAGTCAAGAAACAGTTTACAGAAAGTCAAGAACCAGTTTACAGAAATAGCCAAGAAACAGTTTACATAAATGGAATGAAGAAACAGTTTACAGACATGAAATGAAGAAACAGTTTACAGAAATAGTCCAGAAACAGCTTACAGAAATAGTCAAGAAACAGTTTACATAAATAGTCAAGAAAGTTTACAGAAATGAAATGAAGAAACAGTTTACAGAAATAGTCAAGAGACTTACAGCCAACATGAGTTACTGGAACAAAGAGATGTACAAATGTACATGATGGACAGAATGTCAGGACACATACAGCCAACATAAGTTACTAACCTGAATGTCAATTTCAGCAATTTTATGTCTGAACTCGGCAAGTTGCTGGATATACTCAGCCTCTTTGATTCTAGCCATCATGGCTTCCTCCTTTCTCTTAGTCTCTGTGTCATCCAGTTTTCTGGTCAAGTCTTTGATATTTATCCGCAGGTCCTTCTCTCGTTCATTTGCTTCTTCTAGCTGTTTCTTCAGTTCTTTGTTTTCTTCTCCTATACGACGGATCTGGTTGGTACAGATATGGTTCTGAAAGAAACATAATAATTTTAATTAATATCATCATCATCATTCAAAGAATGAGAAGTCAGTGATCGATTACACCATAGTTAGGAAGAGCTCATTCAAGTATGTCCGGGATGCTAGAGTGTGGAGGGGGCCAGAGATTGGAAGTGACCACTACCTGTTAACAATTAAAAGAACAACTGAAAGAGCTACTCAGCCTGAGAACTCCCTAACATCACGCAAGAAGCCAAGTAAATGAACAGGAGAAATGAGCATTAAGACCTACAAGCTAAGAGAGCCAGAAGTGAAGACCAGATATCAGGAGCTTATTGCTACAGCAGTGAGAATCACAGAACAACAACCTGAGGACCTGGAAACACTTGCTTAAATTCAAGGACATCATAAAGACAGCTGCAGCAGAAACATGTGGTGAAGTTCGACTTGGGAACAAGAGAAAGAGGACACCTTGGTGGACAGATGATGTTAAAGAGAAAATAAGAGAGAAGAAAAAGGCATGGAAACAATACTTTGGAGCTAAAAACACAGCAGGAAAAACAGAGAAATATAGAGAAAATATGACACTCAGAACGGAAGCAAAGAACAAGGTGCTAGCAGCAAAATAGAAGTCCTGGGAAGAATTGGAGAAAAGCTAGAAAAAGATGCACAAGAAAACCAGAAATTGTTCTATAAGACCCTAAAGAATATGAGGAAAGAAAAACAGTGCCCTCTTAAATTTATAAAGGACAAGCAAGGCAAATTGCTTACTGCCCCAAAAGAAGTAATGGAAAGATGGAAAAAATATTTTCAGAACTCCTCGATGGTGAGCAAGGTCAAACATCAGAAATGATAACCGCTGGCACAGAAGAGGAAACCAATGGTGATGAAGATGACATAAAGATGGAAGAACTGAAGGCAGCACTGGAGAAAATCAAGATGGGCAAAGCTGCAGGACATGATGGCATAACACCAGAAATGGTTAAGTACATGCGAGCAGCAGGCGACCTATAACTCCTAAGGGTCCTATGGGCAACTTGGTGCAACAAGACCATAACAAAGGATTAGGAGATTGCCATAATAACACCGATTTTTAAAAAAGGTAACAACCGATAATGTGGAAACCAGAGGCATATCCCTTCTCAGTGTTCCTGGTAAAATCTACTCTAGAATACTGGAGCAAAAGACACAGACACCTAGCTGAGCCACAAATGGATGAGGTCCAGTGTGGCGTCCGAGCAAATCAAAGTCCTCAAGACCTAATCTTCACACTCAGACAGTTGAGTGAAAAGGCTCTTGAGTATAAGAGTGAGATCCATCTTTGCTTCTTAGATTCGGAAAAGGCATTTGACAAGGTCCCCTGGAACAAACTCTGGGACTGTTTGGCAAGGAAGAACATCCCATCACCTCTGATTCATGCTATACAGAGCTTCTATACAAGTCTTGCAGAAATTATGTGAGGACGGTAAACCATAAGTCAGAAGAATTCAGGATCACCACTGGTGTAAGACAAGGTGATATCCTGTCACCTTATCTTTTCATACTCCTCATGGACGATGTTATCAAGTCATGTAAGGAGAGGACAGGAAAGTATTCAGTGGGGTACTGGAAGATGAGACAGGTCTGTATTTCAGAGCTGGCATTTGCTGATGATGTTGCCCTGATTGCTAAATCAGAGGCACATCTCCAATCCAACCTGCAAGTCTGGAAGGAAGAGCTGGAGAAGAGAGTGATGATCATAAGCAGCTCGAAAACAAAAACCATGGTGATATCACGAGAGAAAAGAAGACATCAAATTAAGTTGGGAGAACAGGTCCTGGAGCAGGTTGACCACTTTAAATACCTTGGAGCTGTCATAGACCGGAAGGAAGGCATCAAAGAAGAGTTGGCTACCCGAAGAGCAGCAGCTGGGAGACTTTTTCAAGCCATAAATCGAGGATTTCTCAGCAAAAGAGAAGTTGGTAAGAAAACGAAGATGGCTGTACAGCGCTCCACCTATGTCCCAGTCTTGACATATGGATGCGAGTCATGGGCAATGACTACAACCCACAAAAGCCAGATCCAAACCTCAGAAATGAGGTATCTGAGGAAGGTGGTTGAAGTAACAAGAAGAGACATGGTCTGCAACCAGACCATATGTCAAGGCCTAAAAATCCAACCCCTGCAGTCGCAAGTAGAACAGTCCCAACTGAGATGGTTTGGCCATGTCTGCAGAATGGGAGAAGATCGGCTACTACAACAAGCATAGGAAACTAAGAGCCAGGGATCCAGATCTCCAGGACAACCCAAAGTCCGCTGGGAGGACAACATTAGACAATCTTTGAAGGACCGAGGACTAGAATGGAACCAAGCCAGGAGGAAGACAGCCGATAGAATTGTATGGCGCTCTCTTTTACAAACCTCTACACCTCATGGTAGAAGAGGAACTAATAATTAAGTAAATCATCATTCATTACCTTTAAGCTTCTGAGGAGCATAGGCCATAACAAACAACGTAAGCCGCCTGTATGTCCTGTGCCAACAATTCAAGACTTTCCATGTTTTCATTATCCCTGTTATTTCTGTGTTCAGTTCCCTCTCCATGATTTAGGTCACCCTCTATCATTCTTACCCTGAGGATTCCAGAATAAGGTCTTCCTTGTAATGCTATCAATAGGTTTCTTCAATGTGTGTCCTATCCATCGCCAATGTTTTCTTCTCATCTCTTCTCCCACTGGCACTTGTTCTTGTCATCAGTTCCACCATTTATGAAAGTCTGTAGCTTTTTGGTTGTTTTTGTTGCTCTCCATGTTTCAGGGCCATACAATAGGACTGACTTGACATTTGAGTTGACCATTCTGATTTTTGTGAGAAAAAATATATAGTTAATATGTATCACTATCATTAAGATTCTTCCCATTTTTGCTTCAATCTGGAGCAGAGGGGGTGTAACATCCGACTACTTACCTGTGTCTCCAACTCCATCAATTTCTGTTTAACATCCTTCACATCTGCTACTGCTCGAGCTTCCTTCAACTTGAGCGCCATCACGTCCTCTTGCAGATGCCTGATCTCCATTTTGGTGCCCTTTTCTTTAGGAGAGCTCTGACGTACTCTCTCCATGTGTGCCTGAGAAGACAAATATGGCAGTAAGTATGGAAGGGGGGAGAACCACTAGGATCAAGGGAGCAAACTTTTGACATCAAGTTTAAATCTATCAGAATTACCTAACCTGGGAAGTGTATGTGATGTACCTAAGCTGGGAAGTGTATGTGATGAAGGTGTGGGATCAGAGCTAAACTCAGTGAACAGTGAAATCCCCTATGCTCCGTCAAGAACAAAGAAAAGAAAATATAACACCAAAGGACTATTCTCACTTTTTAAATTATTGACTTATTCAATTTATTAACCTTCAACTTTCTGCTGACCTTCACCTCAAACTCTCTTGCTTGGTGCCGTCTGTTCAAAGTATTTCCATCTCTTCCTTATCCATATTAACATCTGTCTCCTATTCCCTTCTCCATGCTCCCTCTATTCCCTTCTCCACACTCCCTCTATTCCTTTCATTCTCAGGATTCCTGACTTGGGACTGCCTTTATATTGCTATCAGCTGACTTGCTAACCTCTTGTTTCACAGGTCAGTGTTTGTCTAATTCTAATTACAAATTTATGAGACAGCAAATATTCATGTCTTATATTGCCTGGAAGTGTCCCCACCCTGCAGCCCTAGTTGTCAATCATTTGTTTTGTCCTTTTTTATTTTGTAGCTCTCTGTCTCCAGGGTCTGTCCCTACGCATCTCAGGGTTTACGTTAGCCTCTAGCTCCTAAGGAGTCTGGTCTACTGCTTGCCTTGGTTAGAATATTTAGTTTATATCAAATCAATGCCGTCTCTATATTAAATACATAATGTGTCACCAACAATTCTGTATCTTGTCTTAATGGTATAATATAATAGACTTTCTGATCATCTCTTGAAGATACAATGTAACAAAATTTCTGTCCAACTCTTGAAGATACAATGTAACCAAATTTCAGTCCAACTCTTGATGATACACTATAATAGACTGTCTGTTCTTCTCTTGATGCTACACTATGATATTGCTCCATAACACCAGGCCATTAGGGGTGCCACAGATGACAAATACTTGACTAAGCTAGTAGTCACCACTTTTGTCCACTCACTGTTTGTCCATACTGCACCACGACATGCAGATTTGTTCATTCTTTTATGTTGTCAATCCATTTATTTTTTCTGTTTACCCTTATTTTTTTTTTTCCTAGCACTGTTCCTTGAATAAAGTCTTTCGTAGCATATGTGATCTTGATATGTGGTCATGCCATAACAGCTTCCGTCTCATTACTGTTGTGAGAAGGTCTTCATACTGTTCTGTTTTTCTACTGTGGTTGTCAACAAAAAGAAACTATATGTGAGAAACAAAGTTAATTCTGTCCTTAACATAATTACATGTTAAATGTGTGAGTTAGAAAAAAGTTAAGTTTTAAGTCTATAAGTGGGAAAAAAAGTTAAGTTTTAAGTCTAAGTGCCAAAGAAAGTTAAGTTTTAAGTCTACAGGTTAAGTTTAAAGTTGATCTGTGAGAAACAATGTTAAGTCTATTAAGTAGGACAACAAGTTAAGGTGTGAGTAGAAAACGGATGTCTCTTACCTCCCAGTAAGACTCAATCTCATTGACCTTCATGCGCAGCTCTTTCATGGACAGATTGGCCTCGGCCTCCCTCAGCTTGACAGCAATCAGCTCCTCCTGCAGCTGCTGGATATCATTGCTGGGAGCTCTCTGAAGTCGCAGGTTGGTCTTCACAAAAATATAACCAACTCATTCAGTGCATTAATCAAAATAAGAAGGGGTGTGGTATGAAAGGGTTTATTTTTAGAAAAAATTGTAAACTACGATTCATTTGAAACCTGAACAAAATTGTAGATGTAAGGTACATCTTCAAAGAACTTTGTGTACTATAAAGTGCCCCCGTTTTTACCACTAGTGGTAGAATGAGTGTTGGTTGACTAGTGGTAGAATGAGTGTTGGTTGACTAGTGGTAGAATGAGTGTTGGTTGACTAGTGGTAGAATGAGTGTTGGTTGACTAGTGGTAGAATGAGTGTTGGTTGACTAGTGGTAGAATGAGTGTTGGTTGACTAGTGGTAGAATGAGTGTTGGTTGACTAGTGGTAGAATGAGTGTTGGTTGACTAGTGGTAGAATGAGTGTTGGTTGACTAGTGGTAGAATGAGTGTTGGTTGACTAGTGGTAGAATGAGTGTTGGTTGACTAGTGGTAGAATGAGTGTTGGTTGACTAGTGGTAGAATGAGTGTTGGTTGACTAGTGGTAGAATGAGTGTTGGTTGACTAGTGGTAGAATGAGTGTTGGTTGACTAGTGGTAGAATGAGTGTTGGTTGACTAGTGGTAGAATGAGTGTTGGTTGACTAGTGGTAGAATGAGTGTTGGTTGACTAGTGGTAGAATGAGTGTTGGTTGACTAGTGGTAGAATGAGTGTTGGTTGACTAGTGGTAGAATGAGTGTTGGTTGACTAGTGGTAGAATGAGTGTTGGTTGACTAGTGGTAGAATGAGTGTTGGTTGACTAGTGGTAGAATGAGTGTTGGTTGACTAGTGGTAGAATGAGTGTTGGTTGACTAGTGGTAGAATGAGTGTTGGTTGAAAAGCACAGTATCAGGAAATCATGCAGGAAAAAATGAATTGCAAAGGAGCAAAGAGAAGCATGCGTCCTAGAATGAATGTGTTTACAAAGCACATGTTTAAATGGTGAATATTTCTCAGTGTTATAAGCTAACAAAAAACAAACAGCTATAAACTAGACATTGAAGAAGATGAGGTCTATTTTTTACAATTATCTCTATCACTAAACATATTGTATTCACTAACGTTAGTCAATCTGACAAGCAAGGCAAATATAGAAACTGCCATTCATGAAATATTGTGAGATAAGAAAGTGACTCATTCCGATAAATAAATGTACACCACAGACCAAACATTATCACTAATTCTGCCCTTGACATAAATAATTGCACATCATACATCAAATATTTTTACATGTTCATCCCTTAACATAAAGAAATACACACACACCTTAACCCAAACTTTCCATAAATTATGCCCTTAAAATAAAGATAAACCTGCCAACATTGTCATAAATTCTGATCTTATAATAAAGGAGTGTATACAGACACCATAAACTCAAATAAGTTTCAAAGATTCTGCCCTTAACATAAAGAAATAAACCCACACATTACTATTCTAATTTTATCATAAATTTTGCCCTTTACATATATATACATATATATACGTGGAGGAGTAAAAAAAAAATAACCTTAATATTTTTTAAAACAGAATATACACAAATAAGAATGATAGCACTTAATCACTTTTCAACATAGTCCCCACCACGTTCAATGCAGGTGTGCCAGGCTTCACTAATACCTGGATTCCGCGAGAAAAAAACTCTTCTGACTGACTGCGTAGCCACGTATGCACCGCCTCTTTCACCTCATTGTCCATACTGGACTTCTTGCCACAGAGTGCCTCCTTGAGGGGTCCAAACACATGATAATCACTTGGTGCGAGGTCCGGTGAATATGCAGGATGTGGAAGACACACCAAATGCAGATTCGTGATTTTTGTTACTGTTGCAAGAGCTGTGTGCCGCCGCGCATTATCATGCTGTAACAACACACCAGAACTGAGCAAGCCATGACGTTTTGACCTGATTGCAGGTTTCAAGTGGTTCTGAAGCAGATCACAGTATGATTTGCTGTTCAAAGTGAGTCCCCTGGGCATGTAATGTTCCAGGATTGGGCCTTTACAATCCCAGAAGAGTGTGAGCATCAATTTGCCGGCCGACCGCATTGTACGGAACTTCTTTGCTTTCGGCGATGATGAATGTCGCCACTCCATGCTGGCTCACTTAGTCTCTGGCTGGAAGTAGTGGACCCAGCATTCGTCACCAGTGACTATACAGTGTAGAAAGCCATCTCTTTCAGCTTCATAATGTCGTAATAGTGTTTCACAAACATCCACACAACACAACGTTCTTTCTTCTTCCTCGTTTGTCCTGAACAGGACGTTGGTTGCGTTGTGTCCGTTTACAGCGAAGCTGTGATATTTGCGTCTTTCGGCCGACACAACCGACTTCAGCACAGCATTTTTTGGGACCGGGTTTGCCTTCCCTCTTCGATCCCTACTCTTTCAGCATTGTTATTTTGAGTATAGACCAAGCTGATCTGTGATCACACAGGTGTACAATTTCGGGTTCTTGTGCGTTTATTCACCGGGAAATTAATATTGTGGAAATTTATTACCCAAACCGAGCACCGTACTCTATCTTGACTGAAAAAGTGTTATTTCACATTGTAAGCTCCCCCCCCCCCCCCCCCCCCCCCCCCCCCCCCCGTTGTTTAGAATTTTTTTAAAAACACGCCTGCCGTTCGCTTGCCGTTAATTTAAACCATAAGGGTAGTCACATAGCACATTCTGCCGTAGGGGAGTGAAGTGTTATAGACTTCGATGTACTGGGTCCCAGCTTTATGAGGTGGGGTGGCCTATTCCCTTCCTTGCTGCCATTGCCTTCTCTAACTCAAGATCAGAGTCAGGTACCCTTTTACAGCTGGTTAGACTGATGCGTGACACCTGTTCCCTTCCTCGCTGCCGTTGCCTTCTCTAACTCAAGATCAGAGTCAGGTACCCTTTTACAGCTGGTTAGACTGATGCGTGACACCTGTTCCCTTCCTCACTGCCGTTGCCTTCTCTAACTCACGATCAGTCAGGTACTCTTTTACAGCTGGTTAGACTGATGCGTGACACTACCAAGCTTTGAATCCAAAACCCGGTAACTTATTGTGGTAGTGGAGTGTTAGAGACTTCCCCATACTAGGTCCAGCAATGAGAGGTGGGGAGACCAGTTTCCTTCCTCACTGTCTTTTCCTTCCCTAACTCAAAGTTAAGTACCCATTTATAGCTAGGTAGACCCCACCTCTCGATGCTAGACCTAGTATGGTGAAGTCTCTAACACTCCACTACCGCAATAAGTTACCGGGTTTCGGGTTCAAAGCTTGGTAGTGTCACGCATCAGTCTAACCAGCTGTAAAAGGGTACCTGACTCTGATAGGGACTTGAAAGCTGATGATGATGATGATGATGACTAGCAATTCCCTAGACTTAAGGGTCTTTTATATTTGGACATGCGCCCTAATATAAGGACAAAAAAGGGGACGGGGTGGGTAAGAGATTTGTGACCTCGCGTAAGGGGGGAGGCAAAAATGTGACAACTCCACGGCCTAGACACTGCGATTGAATTTGCAGAACTGGAAAAAAGAACGGTGCTCGGTTTGGGTAATAAATTTCCACAATATTAATTTCCCGGTGAATTAACGCACAAGTACCCAATTTCGTTTTGGTTTTTTTCATGTAAAAGTGTGATATTTAATTTTCAGACGTAATTAACTACGTTTAGTTGCTGAATGGAACGTTTCCTAATAATAAAAATCCAACATTTTAAAAATTGAGGTGTAACTGTCAACCCAACGTTCTTTCAGTTCGGGGGTGAGTTGTTTTGGTACCCACCTAGCGGAGACTTTGTGGTACTGCAGCACGTCGTGAATGATGTAGTGCGCTGAGCCATGACTGATCTTCAATTCTCCAGCCACCTCGTCGATTGTTACCCGCTGGTTTTCCCATATCACTCATTCCACTGCAGCGAAAGCGTCAGGCGTAGTTGCAGTGTGAGGCCGGCCGGAGCGAGCTGCATCAATCACCACTGACACCCAACTTTTAAACTTCCTGTGCCACTCATTAACCTGCTGAAGCGACGCATGTTTCCCATACTGCATCTTCATCCTCCGATGAATGTCTGCTGGTTTCTCACCCTCACTACCCAAAAAACTGATAACTGCACACTGCTCTTCTCTCATGCATGCTTCCAAGGAGGTGGCCATCTTGGCAATGGTTAGCTGATGTCATACTTCCCATCAGGACGACGGGCCTGCGCACACTGGTACCTCAAGCGGGAGGGCATAACCCATCTGTAGTACAACCGTCTACTCATTTTTGACTTGTTATTGTCATATTAATGTTTTTTTTACTCCCCCTTGTATATATATATATATATATATATATATATAATAAATAATAAATTCTTTAAGCGCCAAACACGGCGCATAAGGCAGAAACCAGTGCTCTCCAGGTTGTTCGTTGTGACGCCACTCCTCTTAGCTCTTGCACATTAGAGTGAGTCATGTTTACTGTCGAGCCTGGTTCTGTTTCGGTAACAATAGCTTGTTTTACGATAGTGAATTGTTAACTCACTGATCAACCCTCCGATCCAACCGACCGATTCAAGGGTTTCGAGGTCAGTTATAGGAAAATATCTACACCACTAGATACTCTGGTGTATCTCTTATTCTATAATTTAACATAACATGGTGATATCCATCGAAATATACACATTCCTGATGTTTTTCTTTCGGCGTCTAAGGTGAGAAACGAATTTCACCTCCATCTTGGAAGGGTAGATAACTCCATATATATACACACACACACAAACATTCCATCAACAACATTTTTGTAAATTCTGCCCGTAACGTAAAAAAATAAACACACATGCACTATCATAATAATAATAATAGTATAATATCCGCTTCAGTCATAACTGACTATGGGAATGAGCACACACACACTACTTTCCCAATATTATCATAAATTCTATTCGTAACATAAAGAAATGTATACACACATCATAAACCCAATATTTTCAAAAATTTTGCCCCAGGCATAAAGAAACATACCAACACTCCAAATATCACATAGTTTTACTCATTCTGCCCCTGACATAAAGTGATATACAAACACACCATAAGCCCTATATTTTTTTTATAAATTCTGCCCTTAATGTAAAGAATCATACACCCACACGCCATAAAATATTAATTTTAATACACGCTACCCCTGACACAAAAAAACTAGTCAGCATATAGCAAAATATATTCTCATTTATACCCATCTTGCATTTTTTTTAAAGTGACAAGAGGTAATTGACTGCTTACATCTTCCAACTCTGAAATATTATTTGTAAAGTGACAAGAGTTAATTGACTGCTTACATCTTCCAACACTGAAATATTATTTGTAAAGTGACAAGAGTTAATTGACTGCTTACATCTTCCAACACTGAAATATTATTTGTAAAGTGACAAGAGGTAATTGACGGCTTACATCTTCCAACTCTGAAATATTATTTGTAAAGTGACAAGAGTTAATTGACGGCTTACATCTTCCAACTCTGAAATCTTCAGTTTTAACTCCTTGATGGTGCTGGCCGTATCTGTCTCCCTCAACCTCACAGCAATCAGCTCTTCCTGTAGGTGCTTCACCATATTGCGCTCCTCTGCTTCATCCAGGTGGACTGTATCTTCTATGATTCTGGTCTGCAATGTTTGGAATAAGACATTAGGACAATTACTAGATGATGTGCAATAAAGATAATATCTGTGTGTTTGTGATCATCCAGGGCTGTGTCCTTATGATACATAGATATAATCTTTATGTTTATCATCCAGTGCTGTGCCTTTACGACAGATATTATCTTCATGGTTTATCATCCAGTGCTGTGTTTTTACAGCAGATATTATCATTATTGTGCAATAACTGGTTCTGTGTCTGTATAATAAAGATTAGGCTAATGAATTTAAGGGGAATCCAACAATGCCCCATTCTGGCCATTTCCCAAGTAATTCTCTGTATAAACTGTTGAACGTTTTTTTTCACAGTCCACAAATCCAAAGTAATAAATACTTAACAAAAACAGGTAAATAATAGGTACTAGTACCAAAAACAGGTAAATGGTAGGTACTAGTACCAAAAACAGGTAAATGGTAGGTACTAGTACCAAAAACAGGTAAATGGTAGGTACTAGTACCAAAAACAGGTAAATGGTAGGTACTAGTACCAAAAACAGGTAAATGGTAGGTACTAGTACCAAAAACAGGTAAATGGTAGGTACTAGTACCAAAAACAGGTAAATGGTAGGTACTAGTACCAAAAACAGGTAAATGGTAGGTACTAGTACCAAAAACAGGTAAATGGTAGGTACTAGTACCAAAAACAGGTAAGTGGTAGGTACTAGTACCAAACAAAGAGGGCTCAAGACATCAGACAAGTAGCAGAAGTGTAATGAACTCCAGAAATTCAAATCAGGTACCATCTGACTGATGCCCCTGCCTCGTTGTGAGGGAGAACCATGATAATGACCAATTAGACCAGCATTTCTCAACCTATTTGACCTTGGTGGAACCCTTGAAATAATTTTTCTGGTCTCTAGGAACCCCTGCATAAAAATTATATTTTTAGCTCACGGTAATTTTAATTAATGTTAATTACAATATGAAAATGTATTGATAACTAGAGTAAAATCCCGTCACATGATGGGAATTAAATCCAAAAGCAACAATACTTAACGGAAATTTTATTTATTCAAATACTTGTGGAAAAATAATGTTAGGCGTGAACATCCGATTGTTCATCAGAAGAAAACCTTCATTTTCTGTTGTTTTAATCTGCCAGGTAGTTGCTAACATCACTAAAATCTTCAGATACTATTTATTCGGAACTATAACAGACCTTTAGCTGACCCGGAAGTTGTTGTTATGATTTCTCTTTTCAGAGCTAAAGCCTCCTTATTCTTGGTGCACAAAATGACTCGTTGGATGAAATAAAACGTCCGCAGACATTACGTGTTGGTATTTTTACATCTCTAAACTTACATATACAAAGATACATTTTAGAACAATTTTGCTGTAATTGTCTCTTTCTCATATACAATTCACTTAGGTGGTGACAGTGAGAAGTTATCAACGTTTTCTTCCATTTTTTTAATTCCCGTATTAAAAACCAAAATATTTGTTTTACATCCGATGTTAAACAAAGTCTGAACATGCAAGCCGTTCACACGGCGCATGCATACCAACCTTTGCACACTCTCCTTTGGCAAGTTTTACTATTTGTGGGAGCGTTACTAATGGAAGGAATGACAGAATGAGCTGGAAAACTATATATATGATGTTGTATAGTAAAGCTACTAAAACCCATAGCCCAAGCAATATGAATATAGCCTAAGACACAGTTTTATACAAGACTTTGAAAAAAAAAACATTTTTTTTTTTTTTCAATCATAATTTCTCACGGAACTCCTAACGACCTCTGGTGGAACCATAGTTGAGACAAGCCGAAGGACACTTTAAAAGAGGGCATGACTGGGAAAGAGGGCATGACTGGGGAGGGGGGCATGACTTTAGTCACCTTCACCTTCACAGAACTACATGCAATTATGGAATACAGAACCTTGAACTGACTCATGGTAGGATAGCAGTCCATTGTAAAATTGTTTACTGTTTGTCATATTATTTGTATGTATTTTGTCACTGCAGACTTACTGTTTTCTAAGGTTTTGGAATAATTAATGGCCACTACAGATTAGTAAAATGTGGAACTGATGACAAGAACCAGACAAGTGCCGGTGGAACCAGAGATGAGAAGAAGACGATGGCGATTGATATGACACACACTGAGGAAACCTGTGGTTAGCATTACAGGGCAGTCCTTGTTATAGAACCCCCAGGGCAAGAGAGGCAGAGGTAGACAAAGAAGCACACGGAGAAGAGAACTGGAGACAGAAGTGAAAATGATGAGGAAAATGTGGAAAGAACTTGAGCTGATGTCATGTGACAGGAAGACTTGGCATGTGTTTGTTGAAGGCCTATGCTCCTTGGGGAGCTATAGGGTATTGAGTGACAGATCAGTAAACACTAGCAGAAATCATTTCTGATGTAAATAAGCTGTTTCTGAAAAAAAAAATTAATATGTCCTTCATTTCAGCTTTTCTTTGTAATCTTGATAAAGCGATGAGCACATAAGTGCACCAGAGTCAAAGGGTTAACATTATCCGCAAAAATTCTGACATTTCAACTTTTCTTTGTAATCTTGCTGTAGCGATGAGTACATCGGTACACCACAGTCAAAGGGTTAACATTATACACAAACACTCCGACATTTCAACCTTTCTTTGTAATCTTGCTGTAGCGATAAGTCACCACAGTCAAAGGGTTTACATTATCCACAAACACTTACCCTTGCTCGGATGTCCCCTATAATATCCTCAGCCTCAAACAGCTTCTTCTGTGTCTCGTGCAGCTGCTGACGCAGGACACTCAGCTCGTTCCTCAAGGCATAGGACTGCTCCACTTCCTGGGCCCATGTCACCTGGTCTTGCACTAGTTTGTCCGCAAGTGTGGTCGACTCCTGACACAAAAGACAGTAACATTTATAGTTATGTTCAAGAATTCTTAACTTCTTTCAATTTCAGCACAGCACTCCCAACCATTTTTTCCCCTCATCCCAACACCTGTGAAATTTAAAAAAAAAAAAAAATTTAATATTGTAATATCAAAATATACAATACCTGCAAACTTTACTGACCTATTTACTAAATGCTGACCAATCAAAGTTAAGGCTTGCATGATATGTACAAGTTTTATTTTAAACCTAATATATGACAAAATGGATGATGTCATAACTCAGAACATCTGTATATCTTGTGTTTGCTTTTTAAATTTAAAATCAACAATATAACCAACAAACAATTTTTGTCTTAATACTGTTCACAGCAATATGTCTGTTTCATCTGCATTATACCAAGACTAATGATGCATGACATACGAAACAAAGACATATACACATGCAAGGTCACAGATAAAATGCTTGCTTGTCTTATACTTGGAGCATCTGATTAAATACCGGCCTACATAAAAACACATCATACATGCATGTGCAACACAAATATATGTAGTTCTGTCAACAACAACACTTCATGTCATTAAATTACATACGATTGTGCTGTTAAAATGTTATTTCAAGTGTTTATGCTGACTAAAAGTTCTGTTAGAATTTAAAAAAAAAACAGCATGACAAATAGGTAATGATATAAGCCATTCATAATATATGCAGATTTTCCAGATGACAAAATGAACATGCGTTAAAAACATGAGAGCAGAAGGGCAGCAACTGAGCAGTTACAGACTGTCATGGATGGAAGCTTGTGTGGAGTGGAGAGACTGAGGTGGTGTGGTAGGATCACAGGTGCTGAACTGATGATGGGAGCAATCTGGTGGAGCATAAGGTGAGATGAAGATGCTGGTGATGATGGGACAAGCACTGGGGAAACTTGTTGATGGCACTGTCAGGTTGTTCTTGCTCTGGAGTCTGCTGGGGGTTGGGAGGTATATAAAAAGATATAGAAACAACAAATGAGAAGAAGAACTGAAGACAGAAATGAAAGGCATGAAGAAAAC
Source organism: Oreohelix idahoensis (assembly GCA_024509875.1). Lineage (NCBI taxonomy): Eukaryota > Metazoa > Mollusca > Gastropoda > Stylommatophora > Oreohelicidae > Oreohelix > Oreohelix idahoensis. The sequence continues at coordinate 80,170 of JAMPIV010020074.1, forward strand.
ATGGAAAGATCTTGAGTGGATGGCACAGGACAGGAGGACACAGGACAGGAGGACTGGACATGAATATGTTGAAGGCCTATGCTCCTTCAGCAGCTGTAGTGCAATAATGATGAAAATAATGATTGATGAAATAAACAAGACAAGTTGGAGATGATTATGGTTTATACTAAGCAATAATAACTGTTTGGAGAGGTGAGTTGATGACTGCCTTTATTAGAGTCATTAATGTGGAAGTCTGAAGGTGGACAAGGAAGAAGAAGACAATATATAGAAACATTAACTACCACAAGGCCTGGTGATGGAATCTCTGAGGGAAGAAAGGAATGAAAGAAAACATCTTTATAATGATGGACAAGAAAAACAGAAAACAGATGTGACAAACACCTAGAATAAAATGCTGTAACGTAAAAAAATATGTCAGAATACAGAAAAATCATCCTATCAAATACGACCTTTTCTAATGGTCATTTTTCTTCATCTCAGATCAAACAACTCAGCTATAATAAAATTATTCTATCACACAACCGTCAGTTCTAAAGATATTTTTGTGCATCCATATTTTAAGTTGCCTTCGTATGCTACTAGATTCTTCTGGTTTCTCCTTTCAACTCCCAAAGGAGAATAGGCCTTCAACAACCATGTCCCCAGTCTTCATGTCCCCAGTCTTCATGTCCCCAGTCTTCACGCCCCAAGTCTTCACGTCCCAATTCTTCACGTCCCAAGTCTTCACGTCCCAAGTATTTACGTCCCAAGTATTCACGTCCCAAGTCCTCATGTCCCAAGTATTCATGTCCCAAGTCTTCATGTCCCAAGTCTTCATGTCCCAAGTCTTCATGTCCCAAGTATTCATGTCCCAAGTCTTCATGTCCCAAGTCTTCATGTCCCAAGTATTCATGTCACAAGTATTCATGTCCCAAGTCTTCATGTCCCAAGTCTTCATGTCCCAAGTATTCATGTCACAAGTATTCATGTCCCGTGCCATCAGCTCAAGGTCTTGCCATGTCTTCTTTATCCCCTTCATATCTGTCTTCAGTTCTCTTCTCCATGTGTCCTTAGGTCTTCCTCTACCTCTCTCTACCCTGGGGTTTCCAGAATAAGGACTGTCTTCTAATGCTATCAACAAGTTGTCTCAATGTGTGTCATGTCCATTTATAGCGTCTTCTCATCTCTTGTTCCACTGCAGCTTGTCCAGTTCTTGTCATCAGTTCCACATCAGTGATCTTGTCATACTATTTCATCCTTCTATTCTACCCAGCATCCATTTATGAAAGTCTGTAGCTTTTTGATTGTTGTTTTTGAGGGCGCCTGCCTCTCCTAAGTTACAGAAGAAAACACTCTGATGGGGATGACAGGAAGGGAGGAAAGAGATATAAAGTGTGAGAACCACTTCTGATGATCTGATTACTTCTAGATATATTACTTACGTACAGTTTTCTATCATTATTGATGACATGACTAAAATGTTACTGCTGCTATCTCAATTACTGCCAGGAAGTGCAGACAAAGGTTAAGGATCGATTCTTTGTGGTAGTAAAGGAAGTGGAGACAAAGGTTAAGGATCGATTCTTTGTGGTAGTAAAGGAAGTGGAGACAAAGGTTAAGGATCGATTCTTTGTGGTAGTAAAGGAAGAAATGAAGAATCTCAGGGACATTAAAACAAAACATTTCAAGTAATAAATAAGAAAACTTGATTAAAAGAAGGACAAAAACAAAAACAGAAAAGAAAACTTGGAGTAATAAAATGAAGCACAGAAGTAAGAATATTTCAAGGAAGAAATTACAAACACTTCAGGAGAAACTAGGTCACCTTCAAGGGACAGCAAAAAAAAAGAAAAGAAAATTACAATGAAATAAATGAGAAAAATAATTTTTTTAAATGAAGACATAGCATTATTCTCTCAATCTATTACAGTATACTTAGGTAAGAATATCAGGTACAAAGACATTCTCTCCTTCTAGTTTATGTTGTCCAGATAAATGATATATGTTTCTAAAGCTTGTGTAGGTGTGGTAGCTGAACACTTTTGTTGGCCGAGATGATGTCAATTATGTGAGAGTTTACACAAATAATTATGTTAATTAACAAACACAAATGCATTAGTTAACAAAACAATTACATCAGTCAAAAACAGTAAAAACGTATTAATTAAAAACATTAAAAATACTCTGTAGGCATACAGAGGAAGACAAAGATTCAGTTGATTGTTGTAATATATTGTGTATAACGTACAAGTTTTTATTTCTATGTGTTACATTGGGCGTACTTTACTGTACTTGACGATGCAGAGTGATGTACTTGCTGTTAACATCTGACTTGCTGTAATAACTGTTAACACGTAACTTACTGTATTTGCTATTAACAAGTGACTTTCTGTACTTACTGTTAACATGTGACTTGCTGTAATAACTGTTAACACGTGACTTTCTGTACTTACTGTTAACATGTGACTTGCTGTTAACATGTGACTTGCTAAAACAGATGTTAAAGTGTGACCTAATGTAACTGAGGATTAATGTGTGACTTACTATAACTGATGTTAACATGTGAAGCTGTTAGTTAGTGACATACTGCGCCTGGTGACTAAAAAGGTACATAACTATATCAATGTGAAAGACCAGGAAAGAAGTTGGAACAGATAGCATAAGACAAAGATTTGGCGTGAACTAACAGAAACCTACACTCCAGGGTGAGCTGAAGGGAAAAAGAAAAAAACACAACAGTGAAACTCAGCTGATGTAGTTGTCATGTGACAAACGTTAGACGTTTTTACCTTACTCGGCAAAGAAAGAAAGAACATAACATTTCATCTATAAAACAATATTCTACTTGTATGTCGTAGATTTTCGATAGGAGAATTAAGACTAGGTTTGGTCCCTTATGAATAGGTTTGAATAGGTGATAGACTCAGTGAGAGTTAGTGAAAGGTAATAGAATTTCCACACACGTGAGATGATAGATTTTGATATAGTGGCTGTCTCTGAAAGCGAAAAGAATTCTTCTCTCTCTCACCTATCTTCTACAACAGTTGTTACAGCGTCAGACAGACTACACCAATATACATATTACGTATATTTCTATCACTCACAGGCACGCACATACACGTGACGACAGGTAAACACACAGACGTGGGAAAACTATAACAATGATATATATATTATCTAGAACGAGCTGACCAAACACTATTATTAAGTTCAAGAGCGATTTTAATATCAGGAAAAAATCGGCTCACAACATCAAAGAAAGTACATCAAGGAGAATACATATACACATAGTCATAAAAATTCAAGGAAATGTTGCAAGGATGATAGCCCCCTTATAGTGTTAACTCTAGGTTTAGCCCAGCCCCGTTAAGAGAACAGATGATGGCGCCAGAGTCACAGATACATAGGGTTTGATTCTAAGAGTTTTCGTTGTTTTATCTCGTAATTATATGCACAGAGTTTGACAAAAAAAATCTGATTTAACCTAAGACAAAAACACAAGAACTCTAGCCTTAGCAACAAATTATGCAGATTGAAAAAAAATTAGGACAGCAACAGGGTGTCAAAGATATAATAGTGAAAATATCACTCAAACCAGCGTACACTCATTCATTCCGCCATGGCCTCTCATACATGTACTCACGACTTGGCTCGCTGCCTCTTGGAACACACTGATTTTAGATCTTCACACAGACTCAAAAAAAATGCAGTCTTCTGCCAAGAAGTCCCCAGTTCCAAAAGACGTATTTAACTTGGAGTCTCCGGGAACGACTACTTGGGTGTGCAAATTTGTTCCAATGTCTGATTAAGTCACCTAAAATTATTCCAGGCGCGGGAGTTAGCAGAGCACAGTGTCAATAGCGTAGGTTTCTAGAAATGATGAATGTCAGGTCGGTGCCTTCCCTCAGTATAGGATTCACTTTAGTCACACCACAGATTTGTCCACAAAAAATATATATATATATATATAGTCGGGAAATGTTAGTTAATACTAGAAGTATTTCACGCCACCAGGCAGAAAGATTACGTAGAGTTTTTCTAGAAGAAATTAAGATCTGGCTCCAAGGTCCAGTATTTATCATTACAGTCTTTGAAAACCCGTTATTGGGATATAGTATTTCTGGCTAACTCGGGTTGCATATGCACTGTTAGACCAGTGGTACTTAAGAAACCCACGTGGTTCAAAATAAGGACTGTCTATTTCTTCACAAGTATGGAAACTACTACTAGGTGCTGGTAAAGTTAGGGTCACCCCAAAACTTTCACTGTGTGGAGGAAAAATAACACATATAATATAATAAACAGAATCTGTACTGGTTATAACTTACATTTAAACTTGCAAGCAGAGAGCTTTGCTTATCATTTAAACTTCCCGTGACGTAAGTTATATTTAAAAATCAGCAATTCTCATGAATTAGGAACACGTGCGTATTCCGTCACCATTCATGAGGCTCAATTCTAGAGTTTATACGTTAGTTTAGAAAAATACACTCGACTGAGTATTAGCGGTTTAATTAAATTCATAAATAGCTACAATTTCCGTTATAAGCTAGAAATTTTAATTTTATTCTGCTTTCCACTGAATGCTTCCCTAGAAAATATAATAGCCTACCACTTTATTTCTCTTCTGCGCTAAAGAAATAGATTAAAATGAATTAAGCGATTTAACACTTTAACACTCACAAAATCTATATATCTATCATATTAATTACCTCAACCACAGAATTACAGGTAGTCGCACAACTTAAGAATAAAATGCTGAAAGTATTTCTGGAAGTCTAGAAGTTCGACAAATTGCCGAAACAAACTGAGATCTTCGCTAACAGCTATTCTGTTTACGAGCAACCTATCTACTGTGAGTCTATGAGCGAGAATGAAATTAAAGTTTCAAACTTGGCCAATATCTTTAAAATCGGACACAGGATCCCAATCTTATTTCGCCAAGCGAAATAGTCTCCCCTGTCCGTATAACACCTTCGTCCGCTTATCGCGTGACGTAACAGCCATCAGTGGCCGAGGGCTTGCATGAGTTGCAAATCTCAGACCACCGTCTGCAGTGCGGAGTGGATTTTCACGCTAAGCCGGGTTTTTTTCTGACGAAAAACCTCATGCGTTTACTGAAATGCAGACTCTCTGTCTACTTTCCATGTCCCTCGGGTGAATTTTCACGCCCCAGGCCAGAGACCCTCAGACGAATGTCTAGCGAATGCTGTAAATTCACGCCTATCGTCCGACCAGCGCGACTGACATGTACGCAATACCACCCAGGAGCGATTCTCAGTTTTAGAGAAAGGAAAACAGGTAAAGTTTGCGAATTATATGAAAATAATATTCGCAAAACGAATGGATGAAAAATATACAGGAAAAAGGAAATACAGAGATAATAAAAGAGAGAATTCGGGTGAAAGAATAGGAAGAAGATGTAGGAAATTAAATGAATATAAACCCTACGTGACACTGTACTCAACCCCATATCCGAAATTCAGAAATATCTGAAAACTGAAAGTTTTCTCGTGCAGTGGCACTCATGTCCATGACATGACCCAAGCAGGAATGAGGCATCCGTGACACACACAAGATACTTAAATAGTTTTACAGATGGGCCGTTGGCTTAAAGTAACCAAGACCACACTATATAGTTCCACTTTATGTCACCACATGATGATGATGAATTGGTGACTTTAAAATATTTACAAAATAACGTCTGTCAGACAATTTTACACTTGTGACTGTTTTAAAATCTAAAGATTTCCAGGCTAAAATTAGTTTTATTAATGTTAAAACTTGTATGTTTTCAGCATTAAACAATAATAAATTATACAAAACATTTTAAACAGAAATATGAGATATATTAGTGTGTTTGCTTATAAGGTGCTGAAACACAGCCCACTAAGGTATTACTGTAATAAATGGTACATTTACTGCACTACTGTTCTGAAATTAGAAAAATTCAAAATACTTCAGACAAGGGGTTGTGGAAGTGTAATGTGGGTAAACATTAGATAAAGGTTTGTGGACCTGTAATGTGGGTAAACATTAGATATAGGTTTGTGGACCTGTAACGTGGGTAAACATTAGATAAAGGTTTGTGGAACTGTATTGTGGGTAAGTTTCCCATTCATTCATAACCCTCCACTCCCAAAGGAGCATAGGCCTTCAACAAACACATGCCAAGTTCTCTTGTCACGTGCCATCATCTCAAGTTCTTTCAGATTTGGCACCTGGAATGTTCGGACATTAAACGGACAAGGGAAAGTGGCACAAGTAGCAGCAGAGATGAGGGAATATAAAATCGAGGTTCTGGGACTGTGAAACAAAGTGGAAGGGGGTAGACAGGAAGAAACTTATCACAGGTGAATTGGTGCTGTCCTCAGGACATGAAGACGAAAGTTCCCACCAAAGTGAAGGGGTAGCTCTTATGTTATCTAAAGAAGCACAGAAAGCACTCATTGAATGGGAAGCTGTTGGATCCAGAATAATAACAGCTTCTTTTAAAACAGCTAAAAAAAAAAAGTTTCCCATGCAGAACAAAAATGTTAAAAAGGAACGACAAGATCACCACTGTGGAAATAAAGGAAAGAATGAAACAAACACAAATTGAACATGTGAAGAAATGACACTGAAGATGGACAGAACCTGCTAGGAAGAAGTCATTACAAAATATCAGAAGGTAATCACTATCTTGGTGAAGAATAAGGAAGACAAAACACAGGAAGATGAGAACACCAGATAGGGAGGCACTGGTGATATTGTAAGAACTTGAGGTATATACTCCATAAATAGAAACAAGAGAGATAAAATGTCATGCCTGGTACATGATGATTTTTGGGAAGGGTGTGGATGTGCTCTACAGGGGGCTAAAGTCCAGGAATAAGAGATGAGTTTGCTACATGCACACAGATTCAAACTATGGATAGAAGGGCATTGATAACATAATAACATGGAATTGATACCGTAACATACAACACTTTCTGATCAGGAAGGTATAACATAATACAACACTTCCTGATCAAGAATTTATAACAACATACATCATTTTTTTATCAGTAATTTATAACAATAGACAACACTTTTTTATCAGTAATTTAAAACAATATACAACACTTTGTGATGACCAATAACAGAGAAATAAAGAATAGCGTACGCACAGCACATAACATCAAGAGCTTGGAACTGAGAGTACCAAGAAAGTCAATGAGAACATAACAACCTACAACACTTTCATACTGGATAATAATAACTCAGTAACATACAACATGTTATAATAGAGAAAAACAGAAACAACATACAACATGTTATAATAGAGAAAAACAGAAACAACATACAACACTTTCATACTGGACAATAATAACTCAGTAACATACAACACGTTATAATAGAGAAAAACAGAACAATTGTAAACATAACACAGAACATCAAGAACTTATAATGCTGAATGAGAAGTAAGACACTGACGACATAACAAATATGACACTTTCTGAACAAGCACTGATAACACAATATAAAACACTTTACTGATCTAGCACTGATAACACAACAACATACAACACTTTACTGATCTAGCACTGATAACACAACAACATACAATACTTTACTGATCTAGCACCGATAACACAACAACATACAGCACTTTACTGATCTAGTACTGATAACACAACAACATACAACACTTTACTGATCTAGTACTGATAACACAACAACATACAACACTTTACTGATCTAGTACTGATAACACAACATACAACACTTTACTGATCTGACACTGATAACACAACAACAAACAACACTTTACTGATCTGGCACTGATAACATAACAACATACAACATTTTCTGATCAGGTACTGATAACACAACAACATACAACACTTTACGGATCTAGTACTGATAACACAACAAAATACAACACTTTACTGATCTGGCACTGATAACACAACAACAAACAACACTTTACTGATCTGGCACTGATAACATAACAACATACAACATTTTCTGATCAGGTACTGATAACATAACAACATACAACACTTTATGGATCTAGCACTGATAACACAACAACATACAACACTTTATTGATCTAGTGCTGATAACACAACAACATACAACAATTTATGATCAGGCTTTGATAACACAATAACATACAACACTTTACTGATCTAGCACTGATAACATAAAAACATACAACAATTTCTAACCAGACACTGATAACACAACAACATACAACACTTTACTGATCTAGCATTGATAACACAACAACATACAACATTTTATAATTAGGCACTGATAACATAACAACATAAAACACTTTCTAATCAGGCACTGATAACATAACAACATCCAACATTTTCTGATTAGGCACCAATAACATACCAACACTTTCTGATCAGGCACTGATAACACAACATACAACATTTTCTGATCAGGCACTGATAACCTAACAACATACAACACTTTCTGATCAGGCTCTGATAACACAGCATACAACACTTTCTGATCAGGCACTGATAACATAACACCATATGTTCAGGACTTCATAAACAACGTACAAGACTACTGTTTGCAGATATCACCAGAATTAAGATATAAACAACATGATGCATTTTGAGGTGCTGCTTGCTATCATCAGTCCAGCATAAAACAAACATGCGTATTTGGTTATCTGGTGTAATAATTCCTATGTCTCATGTTTACATACTGTCAATAGCTCGTTATATACAAGCATAACAGTGAACATTACTGTAAGTAAAGGTGTAAAGAGAGGAACAGTAATGAAGACAGTCCTGACGGGCTTGACATTCATTATTTATGTAACTTTCAGTGATAATTAACAGTTAATATCTCTCTGTGACTGAATAATCAAATTGTTTTAATCAGTTTTTCTCAACCTTTTGTCAGGTTTCCAAATTAGAATGTAGACCGGCTAGACTACAGACATGAAAATGTAAGTCTCCAAACAGTGACATGGTTAAATAAAGTCTGTATTTCTCTTACTAAGAAGTTAACAATACAGCCAAGTATTATTGTTAATTTATTTTAACATTACTTTAAAATTACTTTACTTCTGATAATTATAGAACTTGTACTAAATAACATGAACAATATTGGCAGAGAAAATAAAAACAAAGGAGTGAAAGGAGCATGATGTTATATACAAAGGGGACCAAAAAAAACAAGACAAATAAATAAAGCAGAAAATATAAGCTGGCTAGTTGTTGGTGAACGTTTAATTACAAACAATTTTCTGCTCTGAAAAAAACAAACCACAAAACAATGGATATAATGGAGGGGAAGCAACTCACTTCATTCTGACGCAGTAATTTCGCTTCAACCTTGAAGAAAGGCAACAAAAACACAAAAAGAAAGAAAGCAATGTAAAAACTATAATACACAAACAAATGAAATAATAATCTAACAAAAAACAACAACAACAAATGGCTGCAGCAGAAGTGTAAGAAACAACAGTGTTATAAATTATCTCAGCATTAGTTGTGCATCTTATTGGGAGATAAATGTAGGTTACTACACTACTATAACTTCTCAATACTTCAACAAACAACAAAAGGCTGAGGCCAACATAACATAAGTGTTCCTAGAACAGCCAATCACAATCAAGGTTGTAAAAACTGGTAGACTAACTTCAACATTTATGATGGAATTATTGAGTTTAATTATAGCTAGATTATCTTTTGGTCTTACAAACTATTCTTACTCTCAGATGTTCTTTAACAACAAAAAGTGTAACCATGATACCCACAACTAACATTTGTAAAGAGAATTTTAAAAATGATAAAATGAACATAATAATTATTTGCCTCGTACAGTTCCTTAAGGCCTCTATAGAGACACAGAAAGAATAGTACCACTGCTCACGTAGGTATGTTCATACGAGACAACTAATACAAAGTTGTGCATGAGGCTAGCAAACTCATTATGTCAAACACATGACTCCAGAAACTACAACGGCAACAGTGCCAGCTACAGTGTTGGCTCTATGCTCCATATAAAGTCAAAAGGTAAATGATTGAATGAATGATTGTTTGGCAGCAATGAACAAAAAATGATTGAATGAATGAATGATAAATGAATGTTTGGCAGCAATGAACAAAAAATGATTGAATGAATGAATGTTTGGCAGCAATGAACAAACAAAATGAATGATTGTTTGGCAGCATGACTGAATGAATGATTGTTTGGCAGCATGACTGAATTAATGATTGTTTGGCAGCATGACTGAATGAATGATTGTTTGGCAGCATGATTGAATGAATGATTGTTTGGCAGCATGAATGAATGAATGATTGTTTGGCAGCATGATTGAATGAATGATTGTTTGGCAGCATGATTGAATGAATGATTGTTTGGTAGCATGATTGAATGAATGATTGTTTGGCAGCATGATTGAATGAATGATTGTTTGGCAGCATGATTGAATGAGGTTGCTTAGCAGCATGATTGAATAAATGATTGTTTGGCAGCAATGAACAAAAAAACAAACAAAATGAAATTATTTAGAAATAATAGAAAGTGGAAGGATGTAATCTAACAAGCGTTCGCTAGCAATAGCAGCATAATTAGACTGACTGTCAAGGTCTCCATTTTCTGTTTGCTTCATCAAGAAACATGACTGTGGGCTCATCTTCAGTAGTCGGGGGTCAGAGTGGCTGAGAGGTATGGCATCCACCTCTATTTCTAAAGGTACTGGGTTTGGTTCTAGTACAGGGAGACTATTTGATGGACATTTTTTCAGAACTAATGACGACCTACTTCCCCCTGATCTCATTAGTGAGATCGGATGCCTAGTCTTCTCAGATAAGGGCGATAAAATAGGAGGCCCCATGTACAAGTCACGCAATTTAAAAATCCCTCTGCAGTTGGAAATCGTAAAGAGTATGCCAAATGGCTGCTGCCCTGGCAAAATTGACAAAATTAGGAAAAACCTACATGCTACAAAAATATTTATAGAATGTGCGATTCCTGTATACCCACACTGGGATCCTCACCAGTGCTACTGAGTTCGTGCACTGTGCTGAGATCCTCCTTGTGTGATCTAAGGGAGGTGATTGGAGCAATAATGGAGTTGTCTGTGTGCAATAAAGGTGGTCCTTAAAACCAAAAAAAAAACCATCTTCAGTAGCTAGCTGTCCTTACATGCTAGTCCAGGGGTTCCCAACCTTTTCTATGCCCTGCACCCCTAGGAAATGTTTGATTAATGTTCGCACCACCTACAAAAGTAATACCACATTTGAAGATGAATAGGTCAAATTGAGACTCTTGACCTTAGGATTCTGTGTCGCACCCCCTGAAATGCCATCTCTCACCCCAGGTTGGGAGCCCCTGTGCTAGTCTATCAAAACCAAACATTTTAAAGTTACAATATAAATGGTACTTGGCAAAAAATGGAATGACATAAATAAATGTTACATCTAAAAGTAAGTCAGCAGGGTTCTTTAACTTCTAAACTGCTTTGGTTATTTCTGTTGCTCTAACTATTATCTAACAAAAAAGGACACAGAAAAGAAATTCAGATTTTATATGCAGACAAAAAAAAAATAATTCATCTGGATTATGTGGTCCTAAGGAAATTTAAAAAAAAACAAAGCACATTTAAATAAGCTAAGGCAGACTTGAGAAAAAGAAGCCACAAAATAAAAAAATGATAATCCTTAGCCAGCTGCAATGATATTTAAAAAAAAAACATACTGCTCTCATAATGTCTGTCAAAGCCTGATGAGTATGGAAAACATATGTTGTTATTTATGTTATTTCGATGGCTGCAAAATCTTAGAAAAAAACCAAACAAACTATGTTGACTGGCTCTTGTATATTTTGTCCATCAGATTTGTCTATTTATAGTCTACATGGACGCAGCATCTTTTTGAATGAATTATAACTGGTACAGAAACCATCATTGCTACATATTTTAATGTCAGCTTGCTGCAGATGTCATGTCTGTACAGGTAGGTGTAAAACAGATGTCATGTCTGTCTGTACAGGTAGGTGTAAAACAGATGTCATGTCTGTCTGTACAGGTAGGTGTAAGACAGATGTCATGTCTGTCTGTACAGGTAGGTGTAAAACAGATGTCATGTCTGTCTGTACAGGTAGGTGTAAAACAGATGTCATGTCTGTCTGTACAGGTAGGTGTAAAACTGATGTCATGTCTGTCTGTACAGGTAGGTGTAAGACAGATGTCATGTCTGTCTGTACAGGTAGGTGTAAAACAGATGTCATGTCTGTCTGTACAGGTAGGTGTAAAACAGATGTCATGTCTGTCTGTACAGGTAGGTGTAAAACAGATGTCATGTCTGTACAGGTAGGCAGATGTAAAAGGTGCCTCAATGTATGATCTACAGAAACTATTGGGAGCCACAGGACAGTCAAGAACAAGGACATTAAACTGAAGACATGGTGCCATGTTGGCTGTGCAGCAACTGTAACAGTGTTTGTAAGTCAGGACAGTCAAAAACAAGGACATTAAACTGCAGACATGGCGCCATGTTGGCTGTGCAGCAACTGTAACAGTGTTTGTAAGTCAGGACAGTCAAGAACAAGGACATTAAACTGCAGACATGGCGCCATGTTGGCTGTGCAGCAACTGTAACAGTGTTTGTAAGTCAGGACAGTCAAGAACAAGGACATTAAACTGCAGACATGGTGCCATGTTGGCTGTGCAGCAACTGTAACAGTGTTTGTAAGTCAGGACAGTCAAGAACAAGGACATTAAACTGCAGACATGGCGCCATGTTGGCTGTGCAGCAACTGTAACAGTGTTTGTAAGTCAGGACAGTCAAGAACAAGGACATTAAACTGCAGACATGGCGCCATGTTGGCTGTGCAGCAACTCTAACAGTGTTTGTAAGTCAGGACAGTCAAGAACAAGGACATTAAACTGCAGACATGGTGCCATGTTGGCTGTGCAGCAACTGTAACAGTGTTTGTAAGTCAGGACAGTCAAGAACAAGGACATTAAACTGCAGACATGGCGCCATGTTGGCTGTGCAGCAACTGTAACAGTGTTTGTAAGTCAGGACAGTCAAGAACAAGGACATTAAACTGCAGACATGGCGCCATGTTGGCTGTGCAGCAACTCTAACAGTGTTTGTAAGTCAGGACAGTCAAGAACAAGGACATTAAACTGCAGACATGGTGCCATGTTGGCTGTGCAGCAACTGTAACAGTGTTTGTAAGTCAGGACAGTCATTTATTTGGTTCCTTTCACAATTGCCTCAAGCTGGCAGCATGGGTAAAATCAGGAGTGAATTTGGAAATCGCAACCAAGGTGGAGTTGGTTTAATTCCAAGTGCAGGTGGAAAAAACAACAGGAGGCTGACACGTGGCAGTCATGAACCAAGTGGGCCTGGCATTCTCCCCCCCCCCACCCCCAAGAGAGTAAAGGAAATAAAAGGTCAAAACATACGACTCATCAGGGAAATCTTCTGATGATCAGATTACCTCCTAAATAGAGTTTCCTATCATTAAATGCAGGCAATTCACCTGCCTGATTGTACCAACCTACCACAGAGACCCCTCTTTATGAATTATACATCTGACATCATGAACATTATCTTCTCAAAAACTCTTCCTCTAATCTTTTTTCTCTACTCTAATATTTCAATATTTCTTGTCTAAGTCAAACAAGGCTTCAACAGAATAGAAAATACAATACATATCATATGTTATTTAATTCGCATCATTATTTAAAACCTACTACAGCAGACGAAGGTCCGTGTAAACCCATGGATCTCTGAAGAGCTAAAGCAGATGTTGCCCCATGTAGACCCATGGATCTCTGAGGAGCTAAAGCAGACATCGCCCCATGTAGACCCATGGATCTCTGAGGAGACAAAGAAAGAATGATTCCTCTGGCATGTGTCGTCTGAGGATGAGGCTGTGCCCAAGGCTGGTAACCTCATAAATTAAAACAAACTGCTACAGAAGATAACTCTGCTAGAGCGCATAGATGCTCCGATGCTGGCTTCCTGTAAGGGGACTTAATGTTACAGTGCTGGTTTTTATACTCTGTAAGGAGCTAAAAGAAAGTAGCTAGACATGGAAGGTCTTATTGCTACAGGTTATTATATCATATATAAAGTACATCAATAATTTCATATATAAAGTATATTAATAATTTAATATATAAAGTATATAAATAATTTAATATATAAAGTATATAAATAATTTAATATATAAAGTATATAAATAATTTAATATATAAAGTATATAAATAATTCTTAGACATTTTTTTGTGAGTGGAGAAGGGGTATTATTAAATAACCTTTAAATACTAGTTGACTTTATTGACAGACAAATTGTGACTAGCATATCCTTAAGAATACACAAAAATTGTGGTCATCCTTTTTCTCACCTACCGTGATGGTCTAAAGATATATATGTGTGAAACAATAGATAAAGCACAGAAATACATTTGATAGACATGAATTGAGCATACAATAAAAACAGTGCCAGAAGAAATAGTAAGCAGAATTGTTGACACAGTGACCAACACTGTACAGATATACGTACAGCCATAAAGAGCTGTGTACAAATGACATTTTGTGTGTACAAATGATATTTTGTGTGGACAAAGTTATTTTAAAAACGTATGTGAAATCAAGAAAAAATAATTTCTTTTTTTAAACTCTTAACTGAGAAAATAATGTTATGAGCTGTTCTACACTAGCAAGCTAGACTGGGATATGAGTGAATATGAGTGCAAGAATGAACAAATGACGACACCCCCTCTTTCAAATATGAAAAGTAAAGGTCGTCACACTGCAGATACTGCTGTAAGGGAGTTAAGTGTTAACAGTCTTGACTATACTAGGTTTCAGCTGTATAGTGACTGGTTCTGGTTCCCTTAGAGCACAGTCAGGTACCTAAGTGTTAACAGTCTTGACTATACTAGGTTTCAGCTGTATAAAGTGGAGTGACTGGTTCTGGTTCCCTTAGAGCACAGTCAGGTACCTAAGTGTTAATAGTCTTGACTATACTAGGTTTCATCTGTATAGTGACTGGTTCTGGTTTCCTTAGAGCACAGTCAGGTACCTAAGTGTTAACAGTCTTGACTATACTAGGTTTCAGCTGTATAGTGACTGGTTGTGGTTCCCTTAGAGCACAGTCAGGTACCTAAGTGTTAACAGTCTTGACTATACTAGGTTTCAGCTGTATAGTGACTGGTTCTGGTTCCCTTAGAGCACAGTCAGGTACCTAAGTGTTAACAGTCTTGACTATACTAGGTTTCAGCTGTATAAAGTGGAGTGACTGGTTCTGGTTCCCTTAGAGCACAGTCAGGTACCTAAGTGTTAATAGTCTTGACTATACTAGGTTTCATCTGTATAGTGACTGGTTCTGGTTTCCTTAGAGCACAGTCAGGTACCTAAGTGTTAACAGTCTTGACTATACTAGGTTTCAGCTGTATAGTGACTGGTTGTGGTTCCCTTAGAGCACAGTCAGGTACCTAAGTGTTAACAGTCTTGACTATACTAGGTTTCAGCTGTATAGTGACTGGTTCTGGTTCCCTTAGAGCACAGTCAGGTACCTAAGTGTTAACAGTCTTGACTATACTAGGTTTCAGCTGTATAGTGACTGGTTGTGGTTCCCTTAGAGCACAGTCAGGTACCTAAGTGTTAACAGTCTTGACTATACTAGGTTTCAGCTGTATAGTGACTGGTTGTGGTTGCCTTAGAGCACAGTCAGGTACCTAAGTATTAACAGTCTTGACTATACTAGGTTTCAGCTGTATAGTGACTGGTTCTGGTTCCCTTAGAGCACAGTCAGGTACCTAAGTGTTAACAGTCTTGACTATACTAGGTTTCAGCTGTATAGTGACTGGTTGTGGTTCCCTTAGAGCACAGTCAGGTACCTAAGTGTTAACAGTCTTGACTATACTAGGTTTCAGCTGTATAGTGACTGGTTCTGGTTTCCTTAGAGCACAGTCAGGTACCTAAGTGTTAACAGTCTTGACTATACTAGGTTTTAGCTGTATAGTGACTGGTTCTGGTTGCCTTAGAGCACAGTCAGGTACCTAAGTTTTAACAGTCTTGACTATACTAGGTTTCAGCTGTATAGTGACTGGTTGTGGTTCCCTTAGAGCACAGTCAGGTACCTAAGTGTTAACAGTCTTGACTATACTAGGTTTCAGCTGTATAGTGACTGGTTTTGGTTCCCTTAGAGCACAGTCAGGTACCTAAGTGTTAACAGTCTTGACTATACTAGGTTTCAACTGTATAGTGACTGGTTGTGGTTGCCTTAGAGCATAGTCAGGTACCTAAGTGTTAACAGTCTTGACTATACTAGGTTTCAGCTGTATAGTGACTGGTTCTGGTTTCCTTAGAGCACAGTCAGGTACCTAAGTGTTAACAGTCTTGACTATACTAGGTTTCAGCTGTATAGTGACTGGTTCTGGTTTCCTTAGAGCACAGTCAGGTACCTAAGTGTTAACAGTCTTGACTATACTAGGTTTCAGCTGTATAGTGACTGGTTGTGGTTCCCTTAGAGCACAGTCAGGTACCTAAGTGTTAACAGTCTTGACTATACTAGGTTTCAGCTGTATAGTGTGACTGGTTGTGGTTCCCTTAGAGCAGTCAGGTACCTAAATGTTAACAGTCTTGACTATACTAGGTTTCAGCTGTATAGTGACTGGTTGTGGTTCCCTTAGAGCACAGTCAGGTACCTATTTACAGCTGGGTAGACTGGACCATAGTGCTACAAGGTTCTTAACCCAGTAACTTTGCCTTGAGACGTTTTAACTACTCACAGTTCTTTTCAAATAAAATAAATGGGAAATATGACATCAAAATATTTTGTTTTCTTCATTTAAAAATTGTCGTTTTGCTGACATGGAAAAAACAAACAAACAAACAAGAAAACAGAAAACCAACAACCCAAAAGCTACTGATAGCAAACCCGCAGCCTTTCCAATAAATGTAAGTATTATGTCATATATTCGAGGGCTATTAAACGACATTAAAGTCTGATGATTGTATCTAAAACTGGTGATTCAAGAACTGCAGCTTAACTCATTTAATATCATTTTGAACAATGTCCCCTGCAGAAAACAAAATCATTAACTCTTTCTGTCCCAGAGTTTTGAGGTTGTGCCCAAGCACCAAATTGGATGCCCTTCACTACTTTACTCCATCCGGTGTATGTTATTATTTTACCTTGATAATGTTGTATGCTTAAATAATGCTCAAAATACATGTGCTATTGAAAGGATACGGTATGTAAGATGACAGAGAGAAGAAGGGTAGAATGTAAGACGGGCCTGCGTGCCCAATTCTTAACCCTTTGAAAATAAAGTTCGTTTGTTCGTTCGTAACTAAAAGATAAATAAACTCCAAAGTCTTATTTTTATAAATCAAATTATGAAGCATATACTCCAAATCTGTATACAAGAAAATCGTTATAACTACATGAACAAAAATATCAGAGAGACAAAAAGAAATACTGAATGACATAGAAGTTTATACAAGCTCAATAACCAAAAGAAGAAAATAAAAGAAAAAAACAAAATGAAGGAAATACACAGAAATCAAATCAACTGCAGCAAAACAACAAAACCACTTCTAGAAAGTTATAAGTGAATATAGTTTGTGCTGCTGACCATTAAATAATAACAGATATTTTGATGCCCACTTTCCTTCTCATCTCTCGACGACCAAGAACAATAACATCAAGTAAGTGCTAACATTCAAGATTACTGACCTTTTCTAGGTTCTCTATCCGCTGTTGCAGTAAGCGATTTTCCGTTCTCAATCTCTGAAAGATAAAGATAAACATGACTTAAAATGCTTTGTTGTGGTGTATCTTGTGCAATATCCTTTCTATCAGGATTGTTTGCTTTTCTTTCTTCTGAGTTTTAAAACATGCTAAGAAAGTAGGGAAGCTTTCGAGGGGAGTAAAACAAATTATTTTTGGGATAATCTGATTTTCAGATGAAAACTCTGTGAGACAAGTGTTTTGTTGTTAGCTGCTCGATATTTTCATGAGTACAGCTCTGCAAGATGTCGCAAGTCCTCCATTTTCTTGTCAGACAAGAAATGACAAATTATAATACAGCAAAATATTAATGAAAACAATAATGATGTACTTGCTAAGACACTTTCACCTGTTTTTATCTGTTGTCATCTGTGTTTTTCATCTGTGTTTGTCATCTGTGTTTGTCATCTGCGTTTGACATCTGTGTTTGACATCTGTGTTTGACATCTGTGTTTGACATCATCACCAACATCCTTCAGCTCCCCACAGAGCATAGGCCTTCAAAAAAACTCATGGCAAGTCCTCCTTCTGTCACCTTGTCATCAAGTGCTGAAAGGTCTTTTCATTTCTGTCTCTATCATTTTGTTTGGTTTTCCTCTAACTCTTTTACACTGGGGGTTCCAGAACAAGTACTGCCTTGTGATGCTAATAAGATAAAGAGATGATTAACTTACTTAGTCGTTCCCCTTCTACCGTGAGGTGTAGAGGTAAGAGATGATTAACTTACCCTTAATTCAATTTGATCTTCATTTTCTTTTGTCTTTAGTGCTGTGTATTCTTTTTCTAATCTGGAACAGAAACAGAAATGTTGAAAAGTTAGAAAACTTTTGGAAAAAATGCACCTTCTTATGTTTATTAAAAAATATAGGACATAAGTCTCTACAGGATATGGACTCCTTCATACGTCCTGGCACCCACACAGACAAAACAAAGATGGAGGAACATTTCATTTGTCTTTATTCGCTCTCATTTTTGGGGGACATATTCTAGGAACAAACAGTGATATCAAAATAAAAATACAAGAACGGGGATATATATGTAGAGGCAGACTGGAAACTTTCAGTTAACAATAACATCTACTACAGTGTTTCTCAAACTTTTTCAAGTGATAGACTGTACCTCATTCATTTTTAGAAAATGAATACACGGATATGTTCAGACGAATATCTCAGAGACCATTCACAGTGCCCCCTTCATTTCCCATCTTTCATATCTCATCCATGCCTCGCTGATGTTGTCTCAAATCCACATCATTTTTTTGCTGCTACCACTGCTACGCAATATTTGAATAGGATAATACAGTTAACTACCAAAGATTCCCAGTACCCCTTGAAAAGCTTCTCGTACCCAAGATTGGGAGCCTCTACTATAGGGTGTATAAGAAACTCGGACGAGCGATGTTAGGTATCAGCGGTGGATTAAGCTTTGTTCAGGCTACGTTCTCCTTGTAAATGTTCACGTAATGATCTTGTATAATCAAACTGCTTTTACTTGTTAGCGTTATATTAAGTTGTATTGTTGAATTTAGCTTGGCAAGTCCTCAACTACTCCCTTACTACTGAACACCCCTGTCTCCCCCTTTTCCCTTAGGTGTTCCAAACACCCCCACTTTGAGAACCACTGATCTACAATAACAAGCAGACCAACATTATCAACCACAACCTCACAAACAGTATTTAAACATAGAACACACGCAACGATAAATCACCCATCTCATACAAGATAACAAACACAGCAGCATATACAGTACATCTATTGAGAACATCTGCAATGATAATCTGGTCTATCTTGTACAAACTTAAATAACAAACAGAACATCATTATCTCATATAAACTTCAATAACAAACAGAACATCATTATCTCATACAAACTTCCATAACAAACATAACATCATTATCTCATATAAACTTCAATAACAAACAGAACATCATTATCTCATACAAACTTCCATAACAAACATAATATCATTATCTCATAAACCTCGATAATAAACATAACATCATTAACTCATATAAACTTCAATAACAAACAGAACATCATTATCTCATAAACCTCGATAATAAACATAACATCATTAACTCATATAAACTTCAATAACAAACATAACATCATTATCTCATAAACCTCGATAATAAACATAACATCATTAACTCATATAAACTTCAATAACAAACAGAACATCATTATCTCATATAAACTTTGATAACAAACAGAACATCATTATCTCATCTAAACTTCGATAACAAACACAATATTAAAAAAAAACAGCACATCCACACGGAACATGCGCTAGTAATAAATACGGCCCATCTCACACATACTTCGGTCACAAACACTGTAAAACACATTATCATTATCTCACACATACTTCGGTCACAAACACTGTAAAACACATTATCACGGCACATAACATCCCGTACTTGTGCACATATTATGTAAAAATAGAACTGCCTCAAACAAATTACTACAACAGACACTACATCACAAAACAACACATCTGATGGGAACATGCACTAAGTTACAACAGCACCTATCTTCAACAAACTACAGCAACAACAACAAAGTTGTGGTGAACACATCAGCCACAGCTATTCTGGCATATTCCAACTCACGTCTGGATCAAACAACATCAATACTTTATACATGACAGTTGTTGTCACTGGGCAACTATCAGCATTAAGTGACTTCTAAAAATAGCCTCGATTCAAACAATACTTCCAGAGCCCAAATTCCTGAACAGAAATGAATAAATAAATACACACATACATGTAACATCAGGCACTCGCAGGAAATAAATAGGTAGAACATTAAACAAAGTCGTGTCTATAACAAAGTGACACTATATACACAACAGTCGCATAGATCACATTTCCCGTCGTACCCCTCATTATAGCAGCCATTCTCAACCTTTTGTATCCTGGAGGAACCACTGAAATTATTGTCAGATCTCAGGGAGCCCCTGTATAACAATGATGATATCTAACAGCTGACGGTACCTTAGAGTGATCAGTAGTTGGTTTGTCAGGTCTCAGGGAGCCCGTGTATAAACATTTATTATATCTACAGCTGAAGGTACCTTAGAGTGATCAGTACTTGGTTTGTCAGGTCTCAGGGAGCCCCTGTATAAACATTTATTATATCTACAGCTGACGGTACCTTAGAGTGATCAGTAGTTGGTTTGTCAGGTCTCAGGGAGCCCCTGTATAAACATTTATTATATCTACAGCTGACGGTACCTTAGAGTGATCAGTAGTTGGTTTGTCAGGTCTCAGGGAGCCCCTGTATAAACATTTATTATATCTATAGCTGACGGTACCTTAGAGTGATCAGTAGTTGGTTTGTCAGGTCTCAGGGAGCCCCTGTATAAACATTATTATATCTACAGCTGACGGTACCTTAGAGTGATCAGTAGTTGGTTTGTCAGGTCTCAGGGAGCCCCTGTATAAACATTTATTATATCTACAGCTGACGGTACCTTAGAGTGATCAGTAGTTGGTTTGTCAGGTCTCAGGGAGCCCCTGTATAAACATTTATTATATCTACAGCTGACGGTACCTTAGAGTGATCAGTAGTTGGTTTGTCAGGTCTCAGGGAGCCCCTGTATAAACATTTATTATATCTACAGCTGACGGTACCTTAGAGTGATCAGTAGTTGGTTTGTCAGGTCTCAGGGAGCCCCTGTATAATCATTTATTATATCTACAGCTGACGGTACCTTAGAGTGATCAGTAGTTGGTTTGTCAGGTCTCAGGGAGCCCCTGTATAAACATTATTATATCTACAGCTGACGGTACCTTAGAGTGATCAGTAGTTGGTTTGTCAGGTCTCAGGGAGCCCCTGTATAAACATTTATTATATCTACAGCTGACGGTACCTTAGAGTGATCAGTAGTTGGTTTGTCAGGTCTCAGGGATCCCCTGTATACTTACTTACTTAGTCGTTCCCCTTCTACCGTGAGGTGTAGAGGTTTGGAAGAGAGAGCGCCAGACCATTCTATCAGCTGTCTTCTTCCTGGCCTGGTTCCATTCTAGTCCTCGGTCCTTCAAAGATTGTCTAATGTTGTCCTCCCAGCGGACTCTGGGTCGTCCTGGAGGTCTGGATCCCTGGCTCTTTGTTTCCCATGCTTGTCGTGGTAGCCGATCTTCTCCCATTCTGCAGACATGGCCAAACCATCTTAGTTGGGACTGTTCTATTTGGGTCTGCAGCGGATGGGATTTTAGGCCTTGACGGATCGTCTGGTTGCGGACCATGTCTCTTCTTGTTACTTCAACCACTTTCCTCAGATACCTCATTTCTGAGGTTTGGATCTGGCTTTTGTGGGTTGTAGTCATTGCCCACGACTCGCATCCATATGTCAAGACTGGGACATAGGTGGAGCGGTATACAGCCATCTTCGTTTTCTTACCAACCTCTTTCTTGCTGAGGAATCCACGATTTATGGCCTGAAAAAGTCTCCCAGCCGCTGCTTTTCGAGTGGCCAACTCTTCTTTGATGCCTCCCTTTCGGTCTATAATAGCTCCGAGATATTTAAAGTGGTCGACCTGCTCCAGGACCTGTTCTCTCCCAACTTAATCTGATGTTTTCTTTCTTCTCGTGATATCACCATGGATTTTGTTTTAGAGCTGCTTATGACCATCCCTCTCTTCTCCAGCTCTTCCTTCCAGACTTGCAGGTTGGATTGGAGATGTGCCTCTGATTTAGCAATCAGGGCAACATCATCAGCAAATGCCAGCTCCGAAATATAGACCTGTCTCATCTTCCAGTACCCCACTGAATACTTTCTTGTTCTCTCCTTACATGCCTTGATGACATCGTCCATAAGGAGTATGAAGAGGTAAGGTGATAGGATATCACCTTGTCTTACACCAGTGGTGGTCCTGAACTCTTCTGACTTATGGTTTGCTGTCCTCACATAATTCCTGCAAGACTTGTAGAAGCTCTGTATAGCATGAATCAGAGGTGCTGGAATGTTCTTCCTTGCCAAACAGTCCCAAAGTTTGCTCCAGGGGACCCTGTCAAACGCCTTTTTCCAGATCTATGAAACAAAGATGGATCTCACTCTTATACTCAAGGGCCTTTTCACTCAGCTGTCTGAGTGTGAAGATTAGGTCTTGAGTACTTCGGTTTGCTCGGAATCCGCACTGGACCTCATCCAATTGTGGCTCAGCTAGGCGTCGGAGTCTCTGCTCTAGGATTCTAGAGTAGATTTTACCAGGGACACTGAGAAGGGATATGCCTCTATGGTTTCCACATTGTCGATTGTCACCCTTTTTGAAAATTGGTGTTATGATGGCAATCTCCCAATCCTTTGGTATGGTCTTGTTGCACCATGCTGCCTGTAGGACCTTTAAGAGTAATAGGTTGCCTGATGCTCCCATGTACTTAACCATTTCTGGTGTTATACCATCATGCCCTGCTGCTTTGCCCATCTTGATTTTCTCTAGTGCTGCCCTCAGTTCTTCCATCTTTATGTCATCTTCACCATCATTGGTTTCCTCTTCTGTGTCAGTGGTTATCATTTCTGATGCTTCATCATGCTCACCATCCAGGAGTTCTGAGAAATATTCTTTCCATCTTTCCATTACTTCCTTTGGGGCAGTAAGCAATTTGCCTTGCTTGTCCTTTATAAATTTGAGAGGGCATTGTTTTTTCTTTCCTCATGTTCTTTAGGGTCTTATAGAACAATTTCTGGTTTTCTTGTGCATCTTTTTCTAGCTTTTCTCCAAATTCTTCCCAGGACTTCTGTTTTGCTGCTAGCACTTTGTTCTTTGCTTCTGTTCTGAGTGTCACATATTCTCTATATTTTTCCATTTGTCCTGTTGTGTTTTTTAGCTCCTAAGTATTGTTTCCATGCCATTTTCTTCTCTCTTATTTTCTCTTTGACTTCCTCTGTCCACCAAGGTGTCCTCTTTCTCTGGTTCCCAAGTCGGACTTCACCGCATGCTTCTGCAGCAGCTGTCTTTATGATATCCTTGAATTTATTCCAGAGGGTTTCTAAGTCATCAGGTCGTTCTTCTGTGTTGCTCACTGCTGTAGCAATAAGCCCCTGATATCTGGTCTTAATTTCTGGCTCTCTCAGCTTGTAGGTCCTAATGCTCATTTCTCCTGCTCGTTTACTTGGTTTCTTGCGTGATGTTGGGCAGTTCCTAGGCTGAGCAACTCTTTCAGTTGTTCGTTTGATTGTTAGCAGGTAGTGATCACTTCCAATCTCTGGCCCCCTCCAGACTCTTGCATCTCGGACATATCTGAATGAGCTTCTCCGAACAATGGCATAGTCGATCACTGACTTCTCATTCTTGGTTGGTTCACATCTAGTGTATGCATGTATGCGCTTATGGGGGAACTTTGTGTTTGTAATGATCAGATTCTGCTCACTGCAGAATCTAAGGAGTCGCTTTCCATTGTCATTGAGAGTATCTTCTCCATATCTTCCGATAACTCCACCCCATCTAGCATGGTCATTTCCAACTCTGGCATTAAAATCTCCGAGCATAATAACTTCATCTAGGCAGTCATCCACTGTCCTTTGAAGCAGCTCGAAGAATTCCTCCTTGACCTCTGCTCTCTCATCCTCATTTGGCCCATACACTATGACCAGGTTGACTATGGTTTCTCCTTCTTTTAGTTTTACAACCATAATGCGCTCCGAGACAAAGTTCCATCCCTTGATACTATCTTTTTGATTTTGGGCCACAATGCAACCCACGCCCCCTTTAGCCCTTTCAGATACGGGTACACCACTGTAGAGCAACATGTTGCCATCGAGATCCATGACTCCTTGTCCTTTTTTCTTCGTTTCCGTTATAGCCAGGATTTCTAGTTTTGCTTTCTTCATCTCTTCCACCAGCTCCTCTTCCTTCCCATTTATACTTCTTGTGTTCCAAGTTCCATAAGTTGTAGTCCGTAGTCCGTTCCAGTTCGTCGCCTTTAGAATCAGTCCGGTTTTCTCTCTTGTAGTTCGCGTAATCATGATTTAAAGCAAACAGGTGATTGGCCTGTTGTGCCTTTGCATGGTGGAGGGGCTGCCTCCTTACGGCCTCCATGCAGGCCGCCCTCCTCCTTTTTCATCCGGGCTTGGGACCGGCATTGGCGGAGTTTTCCCCTGTATAAACATTTATTATATCTACAGCTGACGGTACCTTAGAGTGATCAGTAGTTGGTTTGTCAGGTCTCAGGGAGCCCCTGTATAAACATTATTATATCTACAGCTGACGGTACCTTAGAGTGATCAGTAGTTGGTTTGTCAGGTCTCAGGGAGCCCCTGTATAAACATTTATTATATCTACAGCTGACGGTACCTTAGAGTGATCAGTAGTTGGTTTGTCAGGTCTTAGGGAGCCCCTGTATAAACATTTATTATATCTACAGCTGACGGTACCTTAGAGTGATCAGTAGTTGGTTTGTCAGGTCTCAGGGAGCCCCTGTATAAACATTATTATATCTAACAGCTGACGGTACCTTAGAGTGATCAGTAGTTGGTTTGTCAGGTCTCAGGGAGCCCCTGTATAAATATTTATTATATCTACAGCTGACGGTACCTTAGAGTGATCAGTAGTTGGTTTGTCAGGTCTCAGGGAGCCCCTGTATAAACATTTATTATATCTACAGCTGACGGTACCTTAGAGTGATCAGTAGTTGGTTTGTCAGGTCTCAGGGAGCCCCTGTATAAACATTATTATATCTACAGCTGACGGTACCTTAGAGTGATCAGTAGTTGGTTTGTCAGGTCTCAGGGAGCCCCTGTATAAACATTATTATATCTACAGCTGACGGTACCTTAGAGTGATCAATAATTTGTTTGTCAGGTCTCAGGGAGCCCCTGTATAAACATTATTATATCTACAGCTGACGGTACCTTAGAGTGATCAATAGTTTGTTTGTCAGGTCTCAGGGAGCCCCTGTATAAACATTTATTATATCTACAGCTGACGGTACCTTAGAGTGATCAGTAGTTGGTTTGTCAGGTCTCAGGGAGCCCCTGTATAAACATTATTATATCTACAGCTGATGGTACCTTAGAGTGATCAATAGTTTGTTTGTCAGGTCTCAGGGAGCCCCTGTATAAACATTATTATATCTACAGCTGACGGTACCTTAGAGTGATCAGTAGTTGGAAATATAATAATGCAATAATAATTGTCAATGATTTTTTTCTGCGGATCTTTTTATTATTAGCCTACTCATTTTGTGTCACCCGTGTGTTACCGGGGCCCGAAAGGGGAGCAAAGAATAGTAACACTGTACCCTACCAGGCATGTCATAAAAAACGACTAAGGAGGGTTGGGCATGGGGCTGGTTACCCCATCCCGTAAAAAAACTTTTTACCACAAAAACTTCAACAAACATGGACAAGTCAAATAAAGAATATAAATCAACTCAGCCGCCCAAGACAGAAGAAGGTCCTCTGGAAAGGAGGCGCATGAAGCAACCCAGAGAAAACCGAAAGGAGTCTAGGTTGCCGACTAACCTTTTTTCGTCTAGGAAAATCTCCAGGATTGGCACCTGGAATGTTCACACTCTGTGTGAACAAGGGAAAACTGCACAGGTAGCAGCAGAAATGATAAATTACAGGATTGATATCCTGGGTCTCTGCGAGACACGGTGGAAAGGCATAGAGAAGAGGAGATTGATCACAGGAGAAATGGTGTTGTCCTCAGGACATGAGGAGGAAAGAGCCCACCACAGTGAAGAGGTGGCTCTAATGCTGTCCAAGGAAGCACAAAAGGCACTTATAGAAGAATGGGAAGCAATGGGACCCCGAATTATAACAGCAAGGTTTAAATCAGCCAAAAAGAAAGTAAATATAAACATCATTCAGTGTTATGCACCAACAAACGATAAAGACGAATCTGTGAAAGAAGACTTTTACACCAGACTACAAAGTGTCTTGGACAATAAGAAAAGAAAGGTCATCACAATTTTGATGGGGGACCTAAATGCGAAAATAGGAACAGACAACACTGGCTTTGAAGAAATCATGGGAAAGCAGGGATTAGGTATGATGAACGAGAATGGGGAACTATTAGCAAACTTCTGTGCTTCAAATCAACTAGCTATAGGAGGTAGCATATTTCCACATAAAAGAATACATAAAGCAACATGGATATCACCAGACCACAGAACTGAGAATCAGATTGATCACATATGCATCAGCAAGAAGTTTAGGTCATCATTGCATGATGTGAAAGTATGTAGAGGAGCAGATGTTGTATCAGACCACCATGTTCTGTTGGCTAAAACAAAATTAAAACTCAAGAAATTTATAACAGCATATAGCTATAGACAACAGTATAATGTGGGATATCTAAGAAATCAGGAAATAAGAGAAAAATTTTCAATCACAGTATCCAACAAATACCAAGTACTTGAACAGCTGGAAGATGAAACAGATACGAAAGACCACTGGCAACAAGTAAAAAAATATATGGGACGAGACATGTGAAGAAGTACTGAGAAAAAGAGAACATCAGTACAAAGCATGGATAACAACAGAAACCATTAGTAAGATAGAAGACAGGAAAAACAAGAAAGCAGATTTAAACAGAAGCAAAACCAGAAGCTCCAAAGCCAAGGCTCATGAAGTGTACATAGAAGCAAACAAAGAAGTAAGAAGAAACATCAAAAGAGACAAGATGAAATATATTGATGATTTGGCAAGAAAAGCAGAGGAAGCTGCAGCAAAAGGAAATATAAGGGACCTGTACAACAACACAAAGAAGCTAACAGGGAAATATAAGCAAGCAAATGGCCTAATAAAAGATAAGAATGGAAAATTGCTTAGTAATATACAAGAACAAATGAAGAGATGGAGATAACATTTTGAGGAACTTCTCAATAGACCATCTCCAACTAATCCCCCAGACATCCAGCCAGCAGAAGAGGAGCTACAAATCAGCTGTGAATGACCAAGTAGAGAAGAAATAAAGAAAGCCATAAAGCTTCTGAAAGATGGAAAAGCAGCTGGTCCAGATTGCATTCCAGCAGAGGCCATCAAAACAGATATTGATACCTCTAAAGAGATATTATACAAACTACTTGGCAAAGTCTGGGAGAGAGAGGAAATACCAGCAGAATGGAAGGAAGGTTATCTGGTCAAGATGCCTAAGAAGGGAAACTTACAAGAGTGCATAAATTATAGAGGAATAATGTTACTATCAGTGCCAGGAAAAGTATTAAACATAATCATCCTGGAGAGATTAAAAGAGTCCATAGACAAGCAACTGAGAGATGAACAAGCAGGTTTTCGACAAAATAGATCCTGTACAGACCAGATAGCCACATTGAGAATAATAGTTGAACAAAGTCTGGAATGGAATTCACCGCTATACATCGGATTCGTGACTAAACAGCTTGATGATCTGGATTTTGCAGATGACTTGGCTCTTCTGTCCCATAACCATAATCAGATGCAAGAGAAAATGCAAATTCTCGATGAGAGGTCACAACAAGTGGGCCTGAAAATACACAGGGAAAAGACAAAGATTATGAGAATAAATGCAAGAAATGATAACAAGGTTGAACTTGAAGAAACACCACTAAAAGATGTAGAATCTTACACATATCTTGGAAGTAAGATAGACAAAGTTGGAAGGACAGACAGCTGTCGTAAAGTGACATCTGTATGGACAACAGTTCAAATAGCCCACCTTTTATAAATTCAAAACGATAGAGATAAAAGAATATAGGGATAAAATAAGGAAGTTGCGTGAAACGTTGTCTCCTACGCCTGCAAATAGTACTAGATTTTATACATCGTCATTGAGACACTACCGTAACAGTTTTGAGAAAAACAAGGCTTAGCATTCAGAGCAAGAGTGTAAGAAGAAAACGGGGAAGGAATACGCGAAGGCATAAAAGTGAGAGAGTAAATGCTACAATTTGACACGCGTTTGGTTTTTTCTGGCCTCGCGAACCGAAAACGATAATGCATGCCAATGTCGTAGCATGTTGGAAAAACGATGTCGCAAGTTTTGCAGACTCCCTTCGCTCGACACTCAGTTCAATGTATATATCCACGCTGTTGGACGCGACACAGCCCAAAACACACACACACACACACACTCGTATTTCGGGCTAAAAAGTAGCGATATTGTAACATACGGCCAACGCGTGGTCGCAATTTTGTGACGTACTACAAAAGCGTTGTTTCGTTTTGAATGAGAACGACAGTTAATGAAAAAAAATACGATTAACGTGGAAAATTTTGAAAATACAGTACGGAACGGGGGAGAAAAAGAGCATAGTTGGTAGTGTCTCGATTTTGTTGTTTACATAATTTGAAATTGGCACCCAAGCGGGGCATAGAAGGTTAGATAGAAGAAAAACTTAGATAATTTTCTTATATGCTAAAATAAAAGACAGGGACGAATACAATGACATTAATTGGGTAATAGAAGAGTAAAGTGTTACTGTATCTTACCGTAGATAAACGTATAAAAATATAAGCACTGTGTGACAGACAGCAAAGGGATCAATAATTATTTATCAGAATTTGAACCACTCAATAAATAAAGGAGATATTGATAGAAGACAGATGGACTAACAGACTACATCTTTCTCAGCTTGACAGATATTGGGAAAGGGTAGGGTAGTCCAAGATTCGAAAATTGAGTTCAGTTTTGAAAAAAAGGACGCTAGAAGCCTAACAGTCCCTGATTGGCTGGAGTCTAATATACTAACGAAGGAATAAAACTGGTTTAAAGGTAGTGCAAGTCGCCACTTGAGAAAAATTTGTATTACACTAAAGTTGTGTGAAGACAAGATATTAGTACGATCTTGTTTTGCTGATCTGCACCAGCAAGCGATCTGGATTTGACCACATTTATCGCAACTCAAACTTATTAGTGTTAATATTTCTCTGATGCGGTGAGAAAGAAAACATTTATATTATTATTATCATTATTATTATTATGTATGTATTATTGAATATGTATGAAAATTATGTGGGTAGAAGTTTATCTAGAGGGAAGTCAACATCAAACATTGTGTTGTTTCACAGAGTTGTTAGGAAATATATTAACATGTTGTTGAAAAGCCAGACAGGTTTTTCTGACACTTTGGGAGAAAGTAAAATTAAATATTAATGGGGAAATTGTTGTACAGTATTATGACATAAGACCAGGAAAACCACTGGCCGTCGTCTTCAGCAAGTCACCGTGATTGTACATGACTTGATATTATTAACTTAAAATGTTTCCTTTGTCAAGGAAAGTGTCAAACTATAGTTTGAAGTTTATTTGACCATGAATGGGGTAAGAAACCAATTAAGAACGCTAACTAATTGTTTAGTTACTATGCTGAGTCTGAACATGATTGAAAATGTTTATTAGTTAGGGAAAGAGAGAGTATATCAGAGGTTGAGTAGGAAGCATTTATATCGTTCCAGGGTTTCATCTATGACTCAAAGTGAGCCCAGGTCAACCTATACCTGTATATACTTCTGCATCTAAAGAATTGAGGCAGTATCGACTGTGTGCCTCATTGTTATATTTCAAGAGCAGAATCCTGACTTGGCAGTGGAAGCTGGTGATGTGAACATAATTCATCCTGTACACCAGAAAACACTAAGTTAAGAAATCGTCTCTGGGCACTTGATATAACAAACTCAACTACTCTCATTTCCCAAATGTGTATTAGATCATTCAGATTATGATGAAGACAGACGTTCTTTCAATCAGTACCCATTCATAGGAGCAAGAGTAAATTGACACTGTTCCAGATTGACATATTTAATTAAAGTTGTGAAAAATAATATACTCAGTTATAAATTGAATCAATTTTATGTAAATACTTTGAATTATCATTTTGAGTTTCAATACTCCAGTATACACAAAATTGTGATACTGGAACAATAAATTGTAAAAAAGATTTCATATTTTAAACATAACTCTGGGTGTTGTTAATTACTTTTTCATAGAGTTCTTAGGTGTATTTGTTGTCATTTTATTACAGCACATTTTACATTACCCTAGACACTAGCCAGATAACAGACATACACCATAGTTATACTTAGGATAAATACGTCGCAGGTTGAGGTCGTAAGGTGGTAGCAGAAAGGTACCCTGAGAACACAAACCCTATTATCTATTAGACTCAGGGGCTTTCACAGCTTGACCTCACATCTGCATAAAATTCACATTTTACCAATTAACATCAAATCCACCACAACAGCGGTATCAAAATAAGAATACAAAAAGCAAGAGGAGCTTTCATTGCATTGGGAAACATATGGAGATCAAGAGAAATCAAGTCTAACACGAAAATAAGAATCTTCAACTCAAATGTCAAGTCAGTCCTATTGTATGGCTCTGAGACATGGAGAACAACAAAAACAACAACCAAAAAGCTACAGACTTTTATAAACGGGTGCTTGTGTAGAATAGAAGGACTGAAATGGTATGACAAAGTCACAAATGTGGAATTGATGACAAGAACTAGACAAGTGCCAGTGGAACAAGAGTTGAGAAGAAGACGCTGGCGATGGATAGGACACACATTGAGGAAACCTGTTGATAGCATTACAAGGCAGTCCTTGTTCTGGAATCCACAGGGAAAGAGAGGCAGAGGTAGACCAAAAAACACATGGAGAAGAGAACTGGAAACAGAGGTGAAAATGATGAGGAAAACATGGAAAGAACTTGAGCTGATGGCACAGGACAGGAAGACTTGGCATGTGTTTGTTGAAGGCCTATGCTCCTTGAGGAGCTAAAGAGTATTGATTGACTCATGTTGTGTGGTTCCACCTCCCCACAAAGGATATCAACTGGAATGCACGTCAGTAGTCTAGGGAGAAGAAACTTCAGTTTTTCCTCTTTTAAAAAAAAATTCCTATTTGATTTTTAAAATTGAACCTTATCCCAGTAGGACTAAAAATCTTATCATAAATGTCTACTCTACAACGTGCTAATGAAATATGGTATGTGCAAGAGTAAACAAGGTACATACGGATCAGCTCGGTCACTGTAAACGACTGCGAGCGCTAAACATCGCCCGGCGCGCAAATTTTAAAAAAAAAAAAAAAAAAACCACGTTCATTTTTATTTCTATCACGATCTCTCGCGGAACCACTAGCGACCTTTCGCGAGACGCTAAGGTTCCGTGGAACCCCGGTTGAGAAACCCTGCATTATTGTGTCGTGAAGCTGTACAGGGTAAGAAAACGAAGATGGCTGTATACCGCTCCACCTATGTCCCAGTCTTGACATATGGATGCGAGTCATGGGCAATGACTACAACCCATAAAAGCCAGATCCAAACCTCAGAAATGAGGTATTTGAGGAAGGTGGTTGAAGTAACAAGAAGAGACATGGTACGCAACCAGACGATACGTCAAGGCCTTAAATCCTACCCCCTGCAGACCCAAGTAGAACAGTCCCAATTAAGATGGTTTGGCCATGTCTGCAGAATGGGAGAAGATCGGATACCACGACAAGCATGGGAAACAAAGAGCCAAGGATCCAGACCCCCAGGACGACCCGGAGTCCGCTGGGAGGACAACATTAGACAATCTTTGAAGGACCGAGGACTAGAATGGAACCAGGCCAGGAGGAAGACAGCCGATAGGATAGTCTGGCGCTCTCTCTTCCAAACCTCTACACCTCACGGTAGAAGGGGAACAACTAAGTAAGTAAGTAAGAAGCTGTACAGATGAGTCATCTACCACGCACAGACTACAAGGTCTTTTATATTTGGACATACGCCTTAATATAACCGACGGACTATGTGGGTTGAACGAGGCGCGCATCGCCAAAACAAGTAAAATTTTATTTGTAAAAAGTGAATGTGATTATACTGATGGCTGGTGTATTGTTACGTTGTTTTTATTTCAGATGTATCTTTTACTCTAGGGCTTCTTAACCAGTGGTGCAGGACCTCCCTGGGGCCCACGAGATATGTATGGCGGTGGGGTTATTAGTTTAGTAGCCCCCTTCAGTCCTAACTGATTATGGGAATACGCCCCTGAGGTAATAACCCTCAGCTGTTTTTTGCACGGTGTTTCATTCGGCGTGTTATTGTCTCTTCTGTTTGTTGTGAGAGCTTTTCGCCCAATCTGAGACGGCGCCGTATAGAGCACCGCCACTTTGTGCGATCAGCAGCTTGATCCTCCCAGGTTGCTGGATTTATATTCAATGCCTTCATGTCTCTCTATTACACATATCTTTGAACCTCAGCTGTGGTCGCCCGACTGTTCTTCTACCATTTGCCAGTTGCCCATATAAAATACCTTTGGGGATGCGACCATCTTCCATGCGGCGGACATGATTTGAAGGCCAGCACGTGACAACACCTCGACATTTGTCACTTTGTCCTTCCACGAAATACCAAGGATGTGGCGTGGACACCGTAGATGGAAGGTATTTAGCCTTCTTTCCTGCTCAACATAGGTTGTCCATGTCTCGCGTCCATGTAGAAGACTGCTGGTGACATAAGCATTATTTATATACCGCAGCTTTGGTCTTCGTTGTGAGTTTAGAGTTTCCCCAAACACGCGTTGTGAGGCGGGCAAAAGTAGCTGCAGCTTTGCCAATGCGGCTGTCAATTTCTGTGTCCAGAGAGAGTTTGTCGTTGATGGTAGACCCCAGGTATGTGAAGTGGTGTACCACTGCCAATTCATAGTTATCGATAGTGATAACTGGTGCAACATTCACACCCTGACCCAGCATATTTGTTTTCTATAAACTTATTGTGAGACAAAAGTCCTTACGTTGATTTAGTTCATTTTCAATTTAATTTCTCTGTTCAATTTTTCGTCTCTAACTTCAGTTATTAAAGAAAGGAAGAGAAACAGAAAGAAATGAAAAAGACCCACATCAAAAGAAGTATCGCTAAAACTACCTTCATTATCTTTGCTAATCAACAACAGAGGCTGAACAAGTAAACACAAGACACGAATCACTTACTCAGCGATACGAGCAGCATAGCAGTCACCTTCAAAATTGACGAAATCCATTGAGAAAAAACTGGTCAGTCTGATCGTTGGTCACCATAATGGTTAACACAAGCGGTCTAAAGGTCCAAAAACTGTACTGCTATCTTCATCAAAGTCAGTCAAATATTGCGTGAGTAGTTCATACGCTAACTTCTGTACACACGAAACACATCACTACAATAATAAACCCATAATGTTCACACCGTACACAACAGTGTATTCGCAGCAGATATATCCTCAACTAATAGAAAGTTCTTATATCCACACAACCGATATATTCTCTAATATATAATTTGTCTACCCACAGCATATAAATTATATTCTTTAACAGATAATCCATCTACACACACACACACGCACACACGCACGCACGCACACACACACACATATATATAGGCCTATATTTCATCAATGAACTGGCCGTAGAAGCTGAAAATGCTGCAAGAACTGGTAATAGTAGGTGCCTTTATCAAATTACAAAACAACTATGTCACCAGCCTACTGTTATGGAAACACCTGTTAAAGGTAAATTAGGGAATTCAATACCAACAGAAAAAGAACAAATGAAGAGATGGGCTGAGCACTTCATGGAGGTGCTAAACAGACCACCACCAACAGTAACACCTGATTTTAATAATGAAACATCCACAACCACCTTGCCAATAACTTGCGATGAATTCACGCTGGACGAGATCAAACAAGCCGTTAAAAGATTAAAAAATTTTAAAGCTGCTGGAGTTGACGAAATTTCAGGGGAAATGATTAAAGCAGTTAATGACAACAACCTCTTGAGAATTTGAGATATTATAAATGAAGTATGGAGAGAAGAACAACCACCACAACAATGGAAAGACAGTATTATTGTAAAGTTACCGAAGAAAGGTGATCTATCAGACTGTAATAACTGGCGTGGTATATCTCTATTATCAGTACCTGGAAAATTATTATGTTTGCATGATGTTAGAAAGACTTAAATTGCATGCTGACGAAAAGATCAGAGAAGAACAAGCGGGTTTCAGGCCGAAACGATCATGTATTGATCAAATATTCACACTAAGAACAATTATAGAAGAATCAGTGGAAAGGCAATCGCCACTTATTATCACCTTCGTCGATTTTCAAAAAGCCTTTGATAGTCTACACCGCCCATCATTGTGGAAGATACTTACAATCTATGGTTTTCCAACAAAATATGTGAATATAATCAAAGCGCTATATGACAATGCAAGATGTTGTGTTAGAACAAATAAAGGGAATACAGAATGGTTTACAGTAGAAACAGGGGTGAAACAAGGCTGTATTATGTCACCACTACTTTTTGGAATAGCTATTGATTGGGTTATGAGAAACTATACCCACAATGAACAATTGGGTATAAAATGGACAAATGGAAAATTCCTGGGGGACCTGGATTTCGCAGATGATGTAGCATTCTTAAGTTCAACACCAAGACAATCCCAAGAAGCAATAAATAATTTGTGTCATCTCTCGGTTAAAATTGATCTCCAAATAAATGCCTCTAAAACTAAAGCTATGAACTTTTCTAACGAGACCTTTGATATCATCTTGAACGGGGAAAAACTACAGAAAGTTGAAAGTTTCAATTATTTAGGCAGTAAAATGACTCAGGATGGTGACACAACAAGAGAAATCCATACTAGAATTGCTTTGGCAGCTAGCGCCTTCAATAGATTATCTAACATTTGGAAATTACGATCATTGAATATACATACCAAGCTTCGTCTGTTTAATTCAAATGTTATCTCAGTGTTAACATACGGCTGTGAGAGTTGGAAAATAACAAAATCATTGGAGAACAAGCTGAATACATTCGAGAACAAATGTCTTAGAAAACTCATGAACATCAGTTGGAAAGAATTCAAGACTAATCGACAAATAAGAGAAGACTCTAGGCAGAAATATGTCTCCGACTATATAAGGAAAAGACGATGGTCATATATCGGTCATGTCCTACGAATGCAAAACAACAGAATACCACTACAGGCGCTCACTTGGGTTCCTGAGGGTAAGCGGAAAAAAGGAAGACCAAAAGAAACACTCAGAAGAACAATAATAAGAGAAGGAAGAACGTTGGGCCTAAATAATGTGCAAGAGCTAAGAGGAGTGGCGTCACAACGAACAACCTGGAGAGCACTGGTTTCTGCCTTATGCGCCGTGTTTGGCGCTTAAAGAATTTATTATTATTATTATTATATATATATATATTCTCCAACAAAATAAATTTCGTCTATCCACAAAAACAGTGTGTATTCTCTACTAACAGAAAGATTTAAAATCATAAACAAATGCGCACTCTACTAATAGAATTTCGTTTATTCATAACAAAAATACTCTAACGAACATATACTGTATTTCCATTTACAAATCTACTTCCAATGATAATCTGCACAAGGTTACTAATAAAAAACATACCCTACCGACTAATCCAAACACAGATAATCCTATTTAGCCGATGAAGACATGAATCTCAATTTAAAAAAAAATAAAACATTTTAAAATCAGTAACACGACTTATTCACATCAGAATAACAAGAAATAACTCGAGTCTACGTAAATGTTGAAACTCTTCCTCTCCACAGGTAACAGATGCGACAATTCTAAGACAATCACACACCTTGATATGCTAACCCACATTCCACTGGCGTGTAGTCACTGAATGTCACCGTGCCAAGAACTAGGACGCGTGCAGCCTCGATAAAATAACACAGTGAAATAACAACACACGAGTACAGCCAGGCGGTTTTACGTAGGGCTGTTTACAACGCATGTTTGATTTCAAATAATTTTAAGGAGTCGCCAAAAAATCTTTCCACACGCCGGCATGAAAGAAACCACTCGGAAAGATAATTATTTGTTGATTAAAAAACTCCAGACAAAGTTTCCGGGATCGAAACAGAGCCGGCCTTAGCCGTTGCGGGGCCCGATTTGAATCATTTTGGTGGGGCCCTTGAACTTTCTTTTATTTCAGATTAGGTATCAGGAATATATACTACCAGCAATAACCCGTCAATAATGACGGAAGTAAATCAAAAATTGTAATATATTTTTAAAATATTTTTTAATTCAATAAAAAAGTTATTTGATGACAAAATTTTTTGTGAAAGAGCGTGGATTTGTTTCAAAGAATGTTCCCTGATAAAAAGTGTTTTTAACAAAAACTTTCAAGTTTTCATGATCTGTTCCTCGGGTGAGGGCGACATAGAGTTGACCGTGCCCGAAAACAGGTTCAGAAAGGAAAACTCCTACGTGATCAAAAGATTGTCCTTGCGCCTTATTGATCGTCATTGCAAATGCTAAAATCACTGGGAATTGACGACGTCGCATCATAAATGGCAAACTGCGCTCGCTCGGTTCTAAGTCAATGCGAGGAATAAAGACTCGCTCTCCCTTATTACTGCCAGTGATAATTTCTGCATCAATGGAATTCCGATGCAAGACTGTTATGACCAAACGCGTGCCATTCAATAGTCCGTTTTTTGCGTTCAGATTTCGCAATAGCATGATACATGCAGCAACCTTTAATTTCAGCAAATGCGGTGACATTCCGGTTGAGCACTGCTCGTTAAGGAACTCGGTTGGGAAGACAACTACATTGTTGGGACCATCGGAAATCATGGTATCTAAACCGTTTCATTTCCAGCGAGTAGCTTCAACAATAAGTCTGCAATACTTTAAATTAAAATTTTGTCTTGAAGAAACAATCAAAAACTTACATTTTAATGTTATTTTTAACAAAATGATGAGTTAAATCCGTTTCCGGAATGAAACTGGGTTCTAAAATCAAAAACTTACATTTTATTCATATATCACTGTCACTCACTTTGTGTTGCACAATTCACCGACTTTTCTTCGTTGAGTGTTACTATTTTCGGGAGAGTACATATAAGGGAAACAATACAATTAATGTATAACTTTACCACGGTTGCATCCCTTAGATGTTACCGACGTACAAACGGCAGGAATTATGGAGTTTGATTACACTGACTTAAAAATAAAGCAATATTTTCTTTTAATAGCTACATTTTCATAAAAAGCGAGTTAATACGAAGCAATATGTTTGTTACTGACTATTCTTTCCGCAAATTCTTTCAAAACGGTGTTGAAACTAAGTTTTAATATTTTTATTTGGCTTCATGACATTATGTGCATAATACAGCAATGCCCTTGAAAGTATATTGGAGCGTATTTGACCTCGGATAATATTTAATCAATTTTAATTTTGACAAGCTTCTTTCCCTTGACTGGAATTGTCGTACAATTTTCTTTTTAAATTGGAGGTTTGAACCAGAGCCCGTGCCCTCCTGCAGTCGCAAGGCCCGGTTGGGGCCGATTGGTTAAATCGGTTAGGCTAGTAAATTAACCAGGTAATGATTAACATTTCAAGCAAGATTTTGAATGCAGAACTGATAAAACTAAAATATGATGCGACGCAGATCTGAGAGATAAATTTGAAGTCTATGACCAGGTGAAGAGGCTCCAAGAGTTGAACTGATATTATGGGTTGCGAGAAGCGTTGAACAAGCGAGTGGAAGCTTGAGAAGTTTGTGAAGAGTAACATTTCGTGAAATGAACATTTTCTACATATGATTGTAAATACGTTGATGTATTAAACTGTGGACACTAGAGCCAGTGGTTGTTTCACGTTAATCACATCTACGTCAGAGTGTCGTACTGTTGCTGTCGTGTCGAATGAAGACATGAAGGTGAAACTATTTTAGTGAGAGGTATCACGACAAAGGGCTAGACATCGAACCAACCACTGTCTTAAATCATCAACAATATGTTGCTTTGTGATACCCAACAGAGGTAACGGCCGCACTAGACTCAAACATTCTTGACAGGAGATGCGCATAGAAAAAACAAAACAGTACAAACATGAAATGGGTATTAAAAGTAATCTTATAAGCTTTTTTCTCATTCGCGGGAGAACAAACTAGCTGTAATTGTTTCTACAAGTAAGAAGAGCACATGTGTTGTCTTTATCCTACATACTAGCAACAACACGCCAAAATTGGCAGGTTTTTAATTATAGTGTGTTGTCTCTGTTACATGTATTACAGACGGTACTATCACTACTGTGGTCATTTCATTGCAGACGACCGTCTTTAGATATTTGTATTGAAAATTATATGGATGTATAAATATGAAGACATGGAGTAACCTTACCTAAATGACATGTGGAGCAGTGATAATGATGTAATGGGCCGTAAATTGACTAAATAACTAACATTTCTTTTATGACAACATGTCTCGTAATTGTTCGCGCATTTTTTTAAATCTTGCCCTGGTCGACTTACCACCTCTGAGACGCCTTGGTCGACTTACTGCCTCTGAGAACAACGTTTGAAGTTTGACGAAACTCCAGTTCATGTACTGTTTATCAATCGGGTTGTTGGCTTCTTTCCCTAATCAAACTGTTCATGCACACGTTCATTTGCGCACTTTTTTTCTATTTTCGCGAGAGTACATACAAGGGGAAACAATACAATTATAGTCTAACTTTCAACCACAGTTGCACCACCTAAGCTGTGGTTGAAAGTTAATAAATTCCCTCGAAAATAGAAAAAAAGTGCGCAAATGACGGTGTGCAAATGTGTGACCGACAGACCGACCAAGTACTTACGGAGGAAATTATGTATTTTGATGATGATAAAACCCCAGCTTTTTCTGTCAGGGAGAATAATTATGTTGTACACTTTTTGCTACATATCCTGGTTACGACACTTAATTCTCATCTGGTTGTTCCATTCCTGTTCATTCTATTTGAACGTCACTGGATCTTTCTAGACAAACTTATTATGTCTTATTGTCAATGTACCATGAAAGAATTGCGAGGGCTGCGTGCTCTTTTAATGGGTGGTCAATTTAGCTTTCACGGCGCAATACGTGTCGTTTCTGTATTTTCCAGACAATGCGCCATGAAAAGATTGCAAGGTATGCACATTCTTTTAGTGGGTGTTCAATATAGTTTTCAAGGTGCGTTTTTTCCGTATTTTCTTGAAAAGCTGCCAGGATTATCATTTCTGTTTATTTCCAAATCGGATGACTAAGAGGGAAACTATCATTTCAATGCATATTAACATCGGTTGACTAAGTGGGGAATTATATTTTTTGTTCATTTCCACATTCGTTGAATAAGAGTGTGTGTGTGTGTGTGTGTGTGGGGGGGGGGGGGGGGGGGGGGGAGGGGGGGGGGGGGGTGGGGGGGGGGGTGGGGGGGGGGGGGGAGAAATAGAATAAATTATCTTTTCTGTTTATTTCCAGATCGGACTTAGTGAGGGAAAATCTTATCTCTTCAATTCTACAACGGTATCGGTTGGCTAAGTGGGGGGAAATCTTCTCTGCTCATTTCTACTTCGGTTGACTTAGTGGGGAAAAATTACTATTTCTGTGCATGGTTTACTAAGAGCACTATTAAATATGTTATTAAGAGCACTGTTATACGTTTTAATAAGAGCACTGTTATATAGTTTACTAAGAGCACTGTTATACGTTTTACTAAGAGCACTGTGATATAGGTTACTAAGAGCACATTGTTTTACTAAGAGCACTGTTATATCGTTTACTAAGAGCACTGTTATATGGTTTACTAAGAGAACATTGTTATATGGTTTACTAAGAGCACCGTTATAGATGACAGTTAACTGTAAACTAGATGGACGTTTATCGCGAGCCGTGTTTCTAGATGTAAGCTTTTATCGAGCAATTTTTATTGGTGGAGGTTCATTATGGGCACATTTTCTGGATGAACTCAGCACAGCAGAATACCTGACAGTTTACCTGACAGTTTACCTGACAGATAATGATAAGGCAGAACGCGTGTTTGTTGTTGATGTATGTTGTGGGAAGTGTACAGCCGTAACTACACATAATACTGTAATCACGTTTCGTGTAATATAGTTACTTGTAATACGGTAGAGGTGTGTGTGTGTGTGTAATTTAAGTCGTTTATTATGCAACTGACACTTCCTATCACGTCAGAAGAGTTTTAACCGGAGCATGGAAGCTTGGTCGTTTTTTTGTTTATAGTCTCACTTTCTCTCTCTCTCTTTCTCCCATCCCCTCAAAACTACTAATTATTAATAAAGAAACAGAGAAGCTCAAAATAAACGACAATAGACTCAAATATTTACCCCATCTAAATATTCCTGCCCACACTTCACATTACGCGCAACAATGCCAGGTACATTCTCAAACTGCATGCCACGTAGGCGTATAATCCAAACCAAACGTATCCTGTCTAGGTCAAAATGTTACTGCTGAAACGTGGCGCAATGAGCAGACAGAAAGGTTATAAATAAACCAAAGTACTCAGCGTCTGGCATATTGAAGTCACAACCAGCACGCCTAGAGGACTATTTCCGGACTATGTTTAGGAATAAATCGATTGTTTATAAGTTTGGGTTTTGTGTCTGGAGTTTCTCTTCCATGAAATAACAACTTGTGGAACAAGATGACCGAACAATGTAGCTCAGAAAATAACAAACCATCTAACGACAAAGGAAGGAATGAGGAACATGGTGGGACACAGAAGAAATGAGGAACATCATAAGACGAAGAAGACCATCCTGAATCCATGCCATGGCTCGACCACGGTCTACAGTGCTGAGACTTCTCCTTGGTGGCATGGCTAATGCAGTGATCATTTCGACCACTTGTCATACTGATTTATTGCATACCAACGGTGAACACTCTTTACCGATGATCATTTTTCACGTGCATTCAAATTCAACTCACTTTTTCACCTTTTGAACCAGTGGGGCGTGTTGCAAAAACCACGAGTTTTTGCAGCAACAATGGCAATTTTCACGTGCGGGTTAAAGTGACCCAGTTTTTGGACATTTAAAAAAATTAACCTCGTGCACACAGAAATGTATACACATTTCTCTGAGCTCAGTTTTAATGACATTTTCACTTGTCTTTACAGTTTGCCAATCAATTATATAAACCTTGTCTAAACTGAATGGCGGCCCTTAACTTTTGTCCAGTAGTATATATATATATTACTTATTAGTGTATTTCCTTGGAATGCCTGCGACAACTACTGGGGTAAGGGCATCTGAAAGTGGCCACTGCGTGTATGTGAATTGAATGAACAGAGAAAGAAACTTATGTTTTTTGTTAACATCATATACTTATATGGTTTCTTCTTTCTTTTTTTTTATCTCTATAATCTGATTAGTCACGGGATAGTTTACATTAGGAACCTATTCTTTTCCCATACTGACTATTTCATAACTTATTGTTAACCTTTGATCTTTTGGGTTAATTAACCTCTGTTGGGATCGTCCTTTCTTTTCCTTTACCAGAGGGGAGAACCTATTTGATTAATTTTCATTTTGTCTGTAAACCATGATCTCTTGATGCATATGATTTATGTTGTGATTTTCTATTTATAATAAACTTTATTAAACCTTTAGTTATTGTGTCGGTCTACCCCTATCCATTTATGTTATCCATAGTTTTTTTTTCACGTTTGTGCGTATCTGTCACATAATTGTGTGCATGTGAGTGCAGTGTAACTTTTATTTTCGTACAAGGAGAGAAAGTGCGTCTGATTTAAATATCGTCGTCCAGATAGGCTGGATTAGATAAATTATTCTATCCAGAGACTGTACTTTCTCTTACACGATCACCTCGTGATAAAACTATTTCTTACCCCTTACTTTCACATTGTCATCACTATCACCTCTGCTCAGACAGGGCTATAAACATCTATTACCTATCTGATAAATCATACACGACAACACCTGTAAGCTTCTCGCTCAGTATGCTGGTCAAGCACAAAGTTTGCATGCATATGTCAATTTGGACATTACACTACAGCGAAAAATGCATTAATTTTGGTTCAAAGTGATATACTATTTGACGACTAACATGAAGCTGAACATGGTGCTGGTAAACGTGCACTGCCTCCAGTCCCCATCCCCACACAAACATTGTAAACATTCACACCAGTTGGTTCAACGTGCTAAACGATTGTCTATTTAATCTCACCGCGCTGTTGTCGGGATGGTGATAACATGTTATTGTTTTATTCATAATGTAAAACCCATTGCTACAGAAATCACCGTTGCAAGAACCCATGAGTGCTTCGGTGCAGGTTCTTGCAAGCAGACTAGTAGTAGAAGTGGCTACATGCTTCGTGGGGAGCAAACAGGGCACATAATGGTGACGTTCACATAGAATATCCAGGAATGAAGGGACATTACCCAGAACAAGAGAAAAGGGGCAAATAATGGTGACGTTCACATATAATATCCAGGAATGAAGGGACATTACCCAGAACAAGAGAAAAGGGGACAAATAATGGTGACGTTCACATAGAATATCCAGGAATGAAGGGACATTACTCAGAACAAGAGAAAAGGGGGCAAATAATGGTGACGTTCACATAGAATATCCAGGAATGAAGGGACATTACCCAGAACACGAGAAAAGGGGGCAAATAATGGTGACGTTCACATAGAATATCCAGGAATGAAGGGACATTACCCAGAACAAGAGAAAAAGGGGCAAATAATGGTGACGTTCACATAGAATATCCAGGAATGAAGGGACATTACCCAGAACAAGAAAAAAGGGGGCAAATAATGGTGACGTTCACATAGAATATCCAGGAATGGAGGGACATTACCCAGAACAAGAGAAAAGGGGGCAAATAATGGTGACGTTCACATAGAATATCCAGGAATGAAGGGACATTACTCAGAACAAGAGAAAAGGGGGTAAATAATGGTGACGTTCACATAGAATATCCAGGAATGAAGGGACATTACCCAGAACAAGAGAAAAGGGGGCAAATAATGGTGACGTTCACATAGAATATCCAGGAATGAAGGGACATTACCCAGAACAAGAGAAAAGGGGGCAAATAATGGTGACGTTCACATAGAATATCCAGGAATGAGGGGACATTACCCAAAACAAGAGAAAAGGGGGCAAATAATGGTGACGTTCACATAGAATATCCAGGAATGAAGGGACATTACTCAGAACAAGAGAAAAGGGGGTAAATAATGGTGACGTTCACATAGAATATCCAGGAATGAAGGGACATTACCCAGAACACGAGAAAAGGGGCAAATAATGGTGACGTTCACATAGAATATCCAGGAATGAAGGGACATTACCCAGAACAAGAGAAAAGGGGGCAAATAATGGTGACGTTCACATAGAATATCCAAGAATGAAGGGACATTACCCAGAACAAGAGAAAAGGGGGCAAATAATGGTGACGTTCACATAGAATATCCAGGAATGAAGGGACATTACCCAGAACAAGAGAAAAGGGGGCAAATAATGGTGACGTTCACATAGAATATCCAGGAATGAAGGGACATTACCCAGAACAAGAGAAAAGGGGGCAAATAATGGTGACGTTCACATAGAATATCCAGGAATGAAGGGACATTACCCAGAACACGAGAAAAGGGGCAAATAATGGTGACGT
Source organism: Oreohelix idahoensis (assembly GCA_024509875.1). Classification (NCBI taxonomy): domain Eukaryota; kingdom Metazoa; phylum Mollusca; class Gastropoda; order Stylommatophora; family Oreohelicidae; genus Oreohelix; species Oreohelix idahoensis. The sequence goes on from JAMPIV010020074.1 coordinate 124,311, forward strand.
TCACATAGAATATCCAGGAATAAAGGGACATTACCCAGAACACGAGAAAAGGGGCAAATAATAGTTACGTTCACATAGAATATCCAGGAATGAAGGGACATTACCCAGAACACGAGAAAAGGGGCAAATAATGGTGACGTTCACATAGAATATCCAGGAATGAAGGGACATCACCCAGAACACGAGAAAAGGGGCAAATAATGGTGACATTCACATAGAATATCCAGGAATGAAGGGACATTACCCAGAACACGAGAAAAGGGGCAAATAATGGTGACATTCACATAGAATATCCAGGAATGAAGGGACATTACCCAGAACACGAGAAAAGTGGCAAATAATGGTGACGTTCACATAGAATATCCAGGAATGAAGGGACATTACCCAGAACATGAGAAAAGGAGCAAATAATGGTGACGTTCACATAGAATATCCAGGAATGAAGGGACATTACCCAGAACATGAGAAAAGGGGCAAATAATGGTGACGTTCACATAGAATATCCAAGAGTGAAGGGATATTGCTCAGAACACGAGAAAAGGGGCAAATCTGCCTGAGGCAGTAGTATTTCTATACTTCCGTTATCTCCTGAGACAGCCGCCGGACATATAGGACGCTAACCCCTGCGATATCGAGATATGGCTATTATTTGAGTCTGCGTGTTTTTACACTTGTTAGCCCATCGTTTTATGGTCCCACAGACTGAATGTTTTTACAATTATTAGCCCATCGTTTTATGGTCCCACAGTTAGCATGTTTAACACATTTCCATGTGTGACATGACCCATACATAGACTTACCATAATATTTTTTTTCTCAAACCGGGACAATTTCGAGAGTTTGCTCGAAACAGAAAGTGAGCGCCTTCTATGCGATTTTAGAAAGAAAGAAGTATATTCAGTTAAGTACTTATGATTCAAAAAGGCTAAGTAATGGAGTGGTTAACAAAAAACAACAATTATGTAGTAATAATTTTTAATTACTTTTAACTGAACATAACTTATTATTAAAAAGTTATTAATATTTATCACTAGCGTGAACTTTCTTTAAAAATTCTTTGTTATTTTTAATCGCGTCGAAAAATTCACTACAATTTAGTTCACAATTAACTTTGCAGCGCAATAAAGCTTTTACAGTTGATTCAGCCATTCTACCTCTTTCTTCAGACCATATGTTATTCATTATTGAGAATATCCTCTCAACAGGTGCAGATGTGCCTGGCAGGCTGAAAATGTATTGTATAATTTGGACAAGATTGGGCAATGAAATGTTCTTTTCTATGAAATGACTGAATAGTTGTGTCCATTTTTCTTCGCAACTTGTATTTTTCCAAATGTCATAGTTTGCAGACCAAAAACCTATTGCAATCACCACTTCATCAAACAGTTCATCCAAGTTTATTGCACTATTTGCAAGAGTTTCATTAATTTGCGACGCTGCGTACTAGGCCAGTGTTAAAGTCGGGTTTTCGTGTTGCCTAATTGCCATTTTCCGAGGCTGCACTTTTTGACTTCGTGTATATTCGGCACTTTTTAATTTTTTCCAAATAACCGGGACAAAATGACAAACTGGCCGGGACGCCGGGACCATACCTTCAAACCGGGACGTATGGTAAGCTTACCCATACATGATATTCACACATTACCGTGTGTGACATGACCCATACATGATATTCACACATTACCGTGTGTGACATGACCCATACATGTTTCACACATTACCGTGTGTGACATGACCCATACATGATATTCACACATTACCGTGTGTGACATGACCCATACATGTTTCACACATTACCGTGTGTGACATGACCCATACATGATATTCACAGATTTTATCCTGACTAAAAGACAAACATTCTGACTTTCTCTTAAAACATAATTTATCTAACCCGTCTACAGCACCTGGCCATGTGGGTGGTGAAACATTCTGTTTTAGTGCAGTCTTTGTTGTTCTCCACATTTCTGCTCCATGCATCAAAACGACCCAAACATCTGGGGTTAACCATTCAGTTTAACGTTTTTCTTATCTCTCTGGATGCCTAGTTGTTTCTATGTGCCTTTCTTGTCTTCCTTATTCTCATTTCAAAACCCGGTTCAAAAGCCCCTTCGGGATACACGCCACTGGTCAGGTATGTTAATGTATTCGCCATTTCAGTGAGTTTGAATAGAATCAGGTAAGTAATTCTGCTAGTAATATATTTTTAAAAAAAGCAACATCGTAACGGCTTATTAATTCTGCTGTGTTAGTCTCTAGTCTTATACAATAATTATCGTTCAATGTCAAGCTACCTTCAAAACACGGACTGACTTTAAACTTGTCTGATGACGTCAATGCTAAAGGTGTACTTTTGTGTAAATGTTAGAAATGTGTAGACGAGCAGACGTATATATGTAAATGTGGAAGTGTGTAAAGGCGTAAGCGATGGATCAGGAATGGTATGTAAGCGGACATATTGATAAAATTGTGCATCGGCGTAGATAAACAAGATATGTGTATATTTAAAGGACATAACTGTCATAAGTGTGTTATTCGAACTGTCTACAAACGTACATGCCATGATGAACTTGTGTAAAGCGTCCATAAAAAAGTATCACAGGACAGTACACAGGGAGGAAATGAAAACGGCTTGAACAACCCGTCAGAAAGTTACAAGATCATCTTGCCAGCACACGCTTTCAAGAGCAGACAATACTGTTTATTCACAGCGAAACGGGGAGCCTGAGAGGAAGGCGAACCTACAGCGCTAGTGATATCATGGACACGTATATTAAAGGGATAAAGAAAACACGGAAAGACATTGAACGGACGACACAGGCCAAGAATAAAAGGTTTGAGTTCAAGACTCGTGTTCTAAAGGTTTGAGTTCAAGACTCGTGTTCTAAAGGTTTGAGTTCAAGACTCGTGTTCTAAATGTTTGAGTTCAAGACTCGTGTTCTAAATGTTTGGGTTCAAGACTCGTGTTCTAAATGTTTGAGTTCAAGACTCGTGTTCTAAATGTTTGAGTTCAAGACTCGTGTTCTAAATGTTTGAGTTCAAGACTCGTGTTCTAAATGTTTGAGTTCAAGACTCGTGTTCTAAATGTTTGAGTTCAAGACTCGTGTTCTAAATGTTTGAGTTCAAGACTCGTGTTCTAAATGTTTGAGTTCAAGACTCGTGTTCTAAATGTTTGAGTTCAAGACTCGTGTTCTAAATGTTTGAGTTCAAGACTCGTGTTCCAAATGTTTGAGTTCAAGACTCGTGTTCTAAATGTTTGAGTTCAAGACTCGTGTTCCAAATGTTTGAGTTCAAGACTCGTGTTCTAAATGTTTTAGTTCAAGACTCGTGTTCAACGGTAGAGCTAAGATAATAAATAGCAATAAAATACCCAGGAACAGACACAGGCAAGAATAAAATGTATTAGTTCAAGACTCGTGTTCAACGGTAGAGCTAAGATAATAAATAGCAATAAAATACACAGGAACAGACACAGGCAAAAATAAAATGTATTAGTTCAAGACTCGTGTTCAACGGTAGAGCTAAGATAATAAATAGCAATAAAATACCCAGGGACAGACACAGGCAAGAATAAAATGTATTAGTTCAAGACTCGTGTTCAACGGTAGAGCTAAGATAATAAATAGCAATAAAATACCCAGGGACAGACACAGGCAAGAATAAAATGTATTAGTTCAAGACTCGTGTTCAACGGTAGAGCTAAGATAATAAATAGCAATAAAATACACAGGGACAGACACAGCGCGCGCGTGAGAAATTAAAACAAACAATTAATACTCTGTAATAATAATAAAAAGATAATAACCTGACAGAAGTAGGTGATAGTTTTAGAGTAGGTTTATGTATCAGTCAGAGAAAGAAGCGGACAATTTATAATTTTAAACCGAGCATTCACCAAGCCTGACTGTGCGGGATGTCTGAATCCCTAGAGATTAATTTATCTTGACACAGTCCAGCACGCGAACGAATACACGGCACGTGTGTCATCTAGCGCGCGCTTCTTTCTTCTTGCTCTTCCTGTTACTTCCTCGCTGGTGAAAACACACAAACGTAACTCTGTGTGTGTGTGTGTGTGAGTTGGAAATAATAAAAAAAAGGGGGGGGGGGATGTTGAGGATTGCTTCATGTCTGCAGCATGGCGCATTCCTCAAATGATTATATCTCCGCGACTGATGTCGATGATTGTTTCATGCTTACAGACATTTGGATTTGTCGACGATCCGAATGGCTGTATCATGGAACACCTCAAACGAATAGAGATATATCTCATCGACCGATGTCGATGATTGTTGCATGTGTGCAAGCATTTGAGTTTGGCCAACTCGGATTGCTGCACCATGGAACATCGCAATTGAATATATATTAACGACGTAGTATGCATATCTCTATGCATGACGCGTGTGTCTTTGTAAGGACATTCGACGTGTGGGCTTCGGCCCCAACGGCAGCGTATGGCATGTGTGGCCATTGCCACTTATATTGTGTGGTATAACCACTGGAAAGTGTGGCGTAGTCCACTTTTGAATTGTGTGGCTGGGAAGCCATTTGAGCAGTGTATTTCTTGAACCAAACGTAAGTCGTAGTGGGAATAACGCAGTTTGTATAATTATGGCAGATTAGCCTGGCGTGGTATGCCAAAGGAACATTTTGTTACTAGCAATAGCGTAAGACTAGTATAGATGGATATTGTACAGCTAGCGGCAAGCGTAAGCCTAGTGTAACGGATATTAAACGACTAGCAGTAGACGTAAGCCTAGCATAATAAGTGTATTGCTGACTAGCAGGATAGTTAAGTCTAGTTAGCCTCTGAATTTAATGCCAAAGGACATTGGCCGTTAAAAAGGAACTGACCTCTAACCAGGACTCTAGATAGAGATTGTGAACATGTGCTTATGAAATAATGAGAACTCTTACAGATCGTACATGAATGTGATGTGACTTTTGTTCCCATGTAGTTGGTGTCTGCTCATGGTATGAAATAACTAATTAAATATTTTGAGTCGTCAAAATCACAGTGTTATCAATTATCGTATTCGGAGTTGAGTTAAATGCTATTCATCCTCAACTGATCATGACCAGTGATGATTAATGTCTTAACACGCTGCATCTTACACTGCCAATATAATTAATAAGACAAGAGACTAATACAGATCAGTCAAGGGTCGAATTTAATATGAAACACATTCAGCACATAATGAATCACAAGGGTTAAGCAGACATTATCGATACCAACGAACAGTATTACGGAATCCTACAAAAGTGATAAGAACCCGAGGGACTTTGACTCTATAAACTGAATACGAATATAATAACTTGGTCATCCTCAAATACTAGAAGTCATCGAAGCACCCAGAACATACTGGGATCCCGAGAAGCCCGTAACATTCTGGTGTCAGAAGGTGTCTGGATTTCGTGAATACTGGATTCCCCCCTTCAAGTATCGAATAAAGTCAAACTGATGATGAACGTTATGAAGGCAAAATCATTCTTTCAAGCCTAACCGGCAACTGAAATGCGCAGGACAGAAAGTGACGTCACTACATCGATGCCGTCAACTCTAGCAGACAACATTGCTTGAGAATCTGAAATTTTTCTTCCATCAAAGAGACTGATTCACGCATATAGAACGGTAATCTTCCACTCAAGAACCTGAACCAGTGGAGAATGTATCTCTTGATCAAATTCATCTGAAGCTGCGACGCAGATCGTTTGAAGAAACTACGTTTGAAGACCGAAGCAAGACTTTCAAACGGTTCCCTACTGCGAAGGTCAAGGTCTACCATCAATGGACCTCAGCTGTTGAAGACACTTGCTTTAGAATTACATGCATTCATGTATTTCTCAGATGGACAACTAAACAGATAAGTTCTTGATTTTACTAGAGCGCTTGAACATTATCATATTGTCCTTGTATTATCTTTGGTCTACAGTTCATCATCACTTGACTTACTTTTTTACTATCATCTGTGTTTCCCCATTCATGTTTTTCGTATATTCGTATATTCGTATTGTTTAATATTGACTGGAATTTTCCCAGGAAAGCTTCAGTGAATGTTAACTTCTATTAGATTTGCATGCTTATTTTACTAACTGAGGATCTGACTGATTATATTTTTTCTTTTGAGTCAGGGAATAAATGTTTCTTCAGTTAGTATTATAACCATATTTTGTGTGATTAGCAGTTTTGTCAATTGAATTACGTCCTCTTTATTTACATAACCTACTTTCAGTACTGTTGACAATCGTTGTCGTGTGTGATCTAAAACTTCTTTGTCTACACGTTTGTCTAAGACGACTTGTCTTGTTATATTTTTGTAATGTAAATCCTTTTCTTTCTTTTATTGATTACTGTTTATAAGTCTTCTTTATTTATTTTATAAGTGTAAAGTGTTGTTGTATAATTGAAAAATCATTTCATTGTAAATCATTTGATTGTTTTCACTGTCTTTGTCACATGTTCTTGTAACTTGTTTGTTATTGATTAATATATTCATGTACATATTATATCGAGTTCTATAATCCTAGTGTATATTATAGACTATTGAAGGTACTCAGAAACCTATTATCATGTCTACACTACAGGAATTCATTGATATTGGGAAAAGTTATGGTAAATCAGGAGCAGAACTACAAAGTTTTGCAGATACGAAATATGATGAATATTTATCGCGTCTGGAAAGAATGGAACAGCGCGAAATGACTAAACGAGCTGATGAGCTTAGGAGGTTTGAATTAACCCAAGAAAGGGAAATGAAAGAAAAAGAGATGGCTCAGAAGGAAAAAGAAATATCCATGAAATTGGAATTAGAACGATTGACTATAGCTCAACAAGAAAAAGACAGAGAATTTGAGAAGGAAAGAATGGCACAACGAGATAAAGAATTAGCTCAACAAGAAAAAGACAGAGAATTTGAGAAGGAAAGAATGGCACAACGAGATAAAGAATTAGCTCAACAAGAGAAAGACAGACAACTAGAGAAGGAGAAAATGGAATTAAGGAGAATGGAACTTATGCAACTGGATCAAGCACATAAAAATGCCAAGGAAATGGAAACATTAAAACTTCATGCTGAAAAAGAAAAAGCTTTAGAATTAGCTAAAGTGCAGTCTGAACAGACTAAGACTGCGGCTGCTACAAATATTTTTTATCCTAAGTTAAAAATGCCACATTTTGACCAGACTCGCGATTGTGTTGACTCTTTCCTATCTAGATTCATCATCAAGGTCACAGCTCTGAACATACCCAAAGAAAGATGGAGCAGTCTTTTACTTGATTTTTTGACTGGTGACTCACTTAAATGTTTCATGAGTCTTGATGAAAAGAGCAGAAGCGATTTCGATGTCGTAAAAGAGGTATTACTAAGACGTTTCCAGTTAACTGAGTCTGGATTCAGAGATCGCTTTCATGCTGCTAAACCAAGCAAGGATGCAGATTTTGGTGAATTCATTGCATCTATTAAACATTTCCTTAGCAGATGGATTGATTTATCAGGTATAAATAAAACATATGAAGGTGTTATAGATCTCATGCTGCGAGATAAAGTTTTATCCGCATGCAGCACTGAATTAGAAGCATTTTTACAGGAAAGACATCCTAATTCTATTGATGAGTATGAAAAACTCGGAAGACAGTATCAAACCGCACATCAGAATAAAGATCTTCATAGATCGACTATTCGAGATCCTATGCCTGTATGCGCGGTACAACATGATCACAGACCTCGATCGAAGAGCTTTGATGGACGTTGTCGTTCAGATTATTATCAATCCGACAGAGGTTTTTATAACTTCCGTCGTCATCGCTCTCCTTCGAATTCATATCGACGAGGTTATAGAGGATATTCACCTCATGATCGTGGGTATCACAGAGGCAGGGATTATGATGGTTCACATCAAAAAGGATACTATAAGCAAAGATCATCTTATGGTAGAGATGCCAGGAAGGATGACTCTACTGATTTTTATTATAGCAATAAAAAGTCAGTCAATAATAACAAAGGTAATGTCAGATCTCCGTCTAGAGACAAAAATAAACACAGACATGCAAATAGTTGCAGTGTTAAAAAGGAAAAAGGTAATGATGATAATGATCATGCGAACGCATGTATGGTAATGAATGATACATGTTATGAGTGTCAGTCGAAAAACAGATTAAAATCTACAATTACACTTGATTGTGGTCATTGTATGCCAACAATGTCGGCATGTGTAAATGTCGGTTATCTTACATTTCATCCCGGAATATTGGATGGTAAGGTAGTGAGAGTTTTACGGGACACAGGGTCTTCAACCATAGGCATAAAGCACTCGCTTATCGAGCCCTCTGCTTTTACAGGCAAATCAGTTAAGTGTGTCACATTTGGTGGTAATATAGAAACTTTCCCTGTGGCACGAGTATACATTGATACTCCTTTTTACACAGGCACTGTCTATGCCTGCGGCTTGAGAGCACCCATAACTGAAATTATAATAGGAAACATACCAGGAGTTAAAGATTGCACTCCTGAGGAGATTGCAATGTGGGTTGAATCTCACCCACAGGTGGCAAATGCTGTTGTAACGAGAGCACAACAGTTAGCTACGGATATGGCTACACCACCTCTTCCTATAATAGATACAATTATGTCTCAAGTTGGCACTGTTTCACCTTCTGTTTTTGCAGAAAAACAGAAGAGTGACCCAACTTTACAAGGATTGTTTAGCCGAGCAGAACAAAAAACTATTAAATACACAAGATGGGCTAAACAATGGTTCAAGATAAAGAAACCAATACTCACTAGATATTATGATGATGGCAAAACAATTATACATCAAGTGATAGTACCTAAAGAATACAGACCATTGGTCCTACAAACAGGTCATGACTCCCCTATGGCAGGGCATATGGGGATCAAAAGAACATTGTTTCGTGTTACGTCACAATTTTATTGGCCTGGGGTTAATAAGGATACAAAGTTATACTGCAAATCTTGTACAACATGCCAAGGTATAGCACGTAAGGGCAGGTTCCATACGGCACCCTTACAGATTACGGACGTGCCTGAGAGACCTTTCAAAAAGATAGCAGTAGATATAGTGGGTCCGTTATCAATTGTTTCAAATAATGGATTTCGTTATATTTTAACTTGCGTAGATCTTTGCACGCGTTGGCCAGAGGCCATACCGTTGAAAACCATCACAACTGCATCTGTGTCTGATGCATTATTTTCGATATTTTGTCGAATCGGTTTTCCGGAAGAGATTTTGTCAGATCAAGGATCACAATTTACTTCCAACATTATGAGGGATTTAGAATCCATGCTATCTGTTCACCACTCGTTTTGTAGTGCGTATAGGCCTCAATCAAACGGTGTGTGCGAGCGCTACAATAGCACTCTAAAACAGATGTTATCTAAGATAACTGAAGAATGCCCTCGTGAATGGGATCGGCTTCTGCCGGCGGCCCTCTTCGCTTTTCGTGAAGTGCCCCACGAGAGCACGGGGTGGTCTCCGTTCGAATTGGTTTATGGTTCGAATCCGCGCGGACCAATGATGATACTCAAAGATTTGTTGATTGGAGCGTCAATTGATACAGCCACTCGAAACAGCTACGAGTTAGTGATTGATCTCCGACAACGAATCATCGATGCGTGCACTTATGCATCCCAGAGTATAAAATCAGCCACTCAACGATCACGATTATTATTACATAATCAAAAGAGAATATTAAGATCATTTAAACCAGGGGAAAAAGTTTGGTTGTTGCTACCTCATAACGATAACAAATTACTGATATCATGGCAAGGTCCATTTGATATCATCAAACAAGTCACAGATGTTGACTACTCAGTGAACGTTAGAGGAAAAATCAAAACCTTCCACGTCAACATGCTAAAATTAGCAGTTGAAAGACCACAGGAATTAATTCCTGTTATTAACTCTATTGATGATTCTTCACATCATACTGCTTCTTTTGCAGTTGTTCATGAAGAAGATACCACTTCGTCTATCCCTTTACAATTCCAACTACCTTCTTTGCAATCATCGGAATCTTGGAAAGACGTGACTATTTCTTCGTCACTATCTTCGTCTCAACAAGATCAAGTTCGGGATATTCTCATTTCTTTCAATGATGTTCTCACCGACCTTCCAGGTCAGACATCGCTTATATCCCATGATATTACTCTTACTGATTATAAACCTATCAAACTCAGACCCTATCCTATATCTTTACACCACAAAGATAGGGTAGAGAAAGAGTTAAAGGAGATGATACGTTTAGGTGTGATATCTCCTTCGGAATCACCATATGCATTCCCAATGGTGATTGTTAAAAAGAAGGATGATTCTTTACGCATTTGTATTGATTTTAGGCGATTGAACAAAATTACAATCACAGACGGTGAGCCTATGCCACTTTTAGATGATCTTTTGTCAGAATTATCTAATGCTACCTTCTTTAGCAAACTAGATCTCTCTAAAGGCTACTGGCAAATTCCTCTTGCCGAAAATGCCAAACCTTACACAGCTTTCACAACTCCTTTTGGGCTCTACCAATGGAATTATATGTGTTTTGGGTTGGTAAATGCGCCAGCGACGTTTGTGCGCATGATGCGCCGCCTTCTTGGCGATCGTAAAGATGTCATCACGTACATCGATGACATCTGCCTATTTCATGACTCGTGGGAAGACCATATTGATGGTTTAACTTCCCTTCTACATACGTTACGTATGCATGGTTTGACTGTGCGACCTTCAAAGGTCCAAATAGGTTGTCAGGAAATTTCATTTCTTGGTCACCGAATAGGTAACCACAAACTGTATCCTGACGACAATACAGTCAAAAGAATTCTTGAGATTTCTACCCCTTCTACTAAGAAACAAGTTAGAAGCCTTTTGGGCCTAATAAACTATTACCATAAGTTCATCCCGCATTTCGCACAACTATCTACACCTTTGTCCGCACTGTTGACCAAAGGTAGTCCTAATAAGGTACGTTGGGACAAAGATTGCGAAAGCGCTTTGGTAACAATTAAGAAATTATTTAGCAATGCACCTATTTTGTTATTACCGAATATACGTATTCCATTCATACTCCAATCAGATGTCTCGAGTTACTCCATGGGTGGTTGTTTGCTGCAATGTTACAAGGAAACACTCCATCCATGTTTCTATGTGTCGAGGAAACTGACTCCAGCTGAACAGAAGTATGCGACAGGTGAACGTGAGCTCCTGTCTATGGTCTGGTGCCTGGAGAAGCTGTCAAGATATCTCATCGGCACGCACTTTTTACATTATGACAGACCATAGTCCTCTTACTTACATAACAGCTAGAACAATGCGTAACGCTAGAATACACCGATGGTATTTGTTAATTCAAGAATTTTCATTTACAATTCTGCCTATTGCTGGCTCAGACAATAACTTGGCAGATCTTTTATCGCGCAACGTCTTTGAGAAGAAATTGAATTAACTCTTTAGTCACCATGTTGACAAGTGCTATTATTAATGTCATAAAATTTAATGTGTCTACTTAATGATTATCATACTTATAAGTAGGTAGTACTAATATTGATATGTTTGGGAGACGGGCGTCTTCTCCATCACTATCATCCGTGCCACAAGTGTCACGTTTGGAAGTGAGGGGGATGATGTTGAGGATTGCTTCATGTCTGCAGCATGGCGCATTCCTCAAATGATTATATCTCCGCGACTGATGTCGATGATTGTTTCATGCTTACAGACATTTGGATTTGTCGACGATCCGAATGGCTGTATCATGGAACACCTCAAACGAATAGAGATATATCTCATCGACCGATGTCGATGATTGTTGCATGTGTGCAAGCATTTGAGTTTGGCCAACTCGGATTGCTGCACCATGGAACATCGCAATTGAATATATATTAACGACGTAGTATGCATATCTCTATGCATGACGCGTGTGTCTTTGTAAGGACATTCGACGTGTGGGCTTCGGCCCCAACGGCAGCGTATGGCATGTGTGGCCATTGCCACTTATATTGTGTGGTATAACCACTGGAAAGTGTGTGGCGTAGTCCACTTTTGAATTGTGTGGCTGGGAAGCCATTTGAGCAGTGTATTTCTTGAACCAAACGTAAGTCGTAGTGGGAATAACGCAGTTTGTATAATTATGGCAGATTAGCCTGGCGTGGTATGCCAAAGGAACATTTTGTTACTAGCAATAGCGTAAGACTAGTATAGATGGATATTGTACAGCTAGCGGCAAGCGTAAGCCTAGTGTAACGGATATTAAACGACTAGCAGTAGACGTAAGCCTAGCATAATAAGTGTATTGCTGACTAGCAGGATAGTTAAGTCTAGTTAGCCTCTGAATTTAATGCCAAAGGACATTGGCCGTTAAAAAGGAACTGACCTCTAACCAGGACTCTAGATAGAGATTGTGAACATGTGCTTATGGAATAATGAGAACTCTTACAGATCGTACATGAATGTGATGTGACTTTTGTTCCCATGTAGTTGGTGTCTGCTCATGGTATGAAATAACTAATTAAATATTTTGAGTCGTCAAAATCACAGTGTTATCAATTATCGTATTCGGAGTTGAGTTAAATGCTATTCATCCTCAACTGATCATGACCAGTGATGATTAATGTCTTAACACGCTGCATCTTACACTGCCAATATAATTAATAAGACAAGAGACTAATACAGGTCAGTCAAGGGTCGAATTTAATATGAAACACATTCAGCACATAATGAATCACAAGGGTTAAGCAGACATTATCGATACCAACGAACAGTATTACGGAATCCTACAAAAGTGATAAGAACCCGAGGGACTTTGACTCTATAAACTGAATACGAATATAATAACTTGGTCATCCTCAAATACTAGAAGTCATCGAAGCACCCAGAACATACTGGGATCCCGAGAAGCCCGTAACAGGGGATGTCTGGGATGTCTTTCGCATGCAAACCGAGGCTTCTTGGTGATGATACAGTCAAGAGTGTTTGTGTGTGATACCAGAAGTGAGGTAAAGTCTGTGTGTGATACCAGAAGTGAGGTTGGACAACGCCTGGCACAAGTAACGAAGAGAAAGGTGTGGTTGTGAAGAAAAATTGGAACAACAACTGAACCTGCATTTTGTGTATAAAAGTGTGGGTGTGGCAAAAGGACGTGTGGAATTCATTAATATGTGGGTGTGTGTATGTGTGATATCAGAGGGAATGAACACCCGAAGGGGGAGTATGGCTACATATGGAATGAGGCGGAGTATGTATAAGTAAAAACTCTGACAGGACAGAGCGTGACAGTAAATCGTTAAGTCTGTACTGACAGCATGTTTTTCTTGAAGCTTATTGCTTTGCTAACTCTGGTGGTGTCATAACCTGTATCGAAGACACTGTGATGTGAAGAATTTAAGATTGTCAGAAAAGTTATCAAGAACAAACAGACAGATAGATAGTTAGATAGATAGATAGTTAGATAGATAGATAGTACAGATAACAGCCCATCAGCTAGCCCACATGTGAGCACAGCTGTTTCCGGATGTTAAACTCTAGCACAAGAACACATCACAGAAATGTCACAGGATGCTGCTGTCTGTGACAGGAGAACGCCACTTTCATCTCATGAAGCAATCACAGAAGGACCACATCCACGGAAATGAGAAAACAGACTGGGGGTTACAGGTCAAGGTTAAGTTAAAGGGAAACAAAAAAAGAAAGGGGATGGGTGAGAGAAATAGATCGCAGGGCTAAATAAAGAAAACTGAAAGAAGTAGGCGTGAGAGAACGCTGATGAAAGTCAGCCGGGAAAAAAAGTGACGTACGACTAATACAGTTGGAAATTTCAAAAAAAAAAAAAGATGTTATGGGAAGGGAACTGTGGCAGGAAGTTTAAATTATATGGCGGATCAGATTAAGTGAACTAGTTCCTTATCCGTGGGTCTTTTTTATGTCTCTTGCCTTGACCTTGATGGTGCTACACAGTATTTCCTGTTGATCTCCCCGAGTGTTTCCTTCTTCATTAAATCACAGAGATTTGTCATTTTCAAACCTTACGTGCAGTATTACTGTGTATTATGGTGTGGACACAAGTTGTGAATGCCAACGTGAGAAGAATTAAAACAAAACCAGTGGTACATGCCAAGTAGAAGTCGCTGGTGATGATTAGGACATGAACTAAGGAAACCTGGTGATAGTATTACAAGGCCGTTCTTTGTCTGGACTTTCAACGGCAAGAGAGAGACACAGGCAGACTGAAGAAAACATGGAGAAGAGAATTAGAGATAGGCATGAAAGGAATGAGGAAATCTGGGAAAGATGTTGAGTTGATGGCACGGGACAGGGAGAATAAGCATAAGTTTGTTGAAGGTCTATGCTCCTTGGGGAGCTAAACAGTGGCAATGATGACAAGCACACAGACAGACAGATAAATCAATAGAACAACAAATAAAAAAAAGTTGAAGAGAATTATTTGTTCACACAGTGCATGTCAACAGGAAGACGTCTCACAAATAATGTGTATTACTGAAACCAAGATTCCCTGGCAGATTCCGTAAGTCCAGACCTGGTATTAACACTTCCAACAACAACAATAACCCCACATATTCCACAAACAGGTTTTTACATTGACTAATAAATAAGTACTGTATAGTTCCTGGGGGTATTTAAAAAGGTAGGTACAAGTAGAGAATCACGTTACACGACCAGTCAGGCATATTGGGAATATGGTGTTAGGTCCAAATTTTCCTGACCATCGGCACACTAGAGGTGATGTGGTCAGCATCACACCAGCCGCCTTAAACTTCATAAACTTGCTCTGGTACGCAATTCATAAGGCTGGGTCGACCCCGGCCGAGCCGTTTTTGGTCTAAAAAATTCCACCCCAACTGGGAATCGAACCTTAGACCACCGAGCTAGGAAGCCAGTGTACTAACCACTACGCTACCGCGGCTACAGGGGTCTAAGGAGACAATGAAAACATAGTCTGCTGCACCCTCAGACATGTCGTACAAGGCTACTAATGTGAGCTAGGGTATAGAGCTGTAAACCTCATCATGTAAAACCATGGCCACATAAGCCACTACTGCAAGAGCATGTTAGAGGGACCAGCTGTAGTTGTAACTCTATGCTCTATCAGCACCAAACAGGAGAACGAAGATGTTGATGATGACGCACAACCCATGGATGTTGACAAACACACACAAACGGTTTCACCTTTTAACCACATTTATTTAAACATATAGGCCGAGTGGTTCGTGGGTCGGTGGGGGGTTTCTGTGGAGACAAATAATCACTAGAGTTACTGCTGCCCAAGCATGTCGTAATGTGTGACTGACTAATATGAGGTTGTGCATGGGGCTGGCCACTTCATCAAGTCAAACAAGTGTCAACAGGAAGCTACACTGACAATGTTTTAGTTGTGGATTGACATGCTCTTACATCACTGGTTTATATAACTATTAGGTTCACATGGTGAGGTTGCCAGACCAATACCCAACCTCAAATTAGTGGCCTGCTACGACATGCCTGAGGGTGGGTGCTGTAGTCATATTTTTTCTTTGTCTCATGGAACAACACGGAGATGGACGAACTACACGGTGATGGACGAACTACACGGTGATGGACGAACTACACGGTGATGGACGAACTACACGGTGATGGACGAACTACACGGAGATGGACGAACTACACGGTGATGGACGAACTACACGGAGGTTGACGAACTACACGGTGATGGACGAACTACACGGAGATGGACGAACTACACGGAGATGGACGAACTACACGGTGATGGACGAACTACACGGAGATGGACGAACTAGACGGTGAGTGACGAACTACACGGAGATGGACAAACTACACGGAGATGGACGAACTACACGGAGATGGACAAACTTCACGGAGATGGACGAACTACACGGAGATGGACAAACTACACGGAGATGGACAATGTTTTGACAATGAAATAATTTTGTTTTATGTTATCAGATACAGGACATGAGACATGACGGAGAATACTTAGTTAAGCTTTGAAGACAGAAAGACAATTCTAAAATGGTTCTAGAAGTTGGTGACAGATGTCGCTCCTGTATTCATACTGATAGTGGCCATTTGGAATATTTAAACTAAATTTATGTCATAGTGAAAAAATCTCATAGATTTAAAATGGGATAAAGAAAATTAAAATTGTGTACGTTGTTCATGAAATATATAATTTAAAAGTGTGCATACATAACTTTGAAGCACCCTGTACAGTCTGTTAAAAAATTATAAATCTCTCTCCCCCCCTCCCCCCCCCCCCCCCCCCCCCACACCCCCCCCCCCCCCCCTTTCCCAAAAAAAAAAAATTAATTAAAAAAAATAAATAAATAAATAAAATGACATAAATTATCGCAACATTTCTTGAACTAAACAAGTTGTGGTGAACGATCTGATGTCTTGTCAAAGTTTTACCTGTCTGCACTAGCTATGATGATTTATATTTTCACAACGTCAAACAGCTGCTCTCTCGTAAACATATGGGCATATATCAATTACACATACAACTCTTTATCGTTAAGTAGATAAGAGAATAATAGGCTAATATATTTCCAAATATTTCAAACTTCCTCCGTAGAAAGACACCAGAACACGTCGATATTGCTATACAAGAATCGCTTCTCTCAAAACGGTTACAAGTACACAATTTATAATCCTAAACAGAACTCACTGAACAGACATAAAAATACACTGATATTTTCCAACTGTTTCCCCCACCACAGATGTGAGAACACTATTGTATATTTCCCGAAACGTTCGTATTTCCAGGGTAGAGAGACATGAGAAAACAGTTATACTTATTTACAGAGAACCGTTTGCCAATATCCGGATACCGGGCCATACGATTTCGATGATCAAGGATTCTGGGAAAGTGAGTACGAATAATCAGAGCGAGCGACTACAGGCACACACACCAACGCTCACTTAATATGGCGCACATAGGCAGGTGAGTGGCGTGTGTTTGACACTGCATGTTAAAGGTTGGGATCGATATAAACATCTGGACTCTCTCTCTCTCTCCTCTCTCTCTCTCATCGATTTATTGCGTTTGAAGTTTTATTAGGCAAAAGGTTTGACAAACTATTTGTTTATATTTGAGTCTTTCTGTGAATATCTGTTAGCTTCATTCTATTGTGGAACACACGGAGAGAAAATGAAATCAAGTCAACATAACAATCACAATCTTTAACTCAAGAGTCAAAGCATTCTCATTGTATGGCTGTGAGATATGGAGAACAACAAAAACAAACAAAAGGTTACACACTTTTATAAATGTGTACTTGGGCAAAACGATTAAAATGGTATGACAAGGTCACCTGTGTGGAAGTGATGGACAGAACCAGATAAATACTACTGGAACAAGATTCTCGAAAAAGACATTGGTGTTGGATAAGTCAGACATTAAGGAAATCAGCCAACAGCATTACATGGCAGTACATATTGAGGTATCCACATAGAAACGGAAACAGAGGACGAGCTAAAACGCCGGTAGACGAGAACCGCAGACATTCACTGGTACACTACTACTCTCTGTATTTGTTGTTGTTGTTGTTTAATACCGGTTCATGCCAGCTGTTTGAAGATGTCAGATAAACTCACGCATCATCGTCATATTAAGTCCCCCCCTTCTGGCTAATACCGGTTCATGCCAGCTGTTTGAAGATGTCAGATAAACTCACGCATCATCGTCATATTAAGTCCCCCCCCACTTCTGGCTCCCTAAGGAGCATGCAGTCCCCACCCCAGGGGCTGGTCCCCTTACAGTAAAACATTCATGTCCTCCTACAGCAGTGGTTACTGTGTGCTCACTAGAATGTTTGTTGTGTGCCGACAATGTATCCTGTTTTATCTCCTTTCACAACTTACATAAACCATCATATATGATAACACAATCCAGGTTGAAAGACCAGAGCCCACATCTGTTATATGTTTAATATTATCGTGATTTGGAATATGATCTTGTAGAGTCCTAGCCACTGCCAATGTTTTAATCACATGATCAACCAAGAAAAACGTGCTTGTGTATTCTGTTACAGCAAACGTGCTTCTTGTTTTGTTTCTCTTTATTCCGTTGTTTTTGTGCACTCTAAGAAAATCATCCAGGCGGTTTATTTCTCACCTGCTTTTTAATCAGCTTGAATTATCTTCTTAATCTAATCTGGCAGGGTTGATAAAACCCCGATTAACCCATTTTCTTCCGACCGAAATTGAATTTATTCATACCCCATCAATCCCACCTCATCTCTCTCTCTACCTACTTAATTTTCACGAGGGACAACAAAACCAAGCCACAGAAGGTTGATATTGTGAAGTCTTTGGTACAAACGCCCTGTTCCCATCAGCCTTTTGGTCTTCATCGGCACTGTGGTAACTGATCGGGCGAGCTTCCTTCTCGTGAGATGGCCAAACCTCTTGATTATCGTATTTTGAGTATTTGCCCATAAATATATGTTTACTGTTTGTTTTCAAATATCGCATGTGCAGAAAGGAATGACTTGGAGCTTGGTAAAACTCTAAAAACTTCCGGGATAGAACAAGAGTTAATTCTACTTAAGTGTTGCCAGCTTATTCTTTTTTTTATTTTTCTCTCACTTTCACATCTTTTTCTCCTGCAAACATTTTGATGTTCACAATTTTCTGCACGCGCTGATTATGCAATTTTGAAAGCTTTTTCTTCAACTTTACGACTTTCTACCCGCATTATCAATACAGAGGCGATAATGTTTTACAACCTGCTAGTCCTATTTACCGCAGGCTGAAACGTATATTTTTATCGTAAATAATAATAAACATAACATCGCGGAACCGCGCGTGCACCATTACCGAGAAGTGCGCAAACAGATGGTGCTACGTCGTCCCTAGAACATCAGAGACAACATGCATTAAGTTGGTTAATGTAAGACTGGTAAAATACTGAATGACATCACGTGAAAACAGCTGGAAAAACAGGCAGAAATATATATGCTCAAACAACATGGTAGAAGATAAAATGGCGTGAACACGGTGACAAACCATATGTCTACAGGGCTAACAGAATAACAGATGCAGACATAATCGATATGATATATTATCACATTACATTTCAGAAACAGTTATGAATTAGTTACATTTGTAAGGGTCCGAGTTTTGTTGTTCTTTGGAAGCGACTACCAGCCCTCGACTTCCAACCCTCGACTACCAGCCCTCGACTTCCAACCCTCGACTACCAGCCCTCGACTTCCAACCCTCGACTACCAGCCCTCGACTACCAGCCCTCGACTTCCAACCCTCGACTACCAGCCCTCGACTTCCAACCTACTGTGTGTGACCGGCTGGCCTACACTAGCATTTATACGTGCTATAATGCTACATATAAGAATGACAGACATTAAAAGCAGATACGGCGTTTTTGCACAAAACACAGTATAGTTTTAGGTTCAGTTAGCAGTCACGGCTGTGAGAGGGCATTGTAGAGCAGTCTCAGAAAATAATAATGAATGGGTGTTATGCGTGGAAAATGTGAAGTGAATGTTGTGATTCTTGGGTTTTTTCCATTGTTTAGATGGAAAAGAGAGGCGTGTGAAAAAAGTCGAAAAACAGCGAAACGTGTGCAAATGTAAATAAAATGTAATGTGTGGAAAAAGAGGAGACCTGTAAAGAAATGGCGGGATAAAGAAATAGCTGTATAACAAGGAGAGATGTGCGAGAGAGATCAGATAGATAGAAATTTTTGCTAGGCAGTTTTTATATTGTTTAGGTGAACTTCGTCTTTGAGATTATCAAGACAAGTTTTTTTTCTTCTGTTGGATATATTTTTCCTTGTGGATATACTCACTATTTTGTTTAAGCGTAGTAAACGATCAAATCATTGTGTAATTACCAGTGCTTGTCTAATGACGTTAAATAAACTCTGGTTGAATTTTCTGCATTGCTGTATTTTATTTGGAACGTTACAATGGATCATTTAAAAAACCATTATACGATATATTGCTTATCACTAAACCGAAAAGGGTAAGAACGAACCTGGAAAGGAAATTAAACTTCGGTAATTTCCTATTACTCGTGGGTATTTGCTCCGCAGTGAATATGTGTAGTTATGTCTTGTTTCGTAGCAGTTAGGGTTAGGATTAGTATTAGGGTTAGGATTAGGGTTAACACTAACCCTAACCCAAACCCTAATCCTAACCCTAACTGCTACGAAAGAACACATAACTACACATATTCACTGCGGAGCAAATACCCACGAGTAATAGGAATTACCTAACTTCAGTCAAGAATCTCCATCTCAGGCGGAAGGCCTGTAGCTACTTGAACAGAACATATAAAGGATTAGATCTGATTAAAAAGAAAAATCAAGACAGCTCCTCGCGCAAGTAACTGACGCGGGCACATGTGGACATGCCAGAAGTGAAAAAACTAGAGAATGTGGCAACAACTGCTAATTTCAGCTGAAAGAGAAAAAAGGAACACAGAGAGCGATATACCTCGACAACCTGACCACATGGTATTAGAAGAGACTGAAGACACTGAAGGAAATGGCGTGACGTGATCGACATCGCCAGTTTGCATGGTACTCAATGAATGAATCTCCCCAGAGTTAAACGAACTTGTTCAACGTTCCCAGTAAAAACTCTTTGGCTAGCTGACAAACATTAACTTCAATCCTGAACGGTATAACATGAATGTGATCTTTTCTGTCAAGTCAAGTTCACATTCGGTAAACTAACAGTGAGTTTGAATTGTCCAATCACTCTGGTGACGGAATGACAGATAGCAGTTCATATAGCAGAGATAAAAGTTACTTAAGGCTGCATTAAGACTAGATGTATAGTAATAGCCCCTTCAGTCATAACTGACTATGGGAATGCGCCCCTGAGGTGGCAGCCCTCAGCTGCTTATTTTCCTGGTGCTCCTTTCGACGTTTTCTCCTCACCTCTGCTTCTTGTGTGAGCCTCTCTTCGCCCAATCTGAGGTGGCGCCGTAAATAGCATCGCCACTTAGTGAGATCGGCAGCTTCATCCTCCCATGTTGCTGGATCCATGTCCAGTGCCCTCATATCTCTCTTGCACACATCTTTGAACCTCAGCTGTGGTCGCCCAACTGTTCTCTTGCCATCTGCTAATTGTCCGTAGAAGATGTATAGTGGTACACATATTAAGGAAACCTGCTGATGGCATTAACAGGCAGTCCTTATTCTGGAATGTGCAGGGTAAGACAAACTGAGGTACACACACACACACACACACACACACACACACACACGGAGATAAGAAGTGGAGACAGAAATAATAATGATGAGTAAGACCGTCAGCTGATGGCACGTGACAGGAGAACGTTTGTTAAAGGCCTGTGTTGTGTGGGAAGCTAAAGGGTGATGAATGAATGTCATTATGTATCATCTCTACATATATCTCACAAGCGTGCGCGCACACGCACACACAAATACACAACACACACACATGTACATATATATGGACTGCCCTCGACTTACGACGGGATTCCGTTCTTGTCACAGAATTATTGGGTCCATCTCTTTTCCTCTCCGGCAGTATTTAGTAACATTTTTTGTGTGTACTAAATTTCTTCTTATTCTTCTTCCGTCCTTAGCCAAAGACCGACCAAGCAGTCAGAGGCCATCACGCCTTGTGGCGTCTTAAGGGCAACAGCAGATTGATTTTCTCTGTTGTAGTTTCCCATCACGCCTAGCGGCGTCTTTAGGGCAACAACAAATAGATCCATCTGCCGTTGTTTCCGTAATCGGTGTGACAAGCCAACGGGTGATCAGCCCATTGGGACTAAATTTCTGTGGCCGGCATATTTTCTTTCCCTGCTACCAAGCAGATATTTAGTACTTTAAAATCATCTTACACTCCTCTCAGTTATAAGCTGTCATGTCTGTTTTTTTTTATCCGTTCATCCCTGCTGGCAAAGGAGACGGATGAGATAATATTAACCGACAATCATGTTGGAAAATTTCGGGTGTGCCCGACATTAGGCTACGGATTAGAACTAAAGTCGCCCAGCGAATTTGTTTAATCGCTGATAAGGCTGATGTGCCTTCCTCAACCAGATGAATAAATGAAGAATTTTGTTTGCGCATGACATAATCGTTTTCCGGTACACCTTGTTACAAAGACATTGCTTTATATGAAAGTAATATTAAGTTATTTGTTGTCGTAAATTTATTTTGAGAGAAAAGAGTCGTAGAAATAGTGGTCCGGTTTAGAGTGGAAAATGATGATGGAAAGCTCAGTGATAGAAAATGTAGAGATTTAATAGTTACTTCACAGCGTGCTGGAGGAGAGTAAAGACAGACTTATTTACGACAAATCGTGTCTCTCAATCTTCTCTTTCACTCTCCTGGTCAAACAATTATTTGCCAGTTTTCCAGACTCGCATCTGCGCGCTCACCGATTCGGTGTTTTCAAACACACACACGACGTTGATACAAACTATATTAAACGAATAGGGGAAATGTTGGGCTTTGGGTATATCCAACACACAGAACTAAATGAGTTTAGGTGATTTTATTCACTTTAAACATCAATTACTAAAAATATCAGATATTACATAAATTATCATAAGTACACAAATGCAAATAACAAGTTGGGGAGGGGGTGAAGAAGATTGGTATCGACTAAGCCCTTCCCGCTCATTAGACAAAGACAAACCCAGTCCAGAGATAGATAATATCAGGAACACGGGTACGTTAACCTAACAGTAAAGTTAATTACTCTGAAAGAGGTGTTACCAAGTTAGGTATAAGTGATAGAAAAAAAAAACCTGTTCTTCCCAGCTGTTCTTCCCTTTACTAAGCAAATGGAAAGAAGGTGGTTTTAAACAGAGTTAACAAATTATCAACTATCCCACTTAAAGGAACAATGTAGGGTATACAGAAAAGATATATGTTACCAGGTAAGCAAGTTAACAAAATGGTCACCCAAAAGAATTAATTTCTTGTCATTCATACACGCGCTAGCAAAGGCCTTCACTCATCTTGCTCTCACTTACCGATTGTGAAAAAATCTTGCACTCCATAGAATAACACAACAGCAGTTACACCTCAACTAAATGTATGAGTGTTTGTTCAAGTTCTAGCCCCAGATTATCGGGTAGGCGGTCAGCACATAAAAGGATCCCGTAATCGCTGGAAAATGAATCTGTAGTTGTGTCTCTTTTCTTAATAACAGTTTCTATGGGAGGGCACGGTCTCTGATACCGGGGTGAGGATGGTGTGGTCTATTTGACTATGCCGCGGATACTAAAATTCTTACGCGTGCTGGTACACTTTATCCGTGAGGTATGGTTTAAGTCCAGTGAGAAAACTAGTCACATCACTGTTCAGGAAATTATGAATTATCTCTCTGTGTCAGTAAACTAACAAAGCTCGGGCCAGTGTTCTTCTTCCCGTTACGACTTAAGTTGTTTGATGGTGCGTTAAATTTGTCTTTGGGTGTGCTTTCTTTGCTATAAGTTAGATAGCGGAATTCCAAACATAGAATCGCCTCAAAGATTAAAAAT
Organism: Oreohelix idahoensis; assembly: GCA_024509875.1. Taxonomy (NCBI): domain Eukaryota; kingdom Metazoa; phylum Mollusca; class Gastropoda; order Stylommatophora; family Oreohelicidae; genus Oreohelix; species Oreohelix idahoensis. Next base: position 147,819 of record JAMPIV010020074.1, read on the forward strand.
TTACACAGTCTCAACAAGTTCTGCGTCAGGGGAACTCTACACACTGTTTATGCTTTGCTTTGCTTAGATTGATTTCTTTATTGCTTTCTTAATGCTGGGATCGCACAGGTTACGATCACTCTGTATGAAAGAAAAAAAAGACATGTAATATACCGAAAACAAATAACCTTCTAAAGCGCGATGAATTTCCCGTTAAGCCTATAATACACTCGAGTATTTAATTATGTATTTAATAAACACTGCGCGAATTCTAGTGGTTAAAAACCCACATCTATAAAACTAGGACTTAACTGAATTTATTAATTATAAATTCCTTCGCGACTTTAAAAGTTAATTTAAGCATCTATTATCTTTTGAAATAATATAATAGATAGATCATTATATTTAAAACTGGAACTCTTGAGATGGTTTAATTAAATAGATTTCAATTAACACAAAATCCCTTTAAATAGAATGACTGAGCTAGACCACTGATCACTTTACACAATATATATTACCGCTTTGCACAGAATTAGAAATCACTGCAAATATATATAAAATCCAGGGGAAAATCTATAACAAGATTTCAATAAAGCTAGTGCTACTGTAAAGGTCTGGCCAGCGAGTGATAACGTGTCTAGTTCTACATGGTCTATTTAGCTAAAATGGAATGTAAGTTGAGTGGGACATGATAAACTTGACAACTTATTTGATCTCACGAACTTTTGGGGATCTGACCGCCAAATCAAGAGAAGAAACCGCCCCCTGGTCTTCGTATCTCCGTTCGCTGCTGCCCGTTTCGCTTTCCCCCGTTCGCTCGGTTCCTCGATTGACACCGAGACGCGAGATTAGCGGCAAGCAACTGCGTCTCGTATCAGGGAAAACTACTGTCTTTGATAGCGCCGATAGTCTCCCTTAAGATCCCTCGGTCTGTCTCTTTGATCTCGTCGCTGTATCCTACATGAGTCCCGGTGGAATGCGGTCTGGCAAACGAAAAGTTACAACAAATGTTCAGGGGTTCTAATGTTATGAAAAGCTAAGGGTCCCTTAAAATCATCCATCATATCAGGGAGAATTCACTTGTCAAACTAGACGTACGTCACATTTGTAAACATTGCCGAGAGAGGATCGGATGTTTTCATTCCATATTTTGGGAGACATGACCTCTGCAGTAACAAGAAGAAATTTCCATGTGGAAATAATTTGAATTACCCCACAAAACACGCATGTTTGCAACGATTGGCAGACTTTCAGAATGAAGGCACACCACCCCTTCCAATTGAAGCCCTGCTTAACAACGTAACACACAAATGCACGGGAAGATAGGCAATATAACCTGACACTTTAGCTAGTTTATAACACTGTGAAAATTCACTCGTGCCATGATGACAACCAGACCTTGCCAGAGTAAAGACTAAAATCAGCTTACATGTATCGGACCGGACTTTGTTGGAGCATCTTGAGGACTTAAGAGCCCAAAAAAAACTCTACCATTATTAGCAAGGACAACCGGAATCTGAGGAATCTGAAACACGTTGTCAAAGGGGGAACTTATTGCTAATGTAATAACACCGCAGAACAAGTGTAAGAGGCCTCTACAAGAGCCTTTTTTTCTTTAAGCCAGCAGCCTATGAGCCTAAAGATTGGCTTGGTGGTACCAGTTGAGGGTACTATTTCTGGAACAAGTGAGGGAATAAGTGGCCTGAAATCGACGCTAGACACCATCATCAGACGGGCCTTAGAGACGCGGGACCAGTTTTGCAGTTACTCCCTGATTCTACTTGGAACGTGCTGCAACTCTTAAATCTTGATCAGCGACGCATGTAATCCAGTCATCTATCTGTAAAAACTCAAACATCAGTGGGAGCATAAACAACCACTGGCATCTAAGTAAAGCGTAAAAGATGCCAAGTGAACTGTCCATTTTCGAAAACCATAACATCACATCGTAATGAATACTTTTTCTAAACAATTTTTCATTTTTATAACTGCTAAGACATAATTGATTATTAAAATGTTACTTGTATAAAGACAAATCTAAAGTTGATTTCATCATTTTGAATGTTCTACATCCGTATGTCTCAGACAATTTCTTAAATACACTCAGAGCTATAAATAATAATAAGAGGATATTCGCTGAATTAACTCAGCTGGGGGCTTGTACAAGCTAAAATAATATTACCTAATCTTTCACAAAAGTTGACGGCAGATACTAGAGTTAACGTGCTCAGTCAATGCAGCATTGTTCTCGCTTTCTGAATATGTTATGAAAACTACCTTGAGGTAGAAGCATCATTATCCTTCTATCTACAACTCTGCCAAGAGTAATCTTGTGCGAAGGTAGACACCTTTAAAGACCTACATTAGTTACTCTTTGAGTTTTGGCCACTGTTAGACTACTACTGCAGAGCTAAGGGCAGGCAGCTCGTGACTGGTCTGACGACCCGGGTCGTATATCAATATAGCCATAAGTCGAAAATGACTATAACCCCAATTATAACCAACTTTCAGGTTGAACAGAGTATTACAGCAACCTAGTAGACGAAAACAACAACAACAACGAAAATGACTATATACGAAATAAATCGTAAGGATATGTTAACATTTGACATGCCTGAATACTAAAATGTATTGGTATGTCCCGTTATACGTATTTTAAAATAATTGTGCTCTTTGTTTATAGTGAAATAATACACATTATACCATTAAATTATTGTGCCGCACAGTGCTTTATTTGAGTAAATGATGAATGAATATATAAACAAACACAATTTACGATAGAACAATAATATAACAGGATTACTTGGAGCGTCAGAGAAAGAGAGAGAGAGAGAGAGGGGGGGGAGGGAGAGAGAGAGAGAGAGATAGAGAAGGGGGGGGGGGGGAAGAAATAAAAAAAAAGGAGACTCAAGGTCTGTCAATAATAAATAAAAAACGAAAATGGCAATGGGACAAGTACTTGTAAGAAAGAAAGAAAGAAATACGCACTTGAAGTGACAAAAGTCAATTTATTCCGGCAAAGAAAACAGACTTTGACAAATAAGGAGGCGAGAAAACAGCCAGAAATATTCAGTCTATCAGAAACCGTTTCAGACCTGGCAAACGCGAATACCAAATTCAACATCAGTGGCTGTACTCGAGATACTCCCCATTGTGACGATGTGGTACATGCTTGAATTGTTGTCGATCAGATCCAGATATGCGATGGCCCAGACAAAGGCCTATATGCGAGTAACCACAGACAAAAGGCATCCGCTGCGTGAGAAGATATCTATCATCAAGGGAGCAAGAATAAAGAGGGGGGTGTCATGGATGACGCAGGCAGAGGCAACTGTTAGACAGGTGACAACAGTTGAAAATATACTGAAGCACATTAAAAACGCACCAATATTATATATACTGATGCCGAGAAGCTGGCAAAAAAAGTGTGGGAATGGATTTTCCCCGTGTTTGCCATGAGGTAGAGAGCAAATGGCTGCTGGAATGGAAAGTGCAAAATTCAACCCATGGGTGTGTGTACAGACTACATGAAAACGATGAAAGTTACACGTGCAACACGATTCTCAACAGCTATGACCCTGAACATGTGTACGCGTTGTGGCAGTATACTCAGTATAAAAAGGCCGTTGAGACAAAACACCCAGTACATGTGCTTGAAATGCCACGACTATCTGAAAACGACCGCCAAAGAGCCATTGGTATGTTGGAGACCGGAATGAGCTCGCGGGCCATTGCCAGAAGGATGAATTGCCACCACAGCACTATTGTACGTCTCAATGAACGTTACGGAACCACTGGCAGTGCCCGGGATAGACTTCGGAGTGGCCAACCACGAGTTACTACCCCTGCGCAAGATCGTCATATTGTGCTGAGTCACATAAGGAATTGACTCTCCCGGCAAGTCAAACAGCAAGAGCAATAGTGGGTAGACATGGGCAAGTCTCTCGAATGACAGTCTTACGACGACTCAGAGATACAGGCCTTACTGCAAGACGACCTTATGTTGGGCCAAACTTGACTCACAGACATCGTTAGCAGCGCCTGCAATGGGCAGAGCAACATATCAGATGGACTAGACTGCAGTGGAATGCTGTCCTATTCACAGAAGAGAACAGATTCAACATATCCTTTGCAGATGGACGTATGCGGATTTAGCGACGGTGTGAAGAGCGCTTTGCAGATTGCTGTGTCAACCGATTTCGAGGTGGCAGTATTCACATTTGGGGAGGATTCAGTTTTCACCATCGCTTGCCTCTTCACGTCTTCCGTGGAAGTGTTAATGCTGTGACATATCGAGATGAGGTTCTGGATGCACTGGTTGCTCCTGCGTTCACAATTTATCCAGACTTGCAGCTTCTCCAGCAGGATAACGCACGTGCATTTTTTTGTATTTTTGGTTTTCTCCCTTGCCTGCACAGAATGCAATGAATTTCATAACAATCAAATGTACAAATTAATGACCAGCATGGATTCATAGGAAAATGAATAAAGATTCCAAATATGTAAACTTGTACACACTTATATTTACATTTCACACTCTGTTCTTGGATTATACAGGTGGTGCGTTTTTAATGTGCTTCAGTATATATTCAAGGGGGAAGAGTGGAATTAGTCAGGTGAGCATTGGACGAAACAAGTTATTAATATTATCAGCCTTGGTAGAAAGTGCAGATTGGGGCAATGAGAAAGCAGAGCAGGAAATTAATCAACTGATAAATAATCATGCCAGGGATGATGTTGCCATTGTGTACACTGATGAGTCTGTACTCGGCGGTGATAAATCAGGTGGGGCTTCTCGGCTAGAGTTAAAGGCAGGACTGTTGCTGAACATAGCAGGGCTTACATCACAACAACCTCCAGCATGAGAATGGAGGTAGAGGCAGCTACTGCAGCCCTAAGGTGGCTGTCTGAAACGTCAGACTCCAGTCCATGCTACGGACGGTTCAAAATGGATGGCTCCGTCTTGAATGGAATACCTCCATAGGAGCTTCGAGTCTTCAGGTGTGGACCTACTATCTTGGTCATGCAGGAGTACGCGCCAATGAGAGAGCTGACAGACTAGCTACAAGAGCGCCCATGTAGAGATACTGATGACAATTAAAGAATGTTAAAAATAAATGACACTGCAATCAATGAATCATCAAGGCTAAGATTGCTTAAATTTGGCATCAAACGTGAGACCAGCAGGGATGGACGTATGAGAGAACGCATCCAGCGTGTACACAACCAGCGCGCAACAGGAATCATTAGCATTCATACCATCGACATCTGCTGAGGGAGACTGAGCACCTATGGGTTTGTCTGGGGTGCAATGATGTCGATTCTGATCAACAATAACTGAAAGAACACGATGTAGCTTGGAACAGAATATACCTTCAGATCCTAGAATCATTTCTGTCCTTGATTGACAATCTTACCGGAAACATATTGACCAGCTTAACCTTTTGTTTTCCCCAAGACCACCCATGGGCTGACATCATTGCCGTCTGTAAATTATCTATCCCCAAGATTTGACACGACTTGTGAATGTCTACATCATATAGACAGCACGTCCGGCACAGTAAATTTGATGTAACTAGTAAATATACCCATCAAAATAATGACGGAGAAAGAACTAAAGCAAACGTCTTAACCATTCAGCATCTATAGCACATTTAGAAGACTGGGGAACTCTTTTTGTTGATTGTGAATGACGTTATCTGACCCATTTTTGTGAAGTTTTGAAGAAAAAAAATTATATTGTCATCTTTGACGCAGGAGATTAAAAAAAATAAATTATGATGGCTTTTTTTTTTCCAAGGGATATAATTTATCCTCTGCCAAAGGGAAGTAATGAAAGAGCCCAAAAAAATAAATATATATATTGTATATATTTTTTTACACTTTACTATATGTTTTCTATTTATTATTTAAAATTTGTTGCGAAAAAGATGCACGCTATATTAAGCGTCGCGCAGTTTAGTGCAAAGACCAGACGCGCCGGACTTTTATATAATTTCTAGACTGCAACAAAAACTCCGCGTGGGACGGGACGTGACACTTTTAGAAAAAAAAAAATGAAAAAAAAAATGGAACGCAGGTTTTTACTGTGTTATATGTACGAGTTTCAAAATAATCAAGCAATCATATAGCAGGTCTGTAACAGCGCACCGAGTTAATGAACAATACATATACGTGACTAAGCCATTGACTAACAATATGAAATAACAGATCGGTAACTGTGTACGACACAGTCAATAATAGACAAGAATATAACAAAATGGAGATAAAGGTTTGTGACATGATAAATCAAATTAAAAGATAAAACTAATCCCACAGCAGATACTCCTGTAGGGAAATGAAGAGTTAGATACCTCATGTCCACTAGGTTTCAGCTTAATGACACTTGGTTACCGGGTAACTTCTTCGATGCCTCCGCCTTCCCTAACTCAAAGCAGAGCCAGGTACCATTTTTACAGCTGGGTAGACAGGACAGATACTACCAGATATTGAACCAGGAACCCAGTAACTTTACGACAAGAGACAAGCGCTCTGACTACGACGCCCCCTGGTAGGAAGCCTGGACACAAGCATTTAACCGCTCATGTAGCTCTGGGTTCTGTATTGATTTGTACGACATGATAAGGCTGCAAGCTCCATGCAGGAAATCATATTTCCGTTTGATATAACTACTCGTACGTTTGATATAACTACTCGTACGTTTGATATAACTACTCGTACGTTAGACAGAACTACTCGTACGTTAGACAGAACTACTCGTACGTTTGACAGAACTACTCATACGTTTGATATAACTACTCGTACTTTTGATATAACTACTCGTACTTTTGATATAACTACTCGTACTTTTGATATAACTACTCGTACGTTTGATATAACTACTCGTACGTTTGATATGACTACTCGTACTTTTGATATGACTACTCGTACGTTTGATATGACTACTCGTACGTTTGATATGACTACTCGTACGTTTGATATGACTACTCGTACGTTTGATATGACTACTCGTACGTTTGATATGACTACTCGTACGTTTGATATAACTACTCGTACGTTTGATATGACTACTCGTACTTTTGATATGACTACTCGTACGTTTGATATGACTACTCGTACGTTTGATATGACTACTCGTACGTTTGATATGACTACTCGTACGTTTGATATGACTACTCGTACGTTTGATATGACTACTCGTACGTTTGATATGACTACTCGTACGTTTGATATGACTACTCGTACGTTTGATATGACTACTCGTACGTTTGATATGACTACTCGTACGTTTGATATAACTACTCGTACGTTTGATATGACTACTCGTACGTTTGATACGACTACTCGTACGTTTGATATGACTACTCGTACGTTTGATATGACTACTCGTACGTTTGATACGACTACTCGTACGTTTGATATAACTACTCGTACTTTTGATATGACTACTCGTACGTTTGATATGACTACTCGTACGTTTGATATGACTACTCGTACGTTTGATATAACTACTCGTACGTTTGATATAACTACTCGTACGTTTGATATAACTACTCGTACTTTTGATATAACTACTCGTACTTTTGATATAACTACTCGTACTTTTGATATAACTACTCGTACGTTTGATATAACTACTCGTACGTTTGATATAACTACTCGTACGTTTGATATAACTACTCGTACTTTTGATATAACTACTCGTACTTTTGATATAACTACTCGTACGTTTGATATAACTACTCGTACGTTTGATATAACTACTCGTACATTTGATATAACTACTCGCACGTTTGATATAACTACTCGCACGTTTGATATAACTACTCGCAAGTTTGATATAACTACTCGTACGTTTGATATAACTACTCGTACTTTTGATATGACTACTCGTACGTTTGATATGACTACTCGTACGTTTGATAGAACTACTCGTACATTTGATACAACTACTCGTACTTTTGATACAACTACTCGTACTTTTGATACAACTACTCGTACTTTTGATACAACTACTCGTACTGTTGATATAACTACTCGTACGTTTGATATAACTACTCGTACGTTTGATATAACTACTCGTACGTTTGATATAACTACTCGTACGTTTGATATAACTACTCGTACGTTTGATATAACTACTCGTACGTTTGATATAACTACTCGTACGTTTGATATAACTACTCGTACTTTTGATATAACTACTCGTACATTTGATATAACTACTCGTACGTTTGATATAACTACTCGTACGTTTGATATAACTACTCGTACGTTTGATATAACTACTCGTACGTTTGATATAACTACTCGTACGTTTGATATAACTACTCGTACTTTTGATATAACTACTCGTACTTTTGATATAACTACTCGTACTTTTGATATAACTACTCGTACGTTTGATATAACTGCTCATACGTTTGATATAACTACTCGTACGTTTGATATAACTACTCGTACGTTTGATATAACTACTTGTACGTTTGATATAACTACTTGTACGTTTGATATAACTACATGTACGTTTGATATAACTACTCGTACTTTTGATATAACTACTCGTACGTTTGATATGACTACTCGTACGTTTGATATGACTACTCGTACGTTTGATATGACTACTCGTACGTTTGATATGACTACTCGTATGTTTGATATAACTACTCGTACGATTGATATAACTACTCGTACGATTGATATGACTACTCGTACGATTGATATGACTTCTCGTACGTTTGATATGACTACTCGTACGTTTGATATGACTACTCGTACGTTTGATATGACTACTCGTACGTTTGATATAACTACTCGTACGTTTGATATGACTACTCGTGCGTTTGATATGACTACTCGTACGTTTGATATGACTACTTGTACGTTTGATATAACTACTCGTACGTTTGATATAACTACTCGTACGTTTGATAGAACTACTCGTACGTTTGATAGAACTACTCCTACGTTTGATATAACTACTCGTACGTTTGAAGCTGGTTGACAATTAAAGCATGTCTGCTAATAATACAACACACATGCAGTCACCACTAAAAGGACATCACGCAAGTGGAAAATGCTGGTGTGTGCAATAAACAATGTTCAGGAAAACTTGATGTTAACTGTTAAATAGTAAGACAAAAAAATGATGTTAACAATTAAATCTACTTCTTCTTTGGTCCTTGGCCGCTGACTGACCATCAAACATTCAGTGACCATCACGCCTTGTGGCATCTTGTAGGGCAGCAACAAACTGTTTTAACTTTGCTCGATCGGCAGCCGTCCTTCGGATGGTGCCCGAGCTCTGGTTCATGCTTTGAATCTCCGCCTCTGCCAAGTGGCTTTTGGCCGGCCTCGCTTTCGCTTTCCTTCTGGAGTCTATAGCATGGCAGTTCTGGTGATGGTGTCAAGGTCAGTTCTGATGATGGTGTCAAGGTTAGTTCTGGTGATGGTGTCAAGGTCAGTACTGGTGATGACGTCAGGTTGTGAGGATGTGGCCAACTGGCAGTTCTGGTGATGGTATCAGGTTGTGAGGACATGGCCAACCCAATTCCAGTGTCTACCCGCTGATGGTGCGCATGTCTTCTTGGTGGCTCCGAGTCAGCAGTTCTTGGTTGGTGTTGAGGACTGTTTCGCGGCTTGCAGACATGTGAATGGTTGCAAACATTGGCATGCCTGCACCACGGAACTCCTTAATTGAATAAGACCAGAAATCGCGCAGATCGATGTATGACGCGTCTAGCCTAGTTACATTTTAGTCTATGTGTGGCCATTGAGCCGAACGGCAGTGTTGGAAGATGTGGTAAAACCACTTAAGGATCGTGTGTGAATATGTGGCACAGCCACTGATTATATATATATGTGGAACGGTAGATCCACTGGAAAGTGTAAGATAGCGAAAGGATCCGTATCAAAATTGATTATAGGACCAGGTAGAGTCCGTATTAGATTCGTGAACCAAGCAGATTACGTTCACCTTGAACTTATATACACGGCAGTTAAGACCGGGCGATGCAAGCCAAAGACGTTGAATAATTATACATAGACAGGATCTATAGATTTACAGATAATGTACTCACTAGTATTGTGAAGGGATAATAATTCTAAGGATCGGATTCGGTAAGAGTTGGTTGCACACTCTATTACGCTATAAACTTAACGGTTAACCCAGACGAGCTAAGTCTGTGAGAGGAACAATTGTGTAGAGCTTAGAACTATGATGAAGCCAATTTAAATGTGTGAATTGTTGTTGCACCATTGTGTAAAAGTATATATTAAATTGTTCAGTCGTCAACGGAACTTGTTGGTTGCCTGAATTATGCAAGTTCTCACTCTGTGCTGTGACTGTCATTAATCCTTGCAAGGTCAGTCCAGATTATCACAGGTATTTTCTAAGACTAACTATAATCTATCCAACACTGCGGGAGAGTTAGTATACAATAACGACACTGAATATAATAATAATTTAATCACACCATAATGGCTTAAAACTGCACTCGAACTAGAAAACTGGAATTAGAATAGATGAATTACAATATCTGAAATATTGACAAGCAACCCAATAAACTCACGTCCAACGGTGCTGAATCTTTTAATAACATCTAGCAGGAAAAGATACAGCGGGAGACCGTAACATACTGGTGTCAGGAAGTGTTCGGACAATTTTCAGAATTCATCTTTTCCGTTACCCAATTGAACGAACTAATGTTCATGAATCAGGCTTCAAGTTGGGAAGATTCTAGTGGAAACAACTTCAAGATCAATTCAGTTCGTCACAGGCAAAGTAACAGTGGAAATTGAACAGTTCAAGAAAGTCTCATTCAAGACGCAAGTCCAAGCTGGCAACTCAAATTTACACATCAAGTTACGAAGGTCAAGGTCGAGTCTTCACTCCGATTAACGGTCGCTGAGTCGCTGAATCAAATCGATCGAATGTCATTCAATTTTTGATCCTGAACGAGCACATAGAACCAGAGAGACAATCCATACACTTGTTAAACCTCCAGAACAACCGGGGAAGTATTTCAACAGAATTTCTTTCAATATCACGTTTGAAAATCTTCGTTCAACCGTTCAAGTCTGCTTCTCTATGAAAACAAGTCCAAACAGCTGGGAGCATCTTGTTTATTTTTAGGATCACTATGGCATGACCACATGAAGATAAGTTCTTGTCTAAATTAGAGCTTTCGACTAGATTGTGTTGTCCAGTTGGCTAGCTTTGGTCTTCAATTTTTCCTCCACTGTCACTTGTCTGTCCTACTTTGCAGTCCTAGTACTCATCATTACGTGTTTACTATCAATGTATTTTATGTAACTTCGCGGGAGCATGGATAGGGCTTATCATTGCTTCTATATTCCTTTGGAAGATTTAAGCAATTTTAACGACTTTTAGGGATAATTGCTTATATTTGCTTACTGAGGATCTAACTGATTATTAATTTTTCTTTTGAGTTAGGAAATAAATGTTTCTTCAGTAAGCCATATAACCACTTTGCTTGTGCTAGTTGTGACGTCAAGTGCCTACGTCATTTAATTTAAATAAATTACTTTCCGTTTTGTGTCACTATTTTATTCGTTTGTGATCTAAACATCTCTCTGTCTCAATGTTAGTTTAGGACGACTTGTATCGTAAATTATTGTAATGTTACTTTAAACATTTTATTTCTCTAATTATTAGGTCTAGTACTTACTTAGTTTCTTTTTATCTGTTTCATAGCGTCGTATAAGTGAATATATCATTTCATTTGCTTGTTCCATCCATTGTTTATCGTCACCTGTTCTTGTCTCTGGCTATAGTAAATATCATAGTTACTTTGAGTTAATGAAGCTCATATGTTCATAATATAGTTACTGACAAATAATATACTACTATAAGGTATTGAAAACTTATAACCTTATAAGCATGTCTGCCATTGAGTATTTTCTCAGGCAAGGAAAGAAGTCTGGTTTACAGGGACCATCTCTTCAGGACTTTATTATGAAAAATCTGAAGGAGGTAGAAATGGAAGAAGGAGGTGATCAGTCATTAATTGAGGATGAATGGTATTGGAAGGAAAATAGATTATTGAGAATCATTGATGATAGGGAAAGATTGATTGATGAGTTATATGATGAGGTGAAAGCATTAAAATCACAAGCAGATGTAGATGGATCTAATTTTAGATCATTAACAGTTGATTTTTCAAAATGTAAGGAGTCATTAGATACTGCCTTGAGGGAAAATAAAGCTTTGAACTCTGAGATTTTGGTACTGCAAGATAACATTGCAGCATGTCAGAATAAAAGTTTCAAAATCAGTGATTACTGTTCTGATAAGGTTACTGATATTAATGATAAGTTTTGTAAAGGAAAAGAGGCTTTGGAGGCCAGAATTCAATCACAAGTTGCTCAAATTAAGGGTCTTGTTCGTGATATGTCAAAATTGAGACTCCAGTTGAGAGAGAAGAAGGATAAAGAACAATCTCTTACTCATGAGTTGGTTACTGTGAAAGCAGAATATGAGAATTTTAAACATAAGACCAATGAGACCAAGACTTATGTAGATTCAGAGTCTGATATATTATGTGTTCTCAGAAAAGAAAACTCTGAACTCAGAGATAATATTAAACGACTAAGTGAGAAAAACAGTAAGTTACAACTTAGTAAGTCAGAACTTAGTAAACCTACTCCTTATGTGGAATTAGGAAATTTAAAACAGGAGATCAGGTATGACAATGATAAGGAAAAAGCTCTTACCAGTGAACTGGAACAATTAAAGATAGATTATGAGAATTTCAAAGTTGAGGCCCAGAAACATGTAGATTCCAAGATGTTTCAGATTGTTGGTCTATTAGATGAGAATGAAGATCTATTACAACAACTTGAGGAGAAACAAATAGGATTGCCCGAGAAGGTTGCTGATCTTAAGGAAAGCCATTATAACTCTATTGAAGGACTACAACTTGAACTTCAACAAGAAAAGGCAAAGAATATGGAGATTGTCAGTAGACACTCTATGGAAATTGAACAACTGACTAATACTGCTGCTGCAGAACATAAAGTAAAAGATTTAGAGATTAGTAAATTACATCGAAGGGTGGATGTTTTATTAGATATCTTATCACAGGAACATGTATTGCCATCAGATGGCATTGATTTGGGTATGAAATTGGGTTACCATGATATTTCACCACACCCAAACGATTTTGTGCAGAAGCATAGCATTTCAAATGCTAAACTTAGTGGTGATGATACAGATCGCTCTCATAAGAGTAATATTCGACTTCCAGCATTCAATGCTAAGATTCATTTACAACGAGGGGATAGTCGATCATTCAGAGGAAAATACGGCTTTCCTCGTCAGGATTCTTATGTCGGGGTTTCCTGTCATAACCGTTCTGATTTCCATGATGGTAGATCTTGGCGTAAGGCCAATGCTAGGTATGTCACTATGGGAAAAAGTCCACCACATGGGAATAATAATGGTAAACAAAACACCCTTACGGGATGTGAACAGATGAAGTTCCATGAGACCAAACTTCATGATGATATTTGTTATTGTTATAGTCATGAGGATCATATTGTTGGTAAAACAGCTGTTGATGGGAAATATACGACATCTCAGGGTGACACTCCTCAGCTACCACATGAGACATCTACTAATGTGGAGGATGTCGTTCATACTGTTTCTATTTATTTTGATAGGAATCGCTATGAACAGCTTTGTCTTCAAAATACAGTCAATGCTGATGGTAGGGAGGCATCGACTGTACCTTCCGGTCGGTCCGTCATGTCATGCTCAGATACGACAGGTCGGATTGACAATCATCGGGCTACACCCGATGGTGATGAGCTGCAACATGTGAAATCTGCTCATTTGGAAGATGTTGATCATCATATTGGTTCCATTTATTTTGATGAGAATCTATATACACAACTTTGTCTTCAAAAGACATTTAATACTGATGTTGTGGAGACATCGACTGAATCTTCTGAGCATCCCGTCATGACATGCTCAGACGTGACTAATAGTATTGGTCATCATCACATGAGTAAACAGCACGCTCATGGTACGACTACTCTTAAGAGTAGGAATGATGTTGGCAAAGGGGATATAAAATTTACTAGAAAGAGTCATGATGCCGGACGAGGGGTAGTTGATAATCATACTCGTCGGGATGATCACAAGGATAGCCATGATCGTCTAGCTCTTACGACATGCAAAGAACGGGATATACATGGCAATACCTCTGTGCGCGTGACTCGCACGACACATGATAGATTCAATGATTCTCAGGCTCAGTTCAGACCTGGCCGAGATCATATTTCATTGAATCGCACTGTTTTAGTGCGCAATTTACCTTCGGGTGCGACTTGGTATGCGCTCAGGAGATTTTTCCAGCGTATCGGAGATGTTGAATTTGTTCGTATGTTCGAACTTCAACATTCTTCTCACCAACTTGCATTTGTTCGTTTTGCTCGTTATTGCGATGCTCGCAGAGCGGTGAAATTCAAAAATGGTTCTCGTTTTGCACACCATTACTTAGACGTGCAACTCGCACGCAATTCTACACCACGCACTTTATAGTTGCGTTGGATTATCTATTTTCTTCTGTCTTTGAATGTTTTGTTCTTCTCTACATCCATAGTTTAGTGTGCTGTTTCTTATATTTGTTCGCACATGATAATTTTCTTTTGTTAATATCGACGTTATTTTAGAGGATAATAATAATAATAATAATAGCCCCTTCAGTCATAACTGACTATGGGAATGCGCCCCTGAGGTGACAGCCCTCAGCTGCTTATTTTCCTGGTGCTCCTTTCGACGTTTTCTCCTTACCTATGCTTCCTGTGTGAGCCTCTCTTCGCCCAATCTGAGGTGGCGCCGTAAATAGCATCGCCACTTAGTGCGATCGGCAGCTTCATCCTCCCAGGATACTTGCTTCAATTATGTCTGTCATCAGTAATACTCGCATTATTTGTGCTGACTTTACTGATCTATGTATTTTTGTCTTTATTACTGTAGGCAACTATGATTCGTTGCGTAAGTTCATTCACTTTAGGTGTTCGAATAACATGATAATTGCAAGTACTTTTATTAGAATGAATACAAGCGCATGATGTGCCGCCTTTGTGGCGATCGAAAAAATGTCATCACATACTTCGATGACATCTGTCTATTTCACAACACATGGGAAGACCACATTACTGGTTTATCTTCTCTACTTCTCACACTGCGACAACATGGTTTGACTGTAAGACCTTCTAAGGTCCAGATAAGTTGTCAGGAGATTACTTTTCTTGGTCACCGCATAGGTAACCATAGATTACACCCTGATGACAATACAGTCAAGCGGATACTGGAGATTGCCACTCCATCATCTAAGAAACAAGTAAGAAGTTTACTTGGGCTTGTTAACTATTACCATAAATTTATACCACGCTTCGCATAGATTTCTGCTCCTTTGTCCGGATTGTTGACCAAAGGTAGTCCAAAAAAAATATTATGGACACCGCAATGCGAAGATGCTCTGATTATGATAAAGAATTTATTTAAGAATCCTCCTATCCTGTTATTGCCAGGCATACATTTACCGTTCTTGATTCAAACAGATGAATACAGTTCCGAAATTGCATGATGTTTACTTCAATGCTATGAAGGGATACTCCATCCATGCTTGTTTGTCTCACGCAAGCTTACTCCAGCAGAACAAAAGTACGCAACAGGAGAGCGCGAACTGCTCGCGGTGGTGTAGTGCTTGGAAAAACTATCTAAGTACTTGATAGGTAGAAAGTTTTTTATCTACACAGACCACAGTCCGCTCACGTTTATCACTTCGAGAACTATGAAAAACGCAAGAATTCACAGGTGGTTTCTTTTACTACAAGAATTCGCCTTTTCAACAACTCCGATTTCAGGAACTGATAATAACCTCGCGGACTTGGTATCAAGAAATTTTACGTCACAGGATTGAGATAACTTTCTTGTCTTGATGTTGACAAGAGACATAATTTTATAATTATTATGTCTAATTAGGAATATTAATTTCATTATTTCATTTTGACGTTAGATAACATGCATAGATTGTAGTCGGGCACATCTTCGCCACCACTCTCTCACGTGCCACGAGTGTCACGTTTGGGAGCGGGGGGGGATGATGTTGAGGACTGTTTCGCGGCTTGCAGACATGTGAATGGTTGCAAACATTGGCATGCCTGCACCACGGAACTCCTTAATTGAATAAGACCAGAAATCGCGCAGATCGATGTATGACGCGTCTAGCCTAGTTACATTTTAGTCTATGTGTGGCCATTGAGCCGAACGGCAGTGTTGGAAGATGTGGTAAAACCACTTAAGGATCGTGTTTGAATATGTGGCACAGCCACTGATTATATATATATGTGGAACGGTAGATCCACTGGAAAGTGTAAGATAGCGAAAGGATCCGTATCAAAATTGATTATAGGACCAGGTAGAGTCCGTATTAGATTCGTGAACCAAGCAGATTACGTTCACCTTGAACTTATATACACGGCAGTTAAGACCGGGCGATGCAAGCCAAAGACGTTGAATAATTATACATAGACAGGATCTATAGATTTACAGATAATGTACTCACTAGTATTGTGAAGGGATAATAATTCTAAGGATCGGATTCGGTAAGAGTTGGTTGCACACTCTATTACGCTATAAACTTAACGGTTAACCCAGACGAGCTAAGTCTGTGAGAGGAACAATTGTGTAGAGCTTAGAACTATGATGAAGCCAATTTAAATGTGTGAATTGTTGTTGCACCATTGTGTAAAAGTATATATATTAAATTGTTCAGTCGTCAACGGAACTTGTTGGTTGCCTGAATTATGCAAGTTCTCACTCTGTGCTGTGACTGTCATTAATCCTTGCAAGGTCAGTCCAGATTATCACAGGTATTTTCTAAGACTAACTATAATCTATCCAACACTGCGGGAGAGTTAGTATACAATAACGACACTGAATATAATAATAATTTAATCACACCATAATGGCTTAAAACTGCACTCGAACTAGAAAACTGGAATTAGAATAGATGAATTACAATATCTGAAATATTGACAAGCAACCCAATAAACTCACGTCCAACGGTGCTGAATCTTTTAATAACATCTAGCAGGAAAAGATACAGCGGGAGACCGTAACAGTTGGTGATGGTGTTCGTCCAGAATATTCCAAGAATTTTCCTTAGACAGGTTAAGTGGAAAGTAGACAATTGGAACATTTCCTTTTTTATTGCTCTCCAGCATTCTGCATCATACACAAGTACAGAAATTACACAGCTCTCAAACATTTTAAATTCAGTGTTTGTACATCCCAGTACAGTACAAACACTAACAGTTAAATAAAATAAAATAAAAAAACTTGATCTTAAAAGGTAAACTTAAAAATACTAGCAGCATTGAATGTCGCAGCTGATGATCACAGATATCAAGAAATTCTTGGCCTGTCTGACATGAACCAACCATGGTAAAAACAAACACCAAAAAAGTTCAATATAAAATACATGTCGCTACTACTCCTAACATCACGGTATTGAACTGGCACAGCCAGCATGCATTAGTAGGCCGGCCTACTGCACAAACTAATCATTAGTAGATATTTAAAACGAGCATAAACTATATCCAGCGAATGTACTTTCATCATGACATGTTTTACGAGAAGGCTCGAACAGGAAACACACATAAACCAGGCCTGCTAGGATAGAGATACACTCACAAAACACCAGACACGCTGGTAACGATTGTTGTGTGAATCAATTGACAGGGGTGGCCTGTTTTCTTTGAGCGAAAGCGAATTACAGTTACACTAACCTGCCCCACTGATGGTGGTGTTATGAATATTCTACGCCAGTAATTCTCAAGTTCTAACTGCTGAGACGTGTCGGTAATAAGTGGACTCCTTGATAAAACTTCAGTCGTAAATACAACAGTCTTTTTCTTGCTTAAATTTCATCTTGTGGAAAGGCTCTGACAATCCACCCCCACCCATTACTAGGTATAATTTTAAATAAGGGGTTAAACGTGTCGTTGTTATCCATTATATATACTGAAGCACATTAAAAACGCACCACTATTATATATACTGATGCCGAGAAGCTGGCCAAAAAAAGTGTGGGAATGGATTTTCCCCGTGTTTGCCATGAGGTAGAGACGAATGGCTGCTGGAATGGAAAGTGCAAGATTCAACCCATGGGTGTGTGTACAGACTACATGAAAACGATGAAAGTTACACGTGCAACACGATTCTCAACAGCTATGACCCTGAAAATGTGTACACGTTGTGGCAGTATACTTGGTATAAAAAGGCCGTTGAGACAAAACACCCAGTACATGAGCTTGAAATGCCACGACTATCTGAAAACGACCGCCAACGAGCCATTGGTATGTTGGAGACCGGAATGAGCTCGCGGGCCATTGCCAGAAGGATGAATTGCCACCACAGCACTATTGTACGTCTCAATGAACGTTACGGAACCACTGGCAGTGCCCGGGATAGACTTCGGAGTGGCCAACCACGAGTTACTACCCCTGCGCAAGATCGTCATATTGTGCTGAGTCACCTAAGGAATCGTACTCTCCCGGCAAGTCAAACAGCAAGAGCAATAGTGGGTAGACATGGGCAAGTCTCTCGAATGACAGTCATACGATGACTCAGAGATACAGGCCTTACTGCAAGACGACCTTATGTTGGGCCCAACTTGACTCACAGACATCGTTAGCAGCGCCTGCAATGGGCAGAGCAACATATCAGATGGACTAGACTGCAGTGGAATGCTGTCCTATTCACAGACGAGAACAGATTCAACATATCCTTTGCAGATGGACGTATGCGGATTTAGCGACGGTGTGAAGAGCGCTTTGCAGATTGCTGTGTCAACCGATTTCGAGGTGGCAGTATTCACATTTGGGGAGGATTCAGTTTTCACCATCGCTTGCCTCTTCAAGTCTTCCGTGGAAATGTTAATGCTGTGACATATCGAGATGAGGTTCTGGATGCACTGGTTGCTCCTGCGTTCACAATTTATCCAGACTTGCAGCTTCTCCAGCAGGATAACGCACGTGCATTTTTTTGTATTTTTGGTTTTCTCCCTTGCCTGCACAGAATGCAATGAATTTCATAACAATCAAATGTACAAATTAATGACCAGCATGGATTCATAGGAAAATGAATAAAGATTCCAAATATGTAAACTTGTACACACTTATATTTACATTTCACACTCTGTTCCTGGATTATACAGGTGGTGCGTTTTTAATGTGCTTCAGTAATATATATATATATATATATATATATATATATATATATATATATATATATATATATATATATATATATATATATATATATATATATATATATATATATATATATATATATATATATATATATATAAGGATATGCTGAAGATAGAGAGCAGTGGAGGACCCTGTCTGTTTATGCTTCCACCATGGCACCCCTACGACCCATGACGGGTTACGGGTTGAGATGAGATGATCATATATATATAACCCTCGCCCCCATCCCCGTGTGTGACGTTTACATTAAGATTTATTTAGCGTAGTGGTTACAACACCGCTCTGGCGACCGGGTGATACAGGATCAAACCCGGGCGACGGCATTTGAGGATTTTTCGTCGACCGGGATTTGGACTGGATTAACTCGAGACCTGGCGAGGACATTTGAAGGAGTGTCGTCGACCAGGGACTGGCGGCTCCTGAGCCGACCCAGCTGCAATGGGTACCTCCGAAATCGGCGAGTATTTGCCTGAATGGCGAGGGACACCTGTCTCTGTACAAGAAATAAAGGGATACTCACGTAAAATCAATGTCAGGTTAGACATAAAATAATAACCTGAGATTTCGCCTCGAGTATTAGCGGGCGAACGCAAAAAAAAAAAAAAAAAAAAAAAAAAAAAAAAAAAAAAAAATTTTCCTCATCGAATTCGAGAGACTACTTCAGCATCTATAATTACATCCCCAGAATTCGAGCAGATTTTCTCTTCTTTCTCTCTCTCCTCCACTCTCTCAATTCTTTACCCTTTGAAAATAAAGTTCGTTCTCTCTCTTTCCCCCCCCCCCCCCCCCCCCCCCACATTCAATGTCTCGAGCACTTCTAAGCAATGAATGCCTAATTACAGCACACATACATACACATATGCTCACACATAAATGCATGCATAAATGTACAAAGACACACACGGGGAGAGATACATGAATTTAGAAAGAACTAAATGGAGAGAATGAAGAAAGAACCACACAACAATGTTATAGTAATGTATAACTCAGCTGGGATCACTTCGGCATTTTGTTGTTGTTTGGATACCCTGTGGTCCAGCCAACTGCCAAATGAGAACCACTATTCTACGGTACGATGTTCCCACCACACCAAGTAATCAATGAGGAGTCACTCTTACTTTGATTAAGTCATTCAGTTGTCTCCACCTGACCTATTGGGCTGGGAAGAGACCTAAATGTTTGCTCTCGACATGCCCATTTGTGGCAGGGGTTTGTGTGTACGTCAGGCCAATAGTGAGACAGATGAACTAGACTTTTTAAGGATGGTATAGTCAAACTGAATAAGATGAGAGGGGGGGGGGGGGATGATGAGCATATTTAGAGAGTAATAAATGCACGTCTACAACATTACTCAAAGCCTACATCCTGATCTAAGACCCTGTATATATATGTTGGTACATTTTCAGACGTCAACTAGACAATTGTTTAAAGAAGGCAGTAGTTATCTTGATGTTATTGATATCTGCATACAGTTTGTCCAGGTATGGTAATGCTGATGGCCATATGTGCCGTCTCTGTTCCTCATAAGTTAGGCACCTCTGACATAGATGTGCCACAGTTATACTCATCAGTAGTTCACAAGTTTAGTTTGTTGAGAAGATTGGTCTTATCTTTAAAGGCGGAGGTTGATAGGAAGCGACAGAATGATTGAGAGAGTGTGAGAAGACTGAGAGTAACAATAAGAAGACAAAGAGTGAGAAAGGTTCAGAAAGAGACAGTGAGTGACAAAGGATTAGAGGGGCAGAGAGTGGGAGAACTAATGTAGGTTGAGAGCAAGAGGTAAAAAAAAAAATATGAAAGGTTGAGAAAAAGACAAAGGTTGACAGAGAAGCTGAGAGAAGAAAAGATAAAGGTATGATACAAACTGTCAGTTTAAAAAACAAAAAAACCAAAAAGAGTGAAATAAAGGCTAAGACAAAAAGACTGGACAGATGATATCAAATAACAGAAATACAGTCAAGAGTGCGCTCACAGAAAACAAACAAACTATTAGGACTTCCGCTCTTGCACATGTGACGTATACGGCCACTAATACGAGGTTGTGTATGGGGCTAGCAGCCTGATCATGTTGTTACATAGACCACTGTTGCTAGAGCACATAACATGTTTTAGTGTAAGGATTCGAACATGAGGACTAGCTGCTATCTTTACACCATAAGGAGCCAAAATGGACAGACGATGATGGCGATAAGAAAGAAAGAGAGAGAAGATAGAGATAAGAAATAAACAGTCAGTGAAAAAAAAAACTGTAAAAATAAAGAGAGTAACAGAGACAGAGAGAGTGAGAGACATGAACACAGTGAGAGTATCGGGTCACGGGGTTGGGTTACTCCTGGTTAAATTACATCTCACGTTTGAATCAATTTTTTATAGACCTAATGAGAATCGATTGAGGAAAGGAGGCTTGAGGTGAAAGATCATACACCAAGGAAACCATCGACCAGCATCAGAAGATAGTCATTATTGTGAAACCCCAAAAACAGAATAAATACAGGAAGACAAGAATGGACACAAGGAAGGACATAATGAGACAAACAAGACACGTACAGACGGCACACAACTGCAGCTGACTTCTGGTTTGAAAATCTATGTATAACAGAGGCAAGGAAGCTTAAGATCTATGTCCCACACAAGAATGGAGGCCGAAGATCTAAGTTCCATAGAGGAATGGAGGCCTAAGATCTATGCCCCATAGAGGAATGGAATCCAAAGATCTATGCCCCATACAGGAAGGAAGACGGAAGATCTAACTCCCATAAAGACATGAGCTGAAGATCTCTGCCTCATAGAGAAACGGAGGCTGAAGATCTATGTCCCGCAGAGAAATGAGCTGAAGATGTGTGTGCCACAGAGAGATGAGCTTAAGATCTTTGTCCCACTAAGAGATGAGCTGAAGATTTATGCCCCACAGAGAGATGAGCTGAAGATGTATGTCCCACAGAGAGATCAGCTGAAGATCTATGTTCTACAGAGAGATGAACTGAAGATTTATGTCCCACAGAGAGATCAGCTGAAGATTTATGTCTCACAGAGAGATGAGCTGAAGATCTATGTCCCACAGAGAGATGAGCTGAAGATCTATGATCCACAGAGATGAGCTGAAGATCCATGTCCAACAGATATATGAGCTGAAGATCTATGTTCCAAAGAGAGATGAGCTGAAGATCTATGTTCTACAGACAGATGAGCTGAGGATCTATGTTGCACAGACAGATGAGCTGAGGATCTATGTTGCACAGACAGATGAGCTGAAGATCTATATCCCACAGAGAGATGATCTGAAGATCTATGTCCCACAGAGAGATGAGCTGAAGATTTATGTCCCACAGAGAGATGAGCTGAAGATTTATGTCCCACAGAGAGATGACTTGAAGATCTATGTCCCACAGAGAGATGAGCTGAAGATCTATGTCCCACAGAGAGTTAACCTGAAACTCTTTGTTCTACAAAGAGATGAGCTGAAGATCTATGTCCCACAGAGAGATGAGCTGAAGATCTATGTCCCACAGAGAGATGAGCTGAAGATCTATGTCCCACAGAGAGTTAAGCTGAAACTCTTTGTCCCACAGAGAGATGAGCTGAAGATCTATGTCCACAAAGAGATGCGCTGAAGTTTATGTTCCACAAAGAGATGAGCTGAAGATCTATGTCCACAAAGAGATGCGCTGAAGTTTATGTTCCACAAAGAGATGCGCTGAAGATCTATGTCCACAAAGAGATGCGCTGAAGTTTATGTTCCACAAAGAGATGAGCTGAAGATCTATGTCCACAAAGAGATGTGCTGAAGATTTATGTTCCACAGAGAGCCGGGGGGTGACGATCCATCTGCCACAGAGCGTTGAAGCTGAAGATCTATGTATGACACACAGAGAGCCGGGAGTAACGATCCATCTGTCACAGAGGCTGAAGATCTATGTTCGACAGAGGGATGAGGGATGAAAAAGGCATGCCCCACAGAGGGATGGTGACTGAGAATCTAAATCCCACACAATGATGATGGCCGAAGATGAGGGATGGGGGCTGAAAGCTGAAGAAAATAAAATAAACAAGAAAAACGAAGAAGAAGAACTGAATCGATTAACCTGTAAGGGGCAAACACACATATGTGTTCAACGTTGCAGAACGATCAATATTCCACATGGGAAAGCCTGTACTTTCGACTGTACATAAACACATTACAGTAAAATCTAGTACGTGGCTGTACCAAGTCATGCTTGCCGCGACATCAAAGTCACACTAGATACACGCGCTCAATGTGCATGATTTATTTAGGGGGCTCTCAGGAGACACAGTATTCATGCCATAAGAGAGCGAGTGTGCTGGATTTATGAATGAAGATCACAACCAAATCACATGAAGATAACAATCAAATCGTATGAAGCTCACAACGTAGTAGCATGAAGCTGACAACCAAATCACATGAAGCTCACAGTCAAATAGTATGAAGCTCACAACCAAATCGCATGAAGCTCACAACAAAAGAGTATGAAGCTCACAACCAAATAACAAGAAGTTCACAACCAAATCGTATAAAGCTGACAACTAAATCACATGAAGCTGACAACCAAATCACATGAAACTGTTAACCAAATCGTATAAAGCGTACAACCAAATCACATGAAGCTCACAATAAAATCACACGAAGCTCACAACCAAATCACATGAAGCTCACAATCAAATCACATGAAGCTCACTACCAAATAGTATAAAGCTCACAACCAAATACTATTAAGCTCACAACTAAATCACACGAAGCTGACAACCAAATCACATGAAGTTCACAACTAAATCACGTCAAACAAACTGCTGCTGACACTACAACTGTAATCATTAAATAAACAATAAGAGTAGTACTGTTGTTGTTGATGAGAATCGTCATGACTACACTCCCAGCATGTTCGTAGTTCAGCCTCCCTCAGCAAATATCAAGGGATATAAGTCTAGATTGCTCCTGTACCGCGCTGGTTGTATACACGATGGATATATCATCTCATTAAGTCCAACAGTGCTAGTCTTACGTTTGATGAAAATTTCAGCAATGTAAGCCTTACTGATTCATCGATTGCCTTGTCGTTCTCTAACAGATGATCATCAATTGTCTTTAGTATCTCCCCCTTATCCATATCTATGCTCCCACTATTTGTGCGCTCGAAGCTAGTCAGCTCTCTCAGTACCGCGTACCCCTGCATGACCAGGATAGTAGACGCACACCAGTTCCTGAAGATTCCAGGCCTCTATGTGTGTTTTGCGCCGTTGTTGCAATCCATTCTGGACCTTCCGAAGCATGGACTGAGAGTCTGACACAACAACTGCCCTGATTACTGGAGTTTCAGACAGCCACCTCAGAGCTGCAGTAGCTGCTTCTACCTCCATAGAGGTTGTTGTCGTGCTGAAGCTTACGTGGCAACAAATGAAGTAACGTCCGCCAAAAGACAATCTGCCTGTACTGGGTCTCCTGTATACATTTCATGCATGCTGCATTCTAAGGCCCTTGTATCGTAAAATGCCTCCAGTGCTGGGCCTTCCCTCGTACAGTGGGCAATGGTACGACCAGCCGTGTTCAACAGCTTGACGCGAGAACTCGTTACACAACCTACGCCTCATTTACTTGTTTAATTGTTAAAATCAAAAATTCACGTTCACTCAACTCCAGTCAACGCCCAGACCACACTGACAATATCCAAAATATCGTATTTACAAACTACAATCCCATGGAACCACCAAACCAAAACCGTATACAATGTTATTTGATAACATGACTGTAAACATTCACTCCTTTACTGTTCTAACCCATTGTCGTAAATGTTTAAAGATAAGCACAAAACAAATGTCTATGTTAGAGAGAAGATAAACACCTATGCAGGCCATCAAGAACCACTTTTGTCAATAGTGAAACGTCGAAAGCTTTACTGGTTTGGACATGTAACTCGTCATGACTCCCTTTCGAAAACGATCCTCCAGGGAACAGTCGAAGGTAAACGGAGAAGAGGAAGGCAAAGAAAATCCTGGGCTGATAACATCAAAGAATGGGCAGGACACGGTTTCTCCACACTTGTACGCATTGCTGAGAATAGAGAGCAGTGGAGGACCCTGTCTGCTGATGCTTCCACCATGGCACCCCTACGACACATGACGGGTTATGGGTTGAGATGATGATGATAGGGATTTATTTGGTCCGATCTGAGCTGAGGTGCTGATGGTAAATAGGTGAGAATAAAGATGTAAGAAATAGATTTCCACGAGTAAATAGTTTAAGGGTAGAATCTGTCTCTGGATTGAGAAGATACTTTAATCCAGCCTATCTTCACGAGTGTAATTTCTTATTAGACAATACTACTCTCCATACAGGTAATCTATATGTTTAACCACTTACACACTCACAATTATGCGACAAACAGTACGCACAAACGTGGAAAAACTATGGATAAATGGGTAGGGGTCTGACCGACACACTAAGTTAGGTTTTTTTTGGTTAAGTTTATTATCACTTAAACTTCACAACATCAAACATTTATATATATATCAATATAATAGTGTTTACAGACATAGGAAAATAACCCAATAATGCCCTCCCCCTTGTTGAGGAAAAGAAGGATCCCAAAGGGAGTTAATAACCCAACAGGTCAAAGATTAACACTAGGGTATTAATACACAGTACAGAAAAGAACAAGTCCCACTACAATGCTATCCAGTAAAAAAAATATTACACAACAGTAAAAAAAAAAAGAAGTTTGCAGGTACAATGTTTCCTGTAACAAATGAAAATATTTCACTTTTTCTCTGTTATACTTGGCCACTCATTCGCTCCTTACCTACTCTGGTGAAAACACTGGTTTTGACAAATAATCCAGGAATGTGCTATAAAGTCCAGTAATTGGTGTCATCCAAATCAGGCCCCAGTTCCTCCGATATTAATTAAACTTTACACGGGGAACGCCTAATTGGTGATAGGTTTCTGGATACACAAGTTTGTCCATTAGGTTGGTTAATGTCGGAACTCTCTGAGATATGTCATTCCCAGTAAACAGCAGGGAAACATATGATTGCAAAAAAATAAACTAGTCAATTCTGATGGTGATGATACTCCTATCGGTTTGCTATGGGTGAGTACCGATTATGAACAGCGTCTTATCCTGGGTAAAACTCCACATGGGTAAACGACTGTCAGAAGTCGCGAAAATTGTTATGTATATGGCCACAACGGGCTGATTAAATTGAATGAAAAAAAAATATATGGGTATTTGGTAAGCCCCCTTAATCAATTACAGTTCAAAGAATGTTATTGTGACGCCCTGGTCATTCCTATTCACCCTGGTACGGGCGAACGCCAAGGGAAAAACGACACTATTATTATTACTTCAGTAACTGAGGAACTACCACAAATAGGAAACCGCTAGCTGGGTTTTGATCAAGCACTGTATTAGGTTGAAACAAAACATTTCTAACATGACAAATCCTAGGCTATCAAGCGTAAGGTATGATCTCTTAACCTCTCCGTCACTAAATTAAATTAAAAGGCACACGGGGTAGTAACCTATACTATCGCGCGTCACTTTACCGAGTACGGGTTTGATAAAAGCATGCAGCATTTTCACCTCCGACCCGGTAAACAATCAGCGCACAATGTCAGTTTTAATTCAGTTATAACTACGCTTCCTTACAAATCTCGCCTGTCATTACTAGCTTGTTGATTGTCGGCGGCTATCGTTTTTTTTCTTTTCCACGTGATGTTTAATGCTAGTCACTATATAATTACACACAATGAAAACATAATACGCATTCTGCTCTGTCACTTTATCCGTCACTCATAGCATTTATTTAGTCAGTTAAACCGTATACTCTAGTGAAAGTTATTCCCCTGAAAATGTCGGACATCAAAGATGACCGGGAAATATTATAATCGCCCTTGAAGTTGCTACTTAGTCTGATCAGTTTCATCACGTGCTTTCTGTCACTTCTCGATGATTGACATGTCAGCTCGCGTGAGAACTCTGTTAAACAGACCGGTTCGCCCCCTGTTATCGGGCATGATGCGAATAATAGGTAAACAACTCGTTAACGCGAGAAAAACAGGAAAAATAGGCGTGGCTAAAATGTCAGGCCACAGACAGCGAATTGCGTGGGTTTTTGCGTAGCAAAACGTAACCACTAATGAGGAGCAAAGGTGGACGGATTTATGTACTCTATTTACATTTACATGTCACACCCATTCAGGATATGAAGGTGTTGATAAAGTGTTTCCCAGTTTCATTGGCCTCATGAGAGCCAGTCCAATGTATATCGGTCTTTTCCGTTTCTGCCCACTGGCTTCTCCGTGTTTCTGCAGACCCTTATTTCATGTTTTGTTCCCATACAGAATAAACAAAGAGTAACACCCGATATAAATAGTAAATAATCAGTGAACACGGATATGTCACAGGCAGTCGTAAGAAAGGTGAAGGAGGGCACTAGACAACAGACAGTAACAGAAGTGATAAGCTCACCGACGAATTTAACCAGAGACCATCCGGAAGGTGCCATCGTTATGAGAGCCTGCCACACACCCATTTTTTTGCATCAGTAAAGTACTATTTCATCACCAACCAAGATCTGCTCACTCGGAGCAAGCAAGATGTCATGCACACCATCATAGCTGGCAGACAATGGAGCTGGGTTGGCCATGTCCTCAGAAGAGACCCTGATGCCATCACAAGAACAGCTATGCTTTGGACCCCTGAAGGAAAACGAAAGAGAGGCAGACCAAAAACAACTTGGCGGAGGACTGTGGAGGCTGAGATGCAGGGAATGAATCAGAGTTGGGGCACTGTACGAAGGATGGCCGCCGACCGAGCAAAGTGGAATCAATTTGTTGTTGCCCTACAAGACGCCACCAGGCGTGATGGCCACTGACTGCTTTGACGGTCGGCGGCTAAGGATCAAAGAAGAATAAAGTACTATTGAACGTCAGTGTACCCGTTCTCACAAATTCTAGATACAAACCCCAGCATTTTGAGCTCCGGCTTCTTCCAGGACATCCCGACCATAAATTTCATGCGTCAGAAATTAAAAGTAAACTTTAAAAAGTTTCAAACAAAACATAACGATTAGAATACAACCAGCATATACATAAATGCGTTAAAAAAACCACAAACACGATAAACAAAAGTCGCAAGGGCCATTAAGGTTGCGAGAATGTACGGTATTTATTGTGCTGGTATTTAAACAAAGAAGAAAAAGTAGGCCTTTAAATTTGTAGAGAGTTCTTATAAGGACAAATACGGACTGAAACAGAAAGGTCGATGTCATTTTGGTAATGTGCCCTAAATAGTACTTTCTGTCTGCGTTGAAAGGTGGGTGTCTCTTCGCTGGAGGCGAAACTGTGACAAACAGAAACATTTGTGATGGCTACACCATGAGGATCTCCAAAGAGAATGAAAGTTGGAAGTTACAATAGCAGATAGACGTCGGTCTGTTCTGACAGTGCCATTCTTCACAACTTGTAAACAGATAGAACATCACAGACCAAACACAGCCTGTTGGTGAGGAATGTGACAGACAGACAGAAAATGTACATCTTGGTGAGGAATGTGACAGACAGACAGAAAATAACAAGCTGATAATATGCCGTAAAATGTGTTTGCACAATGGAATTCTTGTCATGTTTGGGTGATATCGCTTAACGCAAAAGCATTAAAAAAAATAAAGAGTTCATAATGAATGAGGACGGCGAATCGTTCCATCAAAATTGGCAAGTGTCCAGTCGAGTTGAGTCGCTGATGCCTAAATCGCAAGTCGTCTCGAGTGGAGTCGCTGTGGTGACTTACGTTCGATTCGAGTCTAAGTCGATTTACTCGAGTCGACAACATTGTTTTGTAATATATGCCTGAGAGAATAGTCGTTCTATTCTCTGTCTGTCTGACCAGAGACAAGTGTCACAGAGTGGCTTAATTAGAGTTTGACCAGAGACAAGATTCAACTAAATAGGACACAATGACATATATAAATTAAGTCAACGTTTTCCGGTGACAGTATAATAGAACAACTCAATGTATCAGCAAAATATGCGTTAGTCAGGCCGGGAACAGAAACCAGGTACAAGAGTAATACCTAAAGCCAGTACATATTTTTTAAACGCGAGAACCTAAACATACGATATGCCAGGGGTCGGCAACCGGCCGATGTTGCTCTACCAATAGATCCTAGGGGGTTATTTGGTAGATCTTTAGATGATGAAGAGGGAACAAATAGTTTATAACCAAGGTAAATTTCGCAATAGCACTCTCCCGCAAACCACTTAAAAGCGTGGTGTCCCCCAAATTTAAAAGTACTGTCAAAACATTCCCCGTGAAAACCCACAAGTTAGCTGACTACAATTCACTTTATTTACAAACTGTATAAGATAGAAAGTGAACTTTTGCTTGAAGTGAAGTTAACTTTCGGTAAAATATTTCGTTTTAATTGTCCACCTCTCTGTTGGTGAGATTACAGGAAGCAGATCCGGCGGTAGAGATAACAGTTACATATAAACTGGACTTATTGCAAATTCGGTACTCAAAAACCTGAAATAAACATGATTTTATCAAGGTAGATCTGTAGACAGCCAAGTGTTTCACCACAGCTTCTGGGCTGCTAAACACTATACAGCAACATTCCTCACACAAGACAATAATTCTTGCAGCACTACACTGGTAGTCTCCATAAATTAATTCTAACTGGCATAAGTAAATAAATATCCGACATTACACATGCGACAAAACCTATGGTCTGACGTTACAGGTGTCCCACATGACGGCAGGTACGTATCACAACCACAGGGGCGTATTAACAAATAATGGCTTCTATTTAGAATCTAGGTCGTATTTGTCAGACAAATGAGGGTTGTTTCTGGCAAGATGAATAGTGAATACAGACGTCATGGCGAGACAAAGAATATTACCAGGTGTAAGGAATGCTAGAAAGTTATTATGTGCCGTATCTACGTCAATGAACACAGTAGGGCGAAATTTCGAATTATGCACTGAAAGAACAATCGTATGTTCTATCTCAGGGACTAAAGAACAAGCATGTTCTGTCTCATGGAGCAAAGAACGCTTGAACGTTGAGTAATTTTTTATAAAAGCAACCGATGTTCTAAAGAACAATGCAAAGTATATACATCACTGTCGAGTTATTTATTGCAAACACAACAGGTGTTTCCGCACAAAAGAATGGAAATAATGCAGCATTAACCAGACAAAGTGCCAATAGAACAAAAGGTCAGAAAGGGAAGTTACCGCCGCTTAGGACCCACACTGAGGAAACCTGTTGATAGAATTACTAGACAGTCATTGTTCTAGAATCTTCAGCGTGGGAGAGGTAGACCAAACAAACTGTCCAAATAATAATATCTAGATGAAATGGTGGATGTCTAGTTCTGTTCTATAGATATCTTCTTCTTCATCGTTCACCCTCAGATGTCAACTTGAATAAGTTCAAAGGTCGCAGTGGTCAGCCTGAGGCTGTTGATATCTCCGTAGATTTTCTCCAGGAATGGTACTGGTGATGGCCATATGCGTTTTCTCTATTCCTCATATGTTGGGCACATTTGAAGCAGATGTTCGGCAGTCATTTTATCGGTGCCTCAGTCACACTCATCAGTAGTTCCTATCTTTAATTTGTTGAATAGATGGTATCTTAATCTGTTATGGCCTGTGCGAAGTCTGAAGATTATCACTTGTTCACTTCTGCTGAGCTGGTAATACGGATCATTTTTTGTGTGGCCTGGATGCTCTTCTTCCCACTTGTGCCTGTACCTGCGCTTGATAAAACTCTTGGACTCCTCATAAGTTATGTTTGTGTCAAGTTGAGGAAGCTTTCCCTCTTCCTTTGCCAATCTGTCAGCCTCTTCATTTCCAGGGATGTTGCAGTGAGAAGGGATCCACTGTATCACGACTCTTTTGTATTGCTGACATACTTGTAGTCTGTGAAGTGTTAATCTTAGGTCATCTAGTTCAGCATTACTTTGACTTTTCAGCGTTGTAATCACTGACAGCGCATCTGAGAAGATAGCTACTGGTCTCTCTGAGCTTTCTTCTGTCATTACAATTTCTGATGCAGTTTTTAAGGCCTCTGCCTCTGCTCTGAAGTTACTTGAAAATGTTCCTGTTGCGACTGGTATCTTTTTTTGTGTGCCATTGCTTAAGCTCAGGAAGACTCCTCCACCCCCATCTTCTGTTGCATTAGTTGCTGATCCATCTGTGTATGCATGGATCCAGGTGTTGTTTGGACAAAGTTCGACAGGTATAACGATTATAAATAACACCGCAATAACTAGTAATACTACTACAACTACTGCTACTACAAATCTGACAAAATCAACTACAACCATCTTCCGTATGTTACCGAGCTCGAACAAGGAGCAAATAACACTATAACCTGTCAGACATATCCTAAACGGCGAGTAAGGAGGGTTGGACACGGGGCCAGCTTCAACATTCCGTGGAGACTTTAGGCCACAAAAAGCCTCAGCAACAATATGGACATGGCAGCTTTGATAGAAGCGCCCTTGCGCTGACAAGATGGAAAGAAATGGTTTGACAAGATCGCTAAGGTGAAACTGATGGAAAGGTAACTAATACAGGGGGATGGAGTAAAACTGAAATAATAAAAAGGAGGGGGGGGGGGAGGCTGTAACACTGGAAGATAACGCAATCGGGCGGGGGGGGGGGGAAGAGAGGTAATACGTCTTACAAGTAGAAAAGATAAGAAAAAAACCTACGATGCGGCCACAATGCCTTTGCCAGGGACAGAATATAAAGCAATAATAATAGTAATAATTGGTAAGGGTTCCGTTTTACAAATGAACTTAGAGACACTAATGAGCCTGCCGTGGGATTGGGTACACATTATCAAAACCAGATGACAGTATTACAAGGCAGTTTCAGCTCTGGACCCCCCTACGATAAGAGATAAAGAGGGTGACCCAAAAACACAGACATCTGGGGAAAGAGAGCTGGAGACAGATATAAACGGGATAAAATAGACATGCAAAGACCTTGACATGATGGTACAGGACATGATGGTACAGGACATGATGGTACAGCACATGATGGTACAGGACATGATGGTACAGCACATGATGGTACAGGACATGATGGTACAGGACATGATGGTACAGCACATGATGGTACAGCACATGATGGTACAGCACATGATGGTACAGGACATGATGGTACAGGACAGGATGGTACAGGACAGGATGGTACAGCACAGGATGGCACAGGACAGGATGGTACAGGACAGGATGGTACAGGACAGGATGATACAGGACAGGATGGCACAGGACAGGATGGCACAGGACAGGATGGCACAGGACAGGATGGTAAGGACAGGATGGTACAGGACAGGATGATACGGTAAGGACAGGATGGTACAGGACAGGATGATACAGGACAGGATGGCACAGGACAGGATGATACAGGACAGGATGGTACAGGACAGGATGGTACAGGACAGGATGGTACAGGACAGGATGGTACAGGACAGGATGGTACAGGACAGGATGGTACAGGACAGGATGGTACAGGACAGGATGGCACAGGACAGGATGGTACAGGACAGGATGGCACAGGACAGGATGGCACAGGACAGGATGGCACAGGACAGGATGATACAGGACAGGATGGCACAGGACAGGATGGCACAGGACAGGATGATACAGGACAGGATGGCACAGGACAGGATGGCACAGGACAGGATGGTACAGGACAGGATGGTACAGGACAGGATGGCACAGGACAATGGACAGGACAGGAATGGTACAGGACAGGATGGTACAGACATGATGGTACTGGGACAGGATGGTACAGGACAGGATGGTACAGGACAGGATGGCACAGGACAGGACACAGAAAGGATGGTACATTTACAGGATGGTACAGGACAGGATGGTACAGGACAGGATGGTACAGGACAGGATGGTACAGGACAGGATGGTACAGGACAGGATGGTACAGGACAGGATGGCACAGGACAGGATGGTACAGGACAGGATGGTACAGGACAGGATGGCACAGGACAGGATGGCACAGGACAGGATGGTACAGGACAGGATGGTACAGGACAGGATGGTACAGGACAGGATGGTACAGGACAGGATGGTACAGGACAGGATGGTACAGCACAGGATGGTACAGCACAGGATGGCACAGCACAGGATGGCACAGGACAGGATGGTACAGGACAGGATGGTACAGGACAGGATGATACAGGACAGGATGGTACAGGACCGGATGGCACAGGACAGGATGGCACAGGACAGGATGGCACAGAACAGGATGGCACAGGACAGGATGGTACAGGACAGGATGATACAGGACAGGATGGTACAGGACAGGATGGCACAGGACAGGATGGCACAGGACAGGGTGGCACAGGACAGGGTGGCACAGGACAGGATGGTACAGGACCGGATGGCACAGGACAGGATGGCAAGGACAGGATGGCACAGGACAGGATGGCACAGGAAAGGATGGTACAGGACAGGATGGTACAGGACAGGATGGTACAGGACATGATGGTACAGGACAGGATGGTACAGGACAGGATGGTACAGGACAGGATGGCACAGGACAGGATGGCACAGGACAGGATGGTACAGGACAGGATGGCACAGGACAGGATGGCACAGGACAGGATGGTACAGGACAGGATGGTACAGGACAGGATGGTACAGGACATGATGGTACAGGACAGGATGGTACAGGACATGATGGTACAGGACATGATGGTACAGCACATGATGGTACAGCACAGGATGGTACAGCACAGGATGGTACAGCACAGGATGGCACAGGACAGGATGGCACAGGACAGGATGGTACAGGACAGGATGGTACAGGACAGGATGATACAGGACAGGATGGTACAGGACCGGATGGCACAGGACAGGATGGCACAGGACAGGATGGCACAGAACAGGATGGCACAGGACAGGATGGTACAGGACAGGATGGTACAGGACAGGATGGTACAGGACAGGATGGCACAGGACAGGATGGCACAGGACAGGATGGCACAGGACAGGATGGTACAGGACAGGATGGTACAGGACAGGATGGCACAGGACAGGATGGCACAGGACAGGATGGCACAGGACAGGATGGCACAGGACAGGATGGTACAGGACATGATGGTACAGGACAGGATGGTACAGGACAGGATGGCACAGGACGACACAGGACAGGATGGCACAGGACATGATGGCACAGGACATGATGGCACAGGACAAGATGGTACAGGACAGGATGGTACAGGACAGGATGGTACAGGACATGATGGCACAGGACAGGATGGTAAGGACATGATGGTACAGGACAGGATGGTACAGGACAGGATGGCACAGGACGGCACAGGACAGGATGGCACAGGACATGATGGCACAGGACATGATGGCACAGGACAAGATGGTACAGGACAGGATGGTACAGGACAGGATGGTACAGGACATGATGGTACAGGACAGGGTGGTACAGGACAAGGTGGTACAGGACAGGATGGTACAGGACAGGATGGCACAGGACAGGATGGCACAGGACAGGATGGTACAGGACAGGATGGTACAGGACAGGATGGCACAGGACAGGATGGCACAGGACAGGATGGTACAGGACAGGATGGTACAGGACAGGATGGTACAGGACAGGATGGTACAGGACAGGATGACGTAGCATGTTTTTGTTGAGAAGTTATGTTCCATGGACAGTTGATGATGTTGATGACCACAACAACAAGATACTCGCATATAAAAAATAAAAAAAACCACACACTGATATTATCACCTTATTGTCGTCAAGCATACCAACTCATTTACTTTATAAAAGTGCACGTGACGTGTCTTCTGCCCCTACCCCCGTCCACTACCCCAAAGTTAAGAAATAAATCACTTTTGCACACGCTCACCTTGATTACTGTAAACCTCTTGACACAGTTATTTTGCCACATAACACCAAGTAAATATGTTCACACTGACATTGAACCGAAACGGTATGTCAAACAATGTGTTACAACAATGGTCGTGCTATTTCAACTTGCCGTACTTATAAAACCACATAACGTAAGCTCTATGTTTACAAAATTAACGTGAGAAACATTTTCAGTTGTAAAACAAAGAATGAAACACCTGGTACATTCCCTGCTCCGATCTTGGCCTCGGGTAACTTGGTGAACTGTTCAGTCCAGACAGATCAACTATTTGATATCACATCTCATATTACTAGTGTTTAGAGATATCGAATGTATTTACTGACAAGATAAAAACAAAACACATTACCATATGTGCTACAACTCTAGTTATATGTCCCATACATTTTTCAATAGTCTATTATCTAATGTCATGTAGTCGTCCCTATACTAATGTCTGGTGCTAAAACATAGTCTAATATCAAATACCACGTGGTCTATACTAACGTATGGTGCTGACATATAGTCTAATTTCAAATACCACGAGTTGTCTATACTAATGTATGGTGCTAAAATGCTAAAACTTAATCTAACATCAAATACCACGTGTTGTCTATACTAATGTTGGGTGTTGAAGCAAAGGGAATAACAAGCAATAGGAAAAAATAATTATCGCCCTTATAAATGTAACATTGTTCACGTAAAGAAATGAACCGAGTGGCCAAAATCGAAAGAAGAATAAAGACATGTAAATAACACACGAGTAGACCAACTGACAAAAGAAGAAGTGGACGATCAAGAAAGAAACACAAAGATAACATCCGCCCGGTGCATGGGAACAAATAAAAATAACAGGTGGTTCAACCCACCCCCAAGACCAGCAGAAAATGTTCTCTGGGTAGGCGGAAGGTAACTCGGTCAAGATAATCAAGGGACGTAACACTGGACTGAAATTTACACTGGATGCTATAGAGCAGGGCTCAGCAAGCGGTCGTTCGTGATCTGTCGGATAATCGTTATTAGATCTCTTGATGACAAGGTGGGAGAGGGGGGAAGGGGAGAGAAGAGAAGAATAATTAAACCAGAGAAAGGTCGGATTAGCTTCTCTCCTACCGGCCCTTACTAGCTCATTATCCTCCAGAATTATAAGCACTTTTTTCTATGCTCCCAGTGACAACCTACCAGCTAGCTAACTAAAACTCAGTTTATCCATGAACTGCCTAAGACAGGAACGCCATCTTTTCTTTGAAGTGAGTTAACATTTGGTCACATATCATATTAGTTTGAATGTGTCCACAACTATGGTGATGAAATTGCAGGAACTAGATCGTCCGGCCAAGATAAAAGTTAAATAAATGTTGAACTTATTCCAAATACAGGTATACCTCGCTCATACCACATGTTAGGATCCAGGCCACTGTCGTAAAGCGAAAATCGACGTAAAGCGAAAATCGACGTAAAGCGAAACATGGCCTTTTTTCACTGCTGACGCAAGTACAGTACTGGAATGGCCATACATGTACATTACAAACCTAACTAATCAACTCAGAATAAAAAAACAAACAAAATAAAACAATGTAAAACAGCATTTTATTTATCTTTCATAGCCATAGTATTGTTCTGTTGGTAGCTGCGACTGCCGAATTATTGAAGGAAGTCTGAAGGTGAGGCCACATCTTCTAGATTAGCAGTCTATTCTTCATAGCGCTTCCTTGCTGGAGATTCTGGTGTACTTCTTGCAGAAGTAGGTCTTTCTGCTGCTCGTGTAGAGCTTTCGATGGACGATGCAATAGTACTTTGGGGTGATGTGGCTGCAACTGGACTTTCTGCTGATGTACTTGCGACAGGGCTTTGGGATGATGTACTTGCATTAAGGCTATTAGGGGCTGCTGATGTTTTCGTGAAGTACCTCTCTAAAGACGTTTGGATTGTCGCTCTTTTTTTCTTCTCTCTGTACATTTCTGAATAACAGGCATAGGAATTTAAAATTGAAGTGTTAACCTTGCAACTTCTTTCAAAATTGGGATGTTATGTCTAAAATTACCACCCCCTTTTTAAAATGTTGGAAAGCTTTCTCAAGTTCTTTATAGGTTAGGCCTTTATGCTCAATGGTCAATTTTTCTACTGCAGAATCCTCATCATCTCGCCGATGTTCTTCAAGCTTCAGATGATCTTCGCTGCTCAGGGCCTGAAAATGGGAATCCACACGTTCCGTTATATCGTCTGCCTTCACTTCAAGTTTTAGGTGCCTAGCCAACTTCACAACGTTTTCAGTATTACATTAAATATTTATTTAACAACAACAAAATATAAAAAAATTGTGAAATTACTTTGGAAACACATTTTTGATCACGAAATAGCAGAGCTAAATCACAATGATGCGCGTGAAATGCGACAAAAACACACCAAATCTTGAAGTATAAAGCGTAGCAGAGGCAGCAAAGGGAAGCGACTCTGCGACTCAGCGTCCACGTAGTATCGAAAAATTATCATCTCGAAAAAGCGTCGTATGAGGAGTCAAGCCGTCGTATCATGGAAATGGGTGTCAAATTGAAAACCGTCGTATGAACAAAGCGTCGGAAAGCGAATCATCGTAAAGCGGGGTATGCCTGTATGATGAAATCTGATAACGGACATGGCTATATAACGGTATATCTTTAGAGAGTTCAGTGTTTCTAAAGTTGATCCCCGCAGATCTTAGGTTGCCTGCTGCTGCTATAGAGATAGTTGGCGGGAACGAAATAGGAAACATGGCAAACCAGGAAGGATTTAGTCTATGGGGACGTAATATCATGACAACCAGACATAAAATGGGGAAGTTTCACATGCAACTTTCGATACTGAGGCAATACCTCATGTCATAGGATCTCAATCAATATTTTACAGTTACAAAAACTAACATTCTGAGAGAACGTAGGTCAATTTACTCCCCTTCCCTCCTACTCCCTTTCCTCCATCCTCTTACTCCCCTTCCCTCCTCCTCCCCTTCGTAGTTCTGTGGATCTCAGTGCAGTCAACAGAAAGTACAAGACTAGAGCCGCCTAAGGCATGCAACAAAAGGCGACAAACACGCGCTTGTGTGACGGGGGCAGACAACCTCGTGATGTGAAATAAATAGCTACAGAAACCACGTCTGCAAGAATGTGTGATTTGGCGTAGGCTTCTTCAAGTCAACGTCTGCCACGGTGGCTTCGTCAAAGAGTGAAAAATGAGATGATGACAGCTCCACTTCTAGATCACACGGTCTTTTATATCTGGACATGCGCCTTAATATAACCCACGGACCCTGTGTCTAGGTTGAACGAGGCGCGCCTCGCCAAACGAGGTAAAATTTTATTTACAAATAAAAAAAATACCCACCAAGTGTATAACTTTACTAGTTAACAGCATCACGGAACCGTCTGTGTTCTAGAATCTAAGAGGAAAGGAAATATAAAAAGACACGCATGATCACATAGGGAAAAGAACTGGAGAAAATCAACTGAATTACAAAGAAGGCATGGAATGAACTTGACCCGATAGAGCAAACCTGGAAATGTTGGCATAAACTAAATAAAGACATATTCTTCACAGGGAGCTAACAGGTACAGGATAAGCATATATCCTCCTGATCAAAGATTATAATAAATCCAACGTAAACAACCATTTTCTCCTTTATTCTAGATGACAGTAACCCAACGCGTTCTTGTCAGATTAATTGTGCCGCACGCATCATTAGTTGTATCTTCTCTTATCGATTTCGTGTCCAGAGTTTGTGTTTTTGTAAAGGTCAGACCTTTTCATACCTGTATGTTATCTGTCCAGATGCCCATCACTCGTTTACCGTGTTATATTTATTGCCGCACCTGGAAACACGATCTTGGACACAGCTTCATCGTTTGTTACAGGTACATAACGTTTTTTGATTGCTTTATAATAAACGATAAGCGAGTATTCTTCCACAGGTCTGAGTTTACTGTTGTACACGATACAAGCCATCTTCTAAAGTAATCTAAAGTACTATGCTTGGTGTAGTTTGCGATCGTGTCTCTCCACAGTTTCTTGTCTCGAGTACTTTTTGTCAATTCTGTTCATGACTTCTTTCCATGCCATGATGTCAAACTGTTCTGTATCTTCTCTCTTTTTTAATTCAATCTTTCCGTTGTCACGATATACAGCAACGTATTTTATATTTGGACATGCGCCATGATAATACCGACGGACCCAGTGTCTAGGTTGAACGGTGCGCGCCTCAACAAAAGGAAACAAAATTTTACTTTTCTAAAAAGTCACGATATATTCTGCACTTCTTCTTGTCATAACAAGGCCGAAGACACTGGCCTACTTCCCTCTAACGAGAGCTGCCTTTATGGATTGGCTTCTTTCATGACATCCTCATGACTCTGTTTTAGTGGTCCATATACTTGTAACGTTCTTCTGTACAACTACAACTCTGTGGTCTCTAATGATTGTCCTACTTGTTTACAAATTGTCCACGACTCACTTCTGTATGTCAGGATTGGTTATATGCTTTTTTATATACAAACCATAGCGATATTTCACACATAAATATGTATTGGTTGTCCGTTCTTCCACACGTATGTCTTTACTGTAGCCACTGGCCATCTGGTTGGAAGGCAGTAAAGATCAAATCTATTGCGCATGCTGAAGGTTTGAATTTAGTTATCTTGATATTTGTGATCGCTTCAACTGTTTTTTTTCCCAGCTACAATCAACGATAACTGAGAAGGGAGGAAAAGACGTAACTCAAGACATAACACAGCAAGAGATCAACAGAAGTAGAGAAAGCTCAGGCTGTATACAGGTAATGAGGGATGGGAGACACATTTGAGGAGGGAAGAAAGGAAATAACTCAAGACATAACACATCATATCAACGGAGGTAGAGATGGCTTAGGCTGTAGGTACTGTCACAGTGACTGTTAATTTATTTTACCATTCCGTTCCATATGTTATTACTTTTTAATGTTCGGGTTTCCTTGACATTTTGTAATTTATTTTCTACCTTCGTAGCCCAAATTTTTTCACCTTCTCAAACCCCACCCGAGGTTTGTTTACGTTCTGGCTGGCCTTCAGTACAAATTCCTTCAACGGTCAGCGTAGCGGTAATATTACATCAGCGCACCTGTGGTCCGTCTGACCAGGGGAATTTCTCTGGTCGCTTTAAGTCTTTGATCACGATCGAAGGTTTCTGTGTAGAAACAGTTCGCTAGCGGCTGGTACCCTTTGAGGCCTGGGTAACCGTTGCATCTTCGATTCAGGGGGAGATAACCCGCGGTCGGTATCTGTGGTCTTGCCCCTTAGACGAACGCAGCGAGTGATCATAATATTATGCATTATGTCTATCGGGGAACTTTCTCGCGGTTGTTGACTTCTGATGTAGTCTCTAGAGAAACCTTTGTCTTACTCTTTATTACGCATTACGCCGATACATCTGTAGAATCAGGCCATGCAGGTGTCCCGGGTAGCGTTGTTTGTAAACTATAAGACTAGAGAATTTTAATAAGTCAAACACACTCGTAAATATTTCCTGGCCCGTAGATGACCATATGAGACTAAGGCAGAGTTAGCACAGCAGAACTAGAATGTGTTTGCCTATGTTCTTGTCATTTTTCGGGGTGAGTAGACATATCTTATAATATGTTATATTCATGTTAGCTTTTATATATATCTGATAGGAAAGTGACGTGAATTCATTTCTGAGGACTTCTCCTAGTAATTTAAGTCAGTGATAATGTAGACTCAGTCCATACAATGCTTACCATTGGTTAAGAGTCGGCAGAATTAACTGTCATTTCTGTAAGAAAATGTCAGAGGTGTGGATTGTTCACTTAACACTGAATAGTGAGATGCAGGCACTAGAACTCTGAATTATAGGAGAAAGTCACTTATTCCTTTTTGATAGAAACTTCTAGTGGCTGGGGGAGAATCATTATATGCTTACTTGTGTAGCTAGACTCTAGCCATAACTTTCACAGAAAGCAGACACCCGCCATAGATATAATTCTATCTTATGTTCAGTCACAACTGTATTATTATAGCAGGATCATTGCATTTTTCTATGTATTCATTTTTGGGATATTAATATTTTTCCCCCAAGGGGCATATGATTTAATGTTGTAATGTCACATGCTGTAATCTGTTTATGTAAATTCATTTAAATGGTTGTAAGATGAATAAGCATATCCACCCAACTGTAACTACAAAGTTAGGCTTCCTGTATGTTTAGTTGGAAGAAGAGGAGTAGTTTTTGCTGTCAGAACATTTATTGACAGGTACCTGGGTGTACAAAATATATTAAGCCTATGCGGGCACATGCTGATAATTGATAGAGTGGAAGGAACAGGAGACGTATATGGTTAAAGACAGCCCTAAAAATATCATAGCAATAATTCCAATAAATTTAAATCCCATAGCGGAGCACAACTATTTTATATAACATTAGTGTGATTTTATTGTTTGCTTAATGTAAAGGGTGTCTCTTTTGGGTCTCAGTTTCAGGGATACCGACTTGCTAGAGCAGACTCCAGTCAGGCGAAGAACGTCATAGTCTCTTCGATCTAGAGGGTTTCTGAATACAGCTAGCATAACGAGTTGTCAACCCCTACACCTGATACAAAACCCTTTTCTGTCAACGCCATTTTTCTCTAACAAGAAATTAAGCTCACGCAGTGTGCAACGAGCCAACGCTAAATCTGAAATCCTCTATTGCAGTAGTAGTCTCCTACTCGCCTATTGATCGCCAGTCAGAGCATGGCGGCTTCCAGCATATCAATCAGCCCAGCGTCTATAGCAGAATTTCAATCACCAGCCTTTGTGTGCCTAAACGGGGCACTCAGTCAAGCCAGCCCAAAACGGATTTAATACCCAGTACGCAAGCCAATTCTAGCGCCGGATAAGAGAGCATGGGACCGTTTTGTCCTCAAGTAACTTCGTCTGGTGTATTTCTGGGTTATGTAGAACCTCGCACTTAGGAGCGGCCAGCCAAAGATAGACAGAGTTCCAGCCCCCCTCGCGCAATTAGGGGTCACCAACGTTTAGCACCTACAAGGAAAGTTTTGTATTTCACTTCATTCACCTTGAAGGATATGTACATGTAAGACACTTTTCTGGAGCTAGCAACTTTGGTCCCACGAAAGCGGACAGGCTGTCGCTCAGTTTGTTTTTTTTGGTCAGCAGGAGAGATAGACAGAGTTCCAGCCCACTCACGCAATTAGGGGTCACCAATGTTTAGCACCTACCAGGAAAGTTTTGTATTTCACTTCATTCACCTTGAAGGATATTTACATGTAAGACACTTTTCTGGAGCTAGCACCTTTGGTCCCACGAAAGCGGACAGGCTGTCGCTCAGTTTGTTTATTTGGTCAGCAGAAGATAGACAGAGTTCCAGTCCCCCTCGCGCAATTAGGGGCACCAACGTTTAGCGCCTACATTGGATTTACAGGTTAATTCCATCACCCATGGAGTATATATTTACGTAAAGACACTTCTTGGAGCTAGAGCCTTTGGTCCCACAAAAGCGGACAGACTGACACTCAGTTTATTCATCTGGTAAACCGGAGGTAAATAGAGTCTTCCAGCCCACCTCGCGCAATTAGAGGTCACCAATGATAGCACCGACAAGGAAAGTTTTGTAGGTTTATTTCATCCCCTTAAAGGATATCTACATGTAAGACACTTTTCTGGAGCTAGCTTTTGGTCCCACGAAAGCGGACGGGCTGACACTCAGTTTATTTCATTTCTCTGTGTTCTACAGGTTTTATGATCGGTGGTCTGTGCGTTCGTTGTTGGTGTATTTTGCATATTTTGATTATTGATGTAATTTTATGTTGTTTGTGATGACATGCATTATTTTCATACATTTCTTCTTCAATAAATTTTACTCATTTATTAATGCGCTGTTCACGACCCTTTCATCCATAATTTACATGTTTTAGCTCTTTACTATAGTCTCTATTTATTATTCAGAGAAAAGAGTGAGAGCAGGAGGTGCTTAGACTATAAAAGTGAGTTGAGGGCTTGGAGAGAGTGATAACTTTAATAAATCTTCTTCCAAGCTGTCTCCAGTCCACCTCCTATCACACTTTATCTATGTGTAATCTATAACTCTGTCAGTCCACTATCCCTTGTCGATTTCGCTACTATTGTCCAACTCGACAAATACTCTACACTCT
The DNA here is from genome assembly GCA_024509875.1 of Oreohelix idahoensis. Lineage (NCBI taxonomy): Eukaryota > Metazoa > Mollusca > Gastropoda > Stylommatophora > Oreohelicidae > Oreohelix > Oreohelix idahoensis. The sequence continues at coordinate 191,197 of JAMPIV010020074.1, forward strand.
AACTCAACCACGACAGGTACCAAGCGACGGGAGACATATTTGAGAAGGGACGGTTGTAGCACTTGTTTGTGCTTTGTTACATGTCCAACTGGTTGAGTGGTTACAACGCTTGCCTCTCGCGGCAAATTTACTAGGTTCCAGGTTCGAAGCCTGGTAGCGTCACACTCCAGTCTACCCAAATGTAAACTTAGTTAGAGAAGGCAAAGGCATCGAGGAAGGGAGTTAAAAGCTGGACCTATAATAGTGAAGTCTTTAACACTTCAATCCCCTTACAGCAGTATCATCATACATGTGGACAGTAAGTACACTCTGATGTAGGTGGAGTGGGACGGCAAAGGAGTGTGTGCCTGGGAGAGGGGGGAAGAGGGCGACACAGCCAATGTCAAGGTCGTATAACTGTTATTAAGTTCTGTTCGTCTAATGTTGTCAGTGATACATTTCTAGTTGTCTCCAGTTTTGTCTGTATAAGATTTATGTCTCTAACCAGCCACCAGCGCTAAACGTGTCTAGAATACGATGGAAGCTATCAACGACATTCAACACTTAGAAGTCCAACAAACAACGCTGTGGACGTAATGGGACTCGTGACCTAACAGAAACGGTTGGTTAAGCATGGGCTGACCTCGCCTGACACTTCTTTAAAACACAGTCTGTGTATTAACTACATTTTAAAAGTACGCCGAAACAGAATGTGTGCCATTCACATAGTTACGTTTTAGTTGTACGGTATTTAACACCAAAAGACCGCATGTGATACCAGACGTGACAGTAAAGAAGAAATATATAAGGTTAGCTAACATACAACAAGTACGTTCGCGCTGCTGATTATTAGTAATTAAGACACTTCACTCTCAATATCGGACTCTACAAACCATACTCAACATATAGCAATATTTACATATAATAAAACTTGGCACTAATTGTTCAAACTTTAAGATGTTGTACAATGTATTTCTTAATTATACAAGAATATTCAGACTCCAACAGAAAAGGCCACATGAAGTGCCCGAAAACAGGGGAAAACAGCCAAATGTCTTGTCTGCTCCAAACATTTATTACAGCCTTAAGCCGTTACAGTGTTAGTCACCATTAATTTAGACGTCCTCAATAACTATTTACTTCATACTCAAACAATGTAAAGTATGTAAACAAACCGTGATAAGCAGGGTCTCCATGTTGCGTCACATCACGTTACTTCTTAAAATAACTCGCGTAAACGGGATTTTTTTTTTTTAAGCGGGGTGGGATGATATAACCAACAGTTCCATGAATACGGTAAATGGTTGAAACGTACGTGTTACGAAGAAGAGTAGCAAATACGTAAAAAAATAAAAAAATAGGAGACTAGTGGACTAGTGTGTGAACTTTTAAAATATACAGCCTAGAAATAGAAGCTGCAGTCCTGAAGTGAACTGACCTTAACTCTAATTTGATTTATATCAAGTCTGAAAGTGATCAGTAAAATGTGGTCAAAGTTGTCCATTTAACAGATGTATCAAAATATATCAAGTAGATGTATTGATTTGCTTCTTTGAGAATTGTATTATTACAGGGTGTCGTAAATTTATTTTGAGAGAAAAGAGTCTTAGAAATAGTGGTCCGGTTTAGAGTGGAAAATGATGATGGAAAGCTCAGTGATAGAAAATGTAGATATTAAATAGTTGCTTCACAGCGTGCTGGAGGAGAGTAAAGACAGACTTATTTACGACAAATCGCTTCTCTCAATCTTCTCTTCCGCTCTCCTGGTCAAACAATTATTTGCCAGTTTTCCAGACTCGCATCTGCGCGCACACCGATTTGGTGTTTTTCACACACACAGACGATGTAGATACAAACTATATTAAACGAATAGGGGAAAAGTTGGGCTTTGGGTATATCCAACACACAGAACTAAATGAGTTTATGTGATTTTATTCACTTTAAACATCAATCACTAACAAATATCAACAATGCAGGAAATACAGAAAAATTGTATTACTAGGCAAGAAAGTTAACAACAGGTTTACAAAAGAAAACGATTAAATTTCCTGTCATTCATACACACGCGTGAGGATCCACACTCATATACTCACACACTTACCGACTGCAGCCTCAGACGATCCATAAAAAGTATATAAAAACAGCAAGTAATCGTTTGACATATGAACTGTCTAGTCCTTCGATGTCCCGCCCCAGATGTTTGCGAGGGTTTGTTGGTAACAAATATTCTCACTTATCGCAAGACTTGAAGACTAAGAGTTCTCGTGTTTTTATTATATATATATAAGGAGTCTATGGGATGGCACTAACCCAGTTCGGCACAGGGGGTGAAAATGAAGTGGTCTCTTTTAATCCTCCGCTATGGTAAAATTCCTTCAATGTGTGATGATAGTTTTATTAAATCCAATTGAGGAAAAAAAAACTAGGCTGTCACAGTCAGGAAAATATGTACTCTCTCACAGTAAACAGTAAATATGATATCGCTACTGGCGATGAATACCTTCCAGTTTATCTTACAGGTTTGTAAGGGTAATTTGATGATTATTCTTTAAAATGTTCTTGGGTGGGCTTTATTTCATTTAATTCTGACAGCTAGGTCGCAAGGACCGCCACAAGATTATATTTTAAAAGAAATGTTTCTTCAATATGACTGGAAGTTTATAGGATGATTTCTTTATTTCTTTCTTTATTTAGCTGGGACCGCAGGTACGATCACTCTGTGTGAAAGAAAAAAAAGACATGTAACATACCGAAAAATCAAGTGCGATAAATTTCCCGTTAAGCCTAAAATACACTCGAGTATTTAATTATGTATTTAATAAACACTGCGCGAATTCTAGTGGTTAAAACACATCTATAAAACTAGGACTTAACTGAATTTATTAATTATAAATTCCTTCGCGACTTTAAAAGTTAATTTAAGCATCTATTATCTTTTGAAATAATATAATAGATAGATCATTATATTTACAACTGGAACTATTGAGATGGTTTAATTTAATAGATTATCAGGGACCACTACTGTCTTTGATAACGCCGATAGTCTCCCCTAAAATCCCTCAGTTCGTCTCTTTGATCTTGGTCGCTGTGCCTGTTTGATTCTGGCGACCCCCCCCCCCCCCCCCCCACTGGCCAAGTTAATTAAAATAACTGCCTATGTTTGTTCAAGAGATGTTTGTGGGCGTGATTTAATCTCTCCTTTAATCAATGCGATGACCAGAATCAACGATAGGTAAACTTTCCGCATATCAATCAGCAAACGTGTTTCCCCTCTGTGGAACAGTTTCATAGCTAATGAATCCACGTGAAAGAATAAACGTTTTTACAAGAAGTTACAACAAAGTTCAGGGTCAGCCGAGTTCGTCCATCACACAGGGCACGAATGTAAAAAGGCAGTAATGCCTATTTTTTTACCCTGATGAACTAAAGATTTCGTTCGTTCCTTCGTTCTTGCAATGGACGGGGAGATACAGTAGAACTCCATTTATCCGAACCCCAATTATCCGAACATCCAATTATCCGAACACTTTTTCCAGAAAAAAAAAATCAGATGCCACAGTCACGTTAGACTAAAATTCTGAATCTTTTGATGCGGCAAACTTCAAATGTGTGCGAACAATTTGTAGAGAATGGGATGGGCTAATGGTCGGTCGCTTACGTACAGGAGGTCAGTTAATATCTGGTTTACCAATCCAGTGTACGTGTGCGTTCTAGGTAGAACACTGGCTAAACAGACAGTTCAACTTAAAATTTGTGTCTGTTACTACAGCAGAATAATTTTGGTGTACAAGTATTTCTCTGTGCGATATGGCATCTTCCAGTAGGCCTAAAGCATATAAAAGGAACCGCAATGTTTTGTCAATTGAAACGAAAACAGAAATTATCAAGAGACTAGGACAAGGTGAAACTGTGTCTTCACTTGCGAGGATTTTCAATGTTGGGAAAGCTACCGTCTCTGACATCAAAAGTAACAAGGATAAAATTATGAGTTTTGCATCGAAATTTGATAGTGAAAATGGGTCGAAGAAACGTAAAACCATGAGAAATGCGAAAGATGTGAAATTGGAAGAGGCTTTGTATATATGGTTTGTGCAAAGAAGAAGCAAAGGGGAACCTATCTCTGGTTCTCTGTTGTGTGAAAAGGCATTTCAGTTCAACAATCAACTTGACGGTCCTCCTGACTTTAAGGCTAGCCAGGGATGGTTAAGAAACTTTAAATCTCGTCATGGCATACGAGAATTGGAGATTCAAGGGGAATCTTTATCTAGCGATGCAACTGCCGCTAAAAATTTTAAAGAAACATTCTTGGCTTTTTTGGAAGAAGAAGGTTATTCACTCGATGATGTGTATAATGCCGATGAGACTGGCTTATACTGGAAATCATTGCCTCAAAAATCACTTGCATCTCAGCGCGAAGCAGCTGCCCCTGGGTTTAAAAAGTGCAAAGAGAGAGTAACAATTTTGGTAGCCGCGAATGCCAGTGGAAGTCATCGTTTACCGGTGCTAATGATCGGCAAAGCCAAAAAACCACGTTGTTTAAAGAATGTGACATGTCTCCCATTGTGTTACAAAGCACAGAAGAGTGCTTGGATGAATAGTGAAATATTTCTTGATTGGTATACAAATCAGTTCATCCCAAATGTGAAGAGGTTGAGAGAACAAGAAAAGAAAACTGGAAAAGTAATTCTTCTACTGGACAATGCACCATCTCATCCAGAGACGGATACATTGAATGTAGTTGATGCAAATTTTAAAGTAATTTTTCTGCCTCCCAATGTAACAGCACTGATTCAACCAATGGATCAGGGTGTTATAGTAAAGCTTAAAAAGATGTACAAGAAGGAAGTCCTGCGTCGTTTATTGTTGGCTGAAGATGAAGAAAGTAGGGTGGCGTTTTCCAAAAAGCTTAATCTCAAAGACTGCTGCTATATGTTAGCTGATGCTTGGACCACCCTGTCACAAGATAATCTCAACAAGGCTTGGAGTAGATTGCTTGGGAAAAAAGGAGGAATTGAAACTACTGCAGTGGACACAAATGATGATTGTATAAATGAAGTTGTGGAACTGTTTCACGCAATGCCCGGATTTTCGGACTGTGACAAAGATGATGCACACAAGTGGCTAGAAGATGATAATGATTCTGGTTTTCAGTTTTTGAATGACGAAGAAATTTTGTCTTTTGTGCAAGAAGAAAACCAAATACATGTAGTGACCGATGATGAAGACTCCTCAGAAGTACATGATGTACTTGTAGATTATGAAGAAAAACCAAAACGTCGACCAAGTCGTGAAGAGGCCTTATAGCACTAGAAACAGCGATGGCTTGGTACGAGCAAGAAGATGACAGCTGTCCTACACAGCTTCTGCTGTTGAAGAGAATGCGGGACTTAGCAGCCAAAAGGAGACTATCCAGTTTGGTGCAAAAGAGGATTCCTCATTATTTTAAATAGTGGGCTACATCTGTGCAAGTACATATATATACGTAAGTTGCGCCTGGTTTTGAATCGTTTGTAATGTTATTTTGAAAACATTTCTCTTTCTTAACAAAAATAATTAATACAAGTAGTACATGCACTGCAGTGTAATAAAAGATTTTGGTGATACAGTGATCTAATACAGTGTGGGTATTATTATTACAGTACAAGTAAATATGTTTTATAGTGTATTTTCCTTGTGATGGTTAATTATTTTTAGAAATATGTGTACATGTACTCGATACATTATGTAATCCAATTATCCGAACATTTGATTATCCGAACGATGCTCGGTCCCATGGGGTTCGGATAAATGGAGTTCTACTGTAATGTGAAATTAGTATCGGCTGCTGCCATTTTCAGTTAAGCACGAGCTAATACGAATTAGGCAGTCCCGTAAGTGTGGGAGACAGCAGGAGTATTAAACACCAGGACCCATGCGCCAAATAAAGTAGGTCGTAAAAGACCATTAAGGCTGGTTGTGTGTGCGGCAAAGAACATCAGTGTGTAAAATAAACTGCCAGATAAACCACTCATGACAAACTTTGGAGTCTTTGTGACAGAGGGCTTACTGCAGCGGTAAGCCCACGCTCACCATTAAGAAGAAAAAAAACAGAAGTAACAAATATAACACATTATTCCTCCCACACACACACACACACACACACACACACACACACACACACACACACACACACACACACACAAACATATACATTACACCACATAATTCTATTGGGCGAACGAGAGAAAAAGCTGCGCTAGGCAAGTTTCAGTTACAAACAAAACACATACACACAAAAGGTATGAAGAAACACGGTGTGAGGCTTGGTCTTACTGAAAACACCAACATCACAAGTAATACGTTGCACAACGAATACACGACTTTTATTCATGATTACATTATAAAAAAAACTTGACAGCAAACACCATTTTGTAATTTTTGTGTTCAGTTTTGTGTTCATAATCTGTGTCTTCGTTTGTCCTTTATTTTAAACACATAATATACACTTCACAAAAACACGACAATATCTGGGGGAGGGTAGAAATATGATGAGGAAGGCAGACAAAAACAGACAGAAACACCACAGAAACAGACAAAAACACCACAGAAACAGACAGAAACCCCACAGAAACAGACAGAAACACCAAAGAAACAGACAGAAACAGACAAAAACAGACAGAAACACCACAGAAACAGACAAAAACAGACAGAAACACCACATAAACAGATAGAAACAGACAGAAACAGACAAAAACAGACAGAAACACCACAGAAACAGAAAAAAAACAACAGACAGAAACACCACAGAAACAGACAAAAAACACCGCAGAAACAGACAGAAACACCAAAGAAACAGACAGAAACAGACAAAAACAGACAGAAACACCACAGAAACAGACAAAAACAGACAGAAACACCACAGAAACAGACAAAAACACCACAGAAACAGACAGAAACCCCACAGAAACAGACAGAAACACCACAGAAACAGACAGAAACAGACAAAAACAGACAGAAACACCACAGAAACAGACAAAAACAGACAGAAACACCACATAAACAGATAGAAACAGACAGAAACAGACAAAAACAGACAGAAACACCACAGAAACAGAAAAAAACAACAGACAGAAACACCACAGAAACAGACAAAAAACACCGCAGAAACAGACAAAACAGACAGAAACACCACATAAACAGACAGAAACAGACAAAAACACCACAGAAACAGACAAAAACAGACAAACACCACAGAAACAGACAAAAACAGACAAAAACAGATAGAAACACCACAGAAACAGACAGAAACACCACAGAAACAGACAAAAACAGACAGAAACACCACAGAAACAGACAAAAACAGACAGAAACAGACAGAAACAGACAAAAACAAACACCACAGAAACAGACAAAAACACCACAGAAACAGACAAAACAGACAAAACAGACAGAAACACCACAGAAACACCACAGAAACAGACAAAAACAGACAGAAACACCACAGAAACAGACAGAAACACCACAGAAACAGACAGAAACACCACAGAAACAGACAAAAACAGACAAAAACAGACAGAAACAGACAAAAACAGACAGAAACAGGAATAGGACGGCAAACATGTATTTGTATATGTCCACAATATTTTAGCTGTCTAATTCTGATCATCTTCATTCTCTTTTTATTTCTTTATTTTCTAAAATCTTGTTATCTGTTTTCTTCCCTTTCCATGAGATGCGCCTCATTCTTATACTGTATATACGTAATTTTAAATAAAGTGGAAATAACTTCATTAAAATAAGGGAAATAATTAACTGAGAAACGAAAGGTGAGGGTGTCGGATAGTGAACGATGATGTGCTGATTTAATCACGATGTTTCTTGAAACAACTAGGTTGCCTTTGAGGCCAAGTGACTAGCGCCTCCTTTGCTTTAAAGAAAGCGTTACATTAGAATCTACCACGATGTCACCCGCATTGACAACGCCAATTGTGACTTTTTTGTATTTTATGTATATTTCGGTGAGTACAGCAGTATAAGATACAAGTTGGTCTCTACAAGTTTGTTTACATTACGTGTTTGAATACTCTCCCCCAGGGCAATAAAGTCAAGTAGCAGAATCAGTTAATTCCAAACAAACCGACAACGTCAAACTCATTGACCCAGTCACCAAATTAAATTTACAGAAGCTTGTCCCAATAACTGGTCAGCTGGCTTACACTACCCTTGCCCTCTCTCTGTGGTAATAACGGCTGGAACCTTCAGGGACTCCTGTGACCATATGACCGGCTGACCTCTCATTTACGGCCCACAGACGGAGCTCAGGGACCCCATTATTGGTTGCACAGCTGACTCTTCCAAGTAAGGTCGATAGAAAGTGTCTGCCCTGTTCTACGGCTAACGGATATCACATCGAGCCATTTATTCTGGGCAGAAGGTCGATACAAACTGATCGACCATTATAAGAAACATCATGAACGATAACAACCGTATGTGATTTGTATGATACGATGTGAGATCAATCAGTTCACACAAATGTCTTTATTCTCAAAATGAAAGACAGAATCTCACATTATATGAACAGGGCTGGTTGGAAAGAATATGGCGGACAATAAGGAAAGTTAAGGGGGAGACAAATGTAAACTAAAAAGTTCAGTGAATAAGAGGCTCACAATGAAAAATAGCTGACATATTTCTGCTACAATGGCGATAGAGAGATGCTGGCTAAGTCACGAGGTTTCTGCTTAAATTACCATGCCTATTGGCCAAGGTGATCATGCCTTCTTCCACTGTTCTTCCCCAGACCTGATTATCAATTCTGGTGCTGGCTTTTTTTCATGCCACGATGTGAAATTCTCCAGTCTTTGCCGTGATCTACCTCATGTACCATCAATCTTTCCTGTTGTCACAATATTCCAGCTTTTCTCTTCTCATAACATGCCTAAAGACAGTGAAATACTGCCTCCTTATTTGAGTATTAAAATATGCATTTTGCATCTAATACAGCGTGGTCCAACTGCAGTCCTGCGGGCCAAATGTGGCCCGCGTAAAATTGTTTAGTGGCCTGCGCTCATACAAAAAATATTTCTTAAATTATATAGTATAATTAATACTTTGGAGATTAGACTCAAAACGTCCGGTGCAAAGCAATGTTTTACTACCCGTAGTCAGCATCTGAAAGCGTTCCACTGACATTGATACGGAGACTCAGGTTACAGAAAATCGTCACCCCCATCCCACCAAACTTCCCATTAGGAGGTCAGAATTAAACTCAAATTATTTCAACAAAAATTCAATGCTTATTGTCATTTTTATTGTATTTTATTTGTAATGTTGCACTCTTCCATTATCATCCATTTGTCACTAAGCTTTTATTTTAAATATTTTTTGTATGAATGTCCCGCTGGCTTTAATATTTGTGTTTTATGTAGCCCTCGGGGTAGAAATAAGTTGGACCACCCTGATCTAATATAAACAAATTAAATTGAAAGGCTGAGGAAAGTCATTTCGGATGGATGCTGCAAGCTCTAGATGATGCTTCCTTGTCTTTTCCTTTTAAGAGTTCTGTCTCGTTTTGGGGGACAAGCGCCCCATTCATCTTATATATAATTTCCATCGGTTATATGAGGGCGTTTGTCCAAACATAAAAGACCATGTAATGTGGCTATAAACAAGATTGGGAACATACCAGCCATACTTTAGTATTACATTCACACGGCTGGTCACGTGGCCAAAACCATCAACAGTGGCGTAACTGGACCTGGCATATCACGGGGGCCCCAGCCCTGAGCGGGGCCTAGAAATTAGTAGTCTGAAGGGACCCTCGCCTTTATATATCCCAATAATTTCCTTTATTCCTGTGTTAAATGTTGTAGAATGTCCATGATATAAGCAGGGAGCCACCTAATTTGTGCCCGCGGGCCTCTCTCTTACATGATAGTGTCGCCACTGACAAATAACAACAACAAAAACATCTTTAACAAAGCCATCAACATTCAAACAGGTACACACTGGCAGGCTCTCAGACCACAATGATAATAAATGGACTTCCTTCTTAGTTTATTTGAGGAGTCGGAGTCGGTCGTTTTTTTGGTGAGTCGGAATCGATAAAAATGTCCGGACTCAGACTCCGAATGTTGGGACCTAAGACGCGTCAACAGTGAGAAATACAGTCAGCGACCCATAGCTAGACTTTGTGTCAGAGTCAGCGAACCAGAGCTGACCAAGACCCTACTCCACCTCCAAGTGGTGGTCCCGGAAACAGGCTGCATCACTGCAGTCTGGCTGAGTGAGTAGGGATCGAAGAGGGAAGGCTAACCCGGTCCCACAAATGTCGTGCTGAAGTCGGATGTGTCGGCCGAAAGGCGCAAATATCGCAGCTCCGCTGTAAACGGACACAATGCAACCAATGTCCTTTTCAGGACGAACGAAGAAGAAGAAGAAGAAGACTCAGAATGTTATGCCATATGGCTAGTACAACAACTGTAGTCGGAGTCGGACTTGTAAAATGTCAGGAGTCTGAGTCATAAAATGATTTGGCCGACTCCACAACCTTGGTTTATTTCACAAAACAATGACAGTGTCTCGAGATTTGTAAGTAAAAACTCAAGTCACAACGTGGGTACAGTTCTCAATACATAATAACATTATTAACATTATGACAAGAATGACTTCCCCTACCCCATACATGACTACAGAACCATCATCATGTTTGTCTCCCCATGGAAGCACCCCTGCAGAATCCCTCCATCCTTCCCCACAGAAAGCCAGCACTAAAACATTCATATGCCCCTACAGCATCGTTCTATAGCACACTTTTTTACGAGATGAGGTTGCTAGCCTCAGGCACAACTTTATATTAGTTCTCACAACATGCTTGAGGAAGCACTACTGCCTGTTCTTAAAGAATCCTGGGAAGTGAGAGGGACATTACAGCAACATACCCACAGAATCCCATTTTCAGAAACAGGCAGAGAAAATTAGGCAATTAACAAAGACGCAGGAAAAGACTATTGACAAACATACACAATTAGATTTTTAACAAACACATAGAATTAGACTAGTAAACACACACAATTAGACTATTAACATCCATTCATTTATTCAAGTACCATGTCTAGTGGTGTAGGAGATCATGTCTCTCCACAACTTCCTGTCTCCAGTACAATTTATCAATTCTGCTGTTGACTTCTTTCCATGCCACGACGTCAAACTGTCCAGTATTTGCTCTCTTTGTCTTCCCCTATCTCTTTTTCCTTCAATCTTACCTGTTGTTACGATATATTCCAGCTTTCCTCTTCTCATAACATGCCCCAAAAAAGTGGATTGCTTCTGTCTAACTATGACTTTTAACAAAGACAAATAATTAGACTATTAACAAACATACACAGAATTAGACTATTAACAAACATACACAGAATTAGACTATTAACATAAATACACAGAATCAGACTACACCCATACCTCGACTTTCGTCGCTTCGACTTTCGTCGCTTCGCTCTTTCGTCGGTTTTCAATTCTAACCACGTTTCCAAATTTCGTCGCTCGCTTCGCTCTTTCGTCGCATTTGGTCACAACTGCGCGTCATCTTGATTCTTTCGTCGTTCAGTCTTTGAACAGAAATTGTTCGGTGTGCACTGTTTTTTTTTTAAGTTGTCCGCATTGAATCTCTTATATTTGTCATTAAACATATTAATACTACTTATTTTTGTGATTAAAATAACAAAACTATTCATACTATATTATTTTTGTGATTATACTGTAAACAGTTCATAGTTATTTTAGAGATAACAGTCTAATGACAGTGTTCATATCGTGATTATACGACACGTGTACAGTTTTCATACTGTACTTTTTTGTGTGATTAGGCCTTATACAGTACTACTTATTTTTCTGCTTTAATATATTCATAATGGGTCCTAAGTGTAGTGACAAAGTTAAAAGAACCCATAAGGTTCTCAATTTGCAAGAAAAGCTTAAGCTAATCAAGCTTAATGAACAAGGCATCTTAAATGCTGAAATAGGCCGCAGGCTAGGTGTACCTCGCACTACAGTTAGCACAATTGTAAAGAACAGAGCTAAAGTGTTAGAGGAAATTAAAAACGCTACGCCAGTGCATACCAAACTTATTAGAAAGCGGCACAATTTAATTGGTGAGATGGAGAAAGTGTAAAATATGTGGATTGAAGACCAAGTCAGCCACAACATTCCTCTAAGCCAAGATCTTATCCAGGCTAAAGTACAAACTTTATTTAATGCAATGAAGGCTGAACAAGGAGAGACATCAGCTGAAGAGATATTTGGAGCTAGCAGGGGCTGGTTTGAGAAATTTAAGAAAAGGTCAAATTTGCATAATATAGCAGTGAAGGGAGAATCAGCTAGCGCAGATACGGCAGCTGCGGGAGCTTTTCAAGTGAAGCTTGAAACAATTATAGAAGAAGTTGGCTACACAAAGCAGCAGATCTTCAACGTAGAATAAATTTCGACAGAAGATCAAAAGTAAATAGTGGGCTAGAACACCAAATAGCCTGTTACAGAGAACTTCTTAGGGAAAGGAAGAAGACATCAATGAGGTAAACGTCTTTGCTCTCCTTTTTCAAGACGCAACCGCCACAACCAACTTCAGTCACCCCTCCCTCTAACCCTTCAGATTCCGAGCCATCAACATCAGCCCCAGCCCCAGTTAGATCTCCTTCAAAGTGCCCTTCTCCTAAAAGAATTAGATTGAAATCCTCCAGTTCTGAAGATGCGCCACCTCAATTTTCTCCATCTGGTTTTCTAAGTCTAGAATCCCCCTAAATTACCAACATTCAAAACTGTACATACTGTATATATTCATCGTCTACTTGCTCAAGAATGATTTTAAGGTAAGATGCTATTTACGTATTTTTTATTTATTTCTGTATTTTCTTTACTCTTATGTTTATTTCTGTTTATCTAGGTGTTGCACGCATTCGCAAGTGTTATATAGTTAGTTATTTTCGTTTTTTCTGCGGCCCTAATATATTTGAAAGCTAAATAAAGGCTATGCTTCGACTTTCGTCGATTTTCGACTTTCGTCATAGCTCTGGTCCCTAACCTGTCGAAAGAGCGAGGTATTGGTGTATTAAAAAACACAGAATTAGACTATTAACAAACAAACACAGAATTATAGTATTAACAAACATACACAGAATTAGACTATTAACATACATACACAGAATCAGACTTAAAAAACACAGAATTAGACTATTAACAAACACAGAATTAGACTATTAACAAACATACACAGAATTAGACTTTTAGTGAACATACACAGAATTAGACTATTTACAAACACACAGAATCAGACTATTAACAAACATACAAAGAATTAGACTATTAACAAACACACTGCAATAGAAGTGATGGGCATAGAAAATTAGATTACTAATAGACAGAAATAGATTAATCTATCAACAGGCACACATTTAGATAATTAAGAGAAATATGCACACACTATCAACAGACAGAATAGTTATTTCAACAATTATAAGATATAATCAGATCATAAACAGGTGACAGGTACAGAAAACGAGGCTATTAACAGAACACCAGAACAGCTGGAATATGAACTCACAGACATACAAACACACATACAGACTGACTTCTTCATCTTCTTGTGGCTGTACTTGATGCTGTAAGCTGTTTGCAGCAGGTTATCCTGGTCTGCTTCTTGTTCAAATCTGCTCCTTAGATCTTTTTGTAAGTACTGGAGACACCAGAAGATATTAGATATTTGTTAGCTCTTATTGTAAGTACTAAAGATACCAGAAGATATTAGATATTTACTAGCCCATAATAGATTCTTTTGTAAGCACTGGAGATAACAGAAGAGATTAGATTGCTAGCCCATAATAGATCTTTTTGTAAGCACTGGAGATAACAGAAGAGATTAGATTGCTAGCCCATAATAGATCTTTTTGTAAGCACTGGGGATAACAAGAAAATAGATATTTGCTAGCCCATAGGACATGGAAAGACCTTAAGCATTGCAGTATGGGCAACAGCAGGTAAGTTAAACTTCAATAACATCAGCAGACTACAAACCCAAGCAATGAGAATCATAAGAGTTGGCATAAGGTCAACACCTATAAAAGAACTCGAAAAGATTACATACCTCCAGCCAATGGAGGATAGAAGAGATAACAGAGCCCAACAACAAGCTACAAAATTTGAAGAACTAATAGACCATCAGACCTTGCTATGTACCATAGAATTAATGCTCTTGGAAGGGAAAGAATCAAGCGAAGCAACTTTGTAGAATCAACCACAACACAGATGAGAGCAGTTTCCATAAAAGCAGTATCAACAACTAAAACCATCTACACTGCACACAAGCTTCCAGTTTAGAAACAACATTGTTTCCCTGAAATGATAGAAAACATTCCTGGAATTGAGAAACAGAAGAGCCAGACTAAACGACAGAAAAACCTTAACGACAAAATACATAGAGAAACATTATCAATGCAACATCTGGACCCATGCCTACACAGATGGATCAGCAACAAATGTAACACAAGATGGAGGTGTTCTTCTGAGCTTAAGCACTGGTACACAAAAAAGGTTGTCAGTGGCAACAGGAAAATTCTCAAGTAACTTCAGAGCAGAGGCAGAGGCTTTAAAAACTGCAGCAAAGGTTTTAATTGCAGGGGAAAGTACCAAGAGACAAGTTGTTTTTTTCATAGACGCACTATCAGTAATTGTAATGCTAAAAAGACAAAATAATGAAGACAACAGATTGAGATACCATCTATTCAACAAGCTAAAGTTAGGAACTACTGATGAGTGTAACTGTGGCACTGATAAAATGACTGCCGAACATCTGCTTCAAAGTTGACCAACATATGAGGAACAGAGAAAATGCATATGGCCATCACCAGTACCATTCCTGGAGAAAATCTACGGAGATATCAACAGCCTCAGGCTGACCACTGCTTTCTTTGAACTTATTCAAGTTGACATCTGAGGGTGGACAAAGATGAAGAAGACGTAAGTACCTGGGATCACAAGAAATTAGATATTTGCTAGATCATAATATATCTTTCTGTAAGTACTGGGGATAACAAGAAATTAGATATTTGCTAGATCATAACATATCTTTTTGTGAGTATTGGGGATAACAGAAGAAATTAGATATTTGCTAGATCATAATATATCTTTCTGTAAGTAATGGGATAACAAGAAATTAGATATTTGCTAGATCATAATATATCTATCTGTAAGTACCGGGGATAACAAGAAATTAGATATTTGCTAGATCATAACATATCTTTCTGTAAGTACTGGGGATAACAGAAGAAATTAGATATTTGCTAGATCATAACATATCTTTCTGTAAGTACCGGGGATAACAAGAAATTAGATATTTGCTAGATCATAATATATCTTTTTGTGAGTATTGGGGACAACAAGAAATTAGATATTTGCAAGATCATAACATATCTTTTTGTGAGTATTGGGGATAACAGAAGAAATTAGATATTTGCTAGATCATAACATATCTTTCTGTAAGTATTGGGGATAACAAGAAATTAGATATTTGCTAGATCATAATATATCTTTTTCTAAGTATTGGGGATAACAGAAGAAATTAGATATTTGCTAGATCATAATATATCTTTTTGTAAGTACCGGGGATAACAAGAAATTAGATATTTGCTAGATCATAATATATCTTTTTGTAAGTACCGGGGATAACAAGAAATTAGATATTTGCTAGATCATAATATATCTTTTTGTAAGTATTGGGGATAACAGAAGAAATTAGATATTTGCTAGATCATAACATATCTTTCTGTAAGTACCGGGGATAACAAGAAATTAGATATTTGCTAGATCATAACATATCTTTCTGTAAGTACCGGGGATAACAAGAAATTAGATATTTGCTAGATCATAATATATCTTTTTGTAAGTACTGGAGATAGAAGAAAATAGATATCTGCTAGCCCATAATATATCTTTTTGTAAGAAATGGGGATAACAGAAGAAAATGGATATCAGACAGGCCATAATATATTTTTGTTTCATGCTGGAGGTACCACAAGCAAACTGATATTTGCTAGACCATAATAGATGTCCTTGTAAGTACTATATATATATATATAAACAAATAAAATGGTACTGAATCAGTTTTACAAATTTACGGTTCACAGAAAACAAGGGAAGGGCTTCACCCTTCGTCAGCCACAGTTACAAACAGGCAACAAGGACAAGAAATATAGATTATATACTGCAATCACGTAATATATATTAAAACAGATGAACAGCAATAATAAAGCAAGGAAACTACACAACCGAAAAGACTATATCAATGCAAGAAATTCAACAATCAACGAAAATCAAAAGCAGAAAATGGAATTAAAAAAACAAGAAAGTCCTGCTATAAAACTCTCCGCTGAAAGAATCGGGCAACCAATGAACATTGGTCCAAATGGCGTCCAACAGCGATGAATAAAAGTGATGTCATAAAAATTGTCCTTGTAAGTCCTATAGATAACATATATCTGCTAGACCATAATATATCTTCTTGTAAGTACTGTAGATAACATATATCTGCTAGCCCATAATAGATATTCCTGTAAGTACTGTAGATAATAGATATCTGCTAGCCCATAATAGATATTCCTGTAAGTACTGTAGATAACAGACATCTGCTAGCATATAATAGGTATTCCTGTAAGTACTGTAGATAACATATCTGCTAGCCCATAATAGATGTTCCTGTAAGTACTGTGGATAACAGATATCTGCTAGCCCATAATAGATATTCCTGTAAGTACTGTAGATAACAGATATCTGCTAGCCCATAATAGATATTCCTGTAAGTACTGTAGATAACATATCTGCTAGCCCATAATAGATGTTCTTGTATGTACTGTAGATAACAGATATCTGCTAGCCCATAATAGATGTTCTTGTAAGTACTGTAGATTACATATATCTGCTAGCCCGTAATAGATATTCCTGTAAGTACTGTAGATAACATATATCTGCTAGCTCATAATAGATGTTCTTGTAAGTACTGTAAATAACATATATTTGCTAGCCCATAATAGATCTTCTTGTAAGTATTGTAGATAACATATAATTGCTAGCCCATAATAGATCTTCTTTTAAGTACTGTAGATAACATAACATGTTCTTTGATAGAAGTTGTCTCATCTCTTGCAGTGCTGAGCAAAGCAACAGGTGATGTTCCACTGTTTCATATGGGTGTGGGTGTTGGCAGTGTCTACAGTTTGGACTGTAGGTAACAGATACAAAAAGATATCTCTAAATAACAAACCAAGCCCTCATGTCCTCCGATCAATGTATTTCTATGTTTTCTTTAGCCCTCTCATGTCTGTCCCCCCTTCTCTTCTGTGTCTGTTTTTTGTCTTCCTCTATATATCTTACCCTGGTGATGTCAGATAAGGGACTGCCTTGTAACGCTCTTCTCTTATTTGTTTAATGTACAAACATTTTTATCTGAGATGCATAAGGAAGCATATAAAGTAAGGTAAAGGATCCCGTTACACGCCCATTGAGGCATATTGGGAATATGGTGTTAGGCCCATATTTTCTTGACCATCGGCACACTAGGGGTGATGTGGTCAGCATCACACCGGCTGCCTTAACCTTCCCAGAAGTTGCTCTGGTACCCTATTGGGGCTGGGTCGACCCAGGAGCCGTT
Source organism: Oreohelix idahoensis (assembly GCA_024509875.1). Taxonomy (NCBI): domain Eukaryota; kingdom Metazoa; phylum Mollusca; class Gastropoda; order Stylommatophora; family Oreohelicidae; genus Oreohelix; species Oreohelix idahoensis. The sequence goes on from JAMPIV010020074.1 coordinate 208,847, forward strand.
TGCGGCCTAAAAAAATCCCACCTCAACTGGGGATCGATCCATAGACCACTGAGCTAGGAAGCCAGTGCACTAACCACTATGCTACCGCGGCAAGGAAGCATATGGTGACATATTTTTATTTTAATATAACTGTCTAACCCTCCAAGTTTGTCTATATTACAGCCCTACAATACGTCTGATTGCACATCTTGTAGGGATATATTTATTCAAGTGTGTCTGGCAATCATTGGCTGCATTTATAATCTCTGTCTTGGTCTCTATAGATCTTGAGGAGCAACAGCTAAGCCTCCTACTAAATATTCTCAGTTTTTCTTGCATCTAACCTTGGTTATGAGATAGTAGGCAAGGTCAACAGCTAAGTCTTGACCTTCTGTTCTCTAAGAGTCTAATGAATTCTTTCTCCATTGGTTGAGCTCGTTATTTTCAAAATTCTATCTATAGCTATATAATAAGAGAAATAACAACAAGAGGCATTCCTGCCACACTTCAGTTCATCTTCTTCAAGTACCATAGCTAGTGGCGTAGGTGATCATGTCTCTCCACAATTTCCTGTCTCTAGTACTATTTATCAATTCTGTTGTTCATTTCTGTCCATGCCACGATGTCAAACTGTCCAGTGTCTGATCTCTCTGTCTTCTCTATCTATTTTTTGCCCCAAATGATCGTCTGGGTTATAAGACAGAAGAAAGAAGGAAGGATTGAGATCAAAGAAGACACTGAGTGGAGATTGCCCCACAGTGAGTTAAACAGAACTGAATGATTCAATGAAATTATCTCCTGTATTAACACATTAACTACCGAATTGAAAAACACGCTGTGGCCGAATTAAATTTTTTTCCCATTTTCATCCTGTAGGTGTTTGCACAAAGTAAGCTGTAGTTTTCGTAATTGTTTACAGATTTTTATGAATTACACGTCATTTTAAAGATAAATGAATGTATTATTACAATAAATACCAGTTGTAACTCTAATAGAGGTTGTTGCTATTTAACGGCCCTCCGATGGCCGAGGACTTGCAATATCTTCACAATTATAACTGCTTGCGCCCCATCTCTATCAAAATCACAATTTCAATCAATGTGCACACTGTTTTCACTCTTGTCCTCGTTGCTAGATCTATCAGTCAATTGTTGAAACAAGTTTGTATCCTATTCAGCCGTTAGACGAGATGTACACGCATTTTTTGTAGTCCTATCACTAGTTGCCACGGTAAACAGTTTTACACGATTTGGTAACTAACCCAAAACGCTGAAAAATATGAACATAATATCAATTTTCCAGTGTTCTACAACAACCATGCTTTGGGAATTTGTTTTCCGGTGGCAACTTGAAATCTCGAACCAGATCAGAGAGTGTATCAGTACATTTTTCATTCGTTTTATTACTAAAATTAGATTGGCGCTCTGAGCGGCTAGCGGTCCAAATGTGATTATTTTGTGAGCCGCTGACAGCGGCTTGCAGTAGTTAATGTGTTAATGAGAAGTAAAGAAATCAAAAGAAAATATACCTTCAGCAATCCTTCCATGTCAAGGGTGAGCAACTCCTCCTGACATGATTGTAGTATTGCCACGCCCACCCTGAAGATCATCTCCATACCCTGGGGGGAAGTAAAACAGACATGTTTAGACTAAGACTAATATGGACTCTACAGACAACAGACATGTTTAGACTAATATGGACTCTACAGACAACAGACATGTTTAGACTAAGACTAATATGGACTCTACAGACAACAGACATGTTTAGACTAAGACTAATATGGACTCTACAGACAACAGACATGTTTAGACTAAGACTAATATGGACTCCACTGGATGGTTTTCTTTGGTTAATCTGTATGTATCTGGGGCGAGTCTTTCACCAGTTTGGACTACTGACTCAAATCCTTATTTGTTTTTTTATATGTTAGCTTTAGTTTTTGTAATATAGGTGTTTTATTAACTTTTGCATTTCTGAAGGGGTCTTTGTGCCTATTAGATTTTCTACCCTCATTTCTACATTGTGGTTACTACAGTATGTCTTAATGTTTTGCCTCTGTTGGTCATATTTCTTGCAGTCCACCAGAAAGTGTCTAATTGTGTTTGGTTCTTGACACTCTTCACATGTGGGTTCCTCAATCATGAAATATCCAGTTCCAAGCTTGAGCCTCAGCAATTTCTTATTAATTGGTATTTTTAGTTCATCTTTTATTTGACATTTTTTGCTTGGTTTTTTAAGGATTTTATATGAGTGTCTTGCTTTTTTACTTTGGTCCCATGCTGTTATCCACTCTTTAGTTATTGCTTGAGCAATTAAGCTCTTAATTTCAAACTTCCCTAAGCCTACTTCAATTTTGTTATGGCTAGTTCTCCCCCCTTTGGCTTCTTTGTCTGCAAGCTCATTTCCTGCTATCCCCACATGTGATGGTATCCATGTTAGTGTTGCACTGCATCCTATAGTTTGTAGATATGTATTAACCTGTAGTATTTCCTCTATAATATCTGGCCTGCTACATTCATTTCTGTTTCTGATAGCTAATACTGATGATAGGGAATCTGTGAGAATGGTTACTTTTTTTGGTGGATTTTCTGCAGCTATTTCTAAAGCTTTTAGGATTGCCACTAATTCTGCTGTAAAGATGGATGTGTTACCTGTTACTTTGTATCTTTTATAAATTTTTAATTTTGGTATTGCTATTCCTGCTCCTAATTGTCCTTCTTCATCTTTTGACCCATCTGTATATATAGTTAGGCTATTATTTATATACCGTTCTATGTACTCTAGTGTTTTACTTTTTGCTGAGATTATGTCGTTAGATTTATTTATGATCTTTGTTAAGTGGGAGTCAGTTTCTGGCACTTTTAATTCCCATGGTGGGATCTTTGCTTTATACAGAGCACTACTGTTTATCGCATTAAACAGGTCTGGGTATTGATCCACTTCATCCATTGTTTTCCACCCTGACGGGTATCTATTATGGTTTAATGGAATGTGGCCTATGTACTGGTTACCCCTATCAAAGGTTTTATGTGCTGGGTGAGTTGGATCTTTTGCCACTCTTGCCCAGTAGCTGAATCTCAGTTCTTTTCTCCTTAGCTCCAGGGGTATAATGCCTAGCGCTACTCCTAGTGCCTCTGCTGATGTTCCCTTTGAGGCACCTGCTATTATTGACAGTGCCTGGTTTTGGACTGTGTCTAGTTTTTTTCTTATTGCTTGGGGCGGCTGATGCATAGACAACACTGGCATAGTCAAGTTTGCCCCTAATAAATGATTTATAGAAGGTTAACATGGTCTTATTGCAGGCGCCCCAACCACTTCCTTTCATATATCTTAGCATGTTAATAAGTCCCCTACTGCTTTGCACTAATAGGTCTATGTGTTTGTTCCAGTTTAGTTGCTGGTCTAATACCATACCAAGAAATCTAGTTGATTTTGCTGTGCATACTTTTTGCTCATTAATGCTTTAGTAAGGGAGGGAACCTTTTTAGACTTTAAAATATTTCAAGTATACATCATTAGAGTTTACTAACTTTGCATATCAGATTAATTTTAGTAAAGACATAGAAGGGAAAATGAAACTAAGGTAAAAATTACTAAGGGAAATAACTATGAATATTAACACCCTTATAGGTTTGGTGAGTTAGAGTCGGGTTAAGCGCACGAGAAAAGCGAGTAGCTCACTAAAGTAAATAGGGTGATTTTAGCAGACCAATCGTATTGTTTCATAAACAGGTTTGGGTGATCAGATACTAAATTGAAGGACAAAAGATAATCAGTCCTAGCCGAGCTTTTGACGTAGTGAGACGTTAAGTTAGGACTCAGAAGAAACGTACCTGTGGGCGACAGATGTTTCAACAAACCTGAAGTAGATAGCTTTAGTATGAATTAGTGGTAGAAATTCCAGGATGATAGACTATATTGTGCATTAAGACTAGGATAGAATACAGATTGCTAGTAGGAAGTGATAGGTGATGGAATTCAGATTTTTGCTGGTAAGATTGACTTTTCATTATTATCCCCTAATCAAGATGAATCAAGAGACCTGGTGGTTAACCTCGGTCCACATGATGATATAAGATAATGACGCTCACACTAGAGGGAGCAGTCAAGCAGAGAGAACATTGTTACTGAACCCCATAGTGTTGCAAATTGAATGAATAATTAAGATGGGGTCCAAATGGGGCAGTGATGCGCAATACAAGACTCAACATGTCTCTTAGCCTCTCCTGCCCAAGTCTACCTCACCTACTCGTGGTGGACCCCGTTATACCCAGTAATCTTGCCGAAGGTTGGGTATCAACCCCAGCGGGAGGCAAGATGGGACAGCAAACGAGGTAAAGGCAAAATCAAATCCCCCAGCCAGAGGGGGAGGCATGAGCACACTCTGCCTTAAGAAACAGGTGCTGAAGTCAGATGTACCAGGCCAGGGGCGCACCAGCAACCATGGTACCATGCAACCCGCTTTGGTTTAATATGTCTACACAACAGATGTCAAAAAATTATCGTTATGGTGCTCGCCCTGTGAAGTCCCTCCAGGCAGGAGCAGTGCCGGATTCTGAGCCTCGACAGAATCCACCCTCAGCTACTGGAGGTCTCCTTAGTCCGCCAAATGGAGCCAGGAGGCGGAAGGAGAAAGTAACTGGCCAACCAGATAAGACGACGGCCCCTCTGAATGTCATGCATTGGAATGCAGAGGGAGTCAACAACAAAAAGACTGAACTAGAGAATACCCTATTTCGGAAAGAAATTAGCATATGCTGCATACAAGAAACCCACCTACAGGAAGGAAAACATTTTAAGATACGGGGCTATCAATGCTTCAGAGTTGACAGAAAAGATCGGAAGAAGGGTGGCATACTAACACTGATAAGGAATAACCTCAACGCTATAGAATCCAAGACATATAAAGAAGGTGCAGAATACCAAGTAATCCATCTAAAACATAACACTCTGGAACTGGATCTCCTAAACTTCTACTGCCCCAATGACATACCACTGAACATGACTAGCATAGATGTCCCCATTGGCAACTTCATAGCGGTGGGAGACTTCAACAGCCATTCCCAAAGCTGGGGATACAACCAGCTAGATAGAAGGGGTGAAGAGATAGAAAACTGGCAAGACGACAATAACCTAACCCTTCTAAACAACCCTAATGATCCTCCAACCTTTTACTCCAGAAGATGGCATAGCACCTCTACTCCAGACCTGGCATTCTGCACACCTGATTTGGCTGGGATAGTGGAAAGGGAAATAGGAGAACAACTCGGTGGAAGTGATCATCGTCCTGTATTCATCAAAATTAATAGAACAATTAATACAAGTCCAAGTCAGCCAAGATGGAATTATAAAAAAGCAAATTGGTCCATTTATCAACACAGAGCAAATCTGCTTACAAAAGATATTAAGGTACTAGACAGAGACATTAACAGAGTCATCTGGGATTTTAATAATGGAGTACTCAAGGCAGCAAAGGAGACAATACCGAGAGGAGCGAGGAAGAACTATGTACCATATTGGTCCAACACACTACAAAACCTACATGAAGATATGAATGAAGCAAGGCACACTGCAGAGGTACAACCATCCCAACAGAACCATATCATGCTACAAAAGGCAAAAGCAAAATTCATTAAAGGAAAGCTAGAAGCCCAGAGGAGAAGCTGGAGGGAAAAAACATATAAACTAAACCTTGAAAAGGAAGGGAGAAAGTTGTGGAAACTCACTAAACAATTGAATGACGATAACAATTCTCAACGACAAACAAGCAGCAGACATATTTGCGGAATCCTACAGAAATGAAAGTAACATCTCCGTCAATTTACGCAGACAACGAGACATTCGTCAAGAAATAATCCACACTAGAACTAATGGAAACAGTCCGGACGTTATGTCCAAACCTTTCAATATGGACGAGTTAAAAACAGCCGTGTGGAAACTTAAAGACAGGAAATCACCAGGCCCGGATGGTATAACCAACGAAATGCTAAAACACCTAGGATATACAGCAATGAGCAAACTGTTGCAAATATACAACTACAGTTGGATGACAGGCAGTGTGCCACAGATATGGAGAGAGGCGCTCATGTGTCCCATCATAAAGAAAGGAAAAGACAACAGGAAGGCCACCAGCTACAGACCAATAAGCCTAACAAGCTGTGTATGTAAGACAATGGAGAGGATGATCAACAGAAGATTGAAATGGTACTTGGAATCCGAGAAAATTTTAGTGCCAGAACAAGCAGGGTTTAGAGAGTGCAGCAGCACAGAAGACCAAATCACATACCTGTCACAGATCGTTGAAGATGCCTTCCAAGAAAAGAGAAAAGTCTTTACCCTATGGATAGATCTCCAAAAAGCTTTTGACAAAGTATGGAAAGACGGGTTAATAGTAAAACTGCAAAGGAACGGAATCAAGGGTAATATGAGAAAATGGATCCAGTCGTTCCTACACAATCGGAAAGCAAGAGTCACTATGGAAGGTCACAACAGCAAGAAAATCCTCCTAAAACATGGAGTTCCTCAAGGCTCAGTATTGTCTCCCACCCTGTTCCTTGTATTCATCAATGACCTCATCCACGATCTGCCACAAGGTGTGAGAGCTGCCCTATACGCTGACGACTTGGTGGTGTGGTGTGTAGAAGAACATCTAACTATCGCTAATAAGCGAATACAAAGGGCAGCAGACAACATAGCAGCATGGGCAGAGAAATGGATGGTGCAGATCAACGCTGAAAAATCATCAACAACACTTTTCACGCTCTCCAACAAAGACAAAGCAGGAGAGATACGACTTGGAAATATACATGTCCAAACAGATGAGGAACCGGTGTACTTGGGCATTACATTAGATAAGAGAATGACATGGAGGCACCACATCGAGAGAACAGAGGCTAAAGCGAGAAGAAAACTTTCCATACTGAGGAAAATAGCTGGATCAAGTTGGGGAGCTAACGAAACAACACTAAAGAAAGTGTATACAGGTGCAATAAGACCTATATTAGAGTACGGATCAGCAGCATGGTCTACAGCAGCCAAATCACACCTACAAGCCTTAGATAAAGTACAAAATCAAGCGCTTAGGTTGATCACGGGTGCCATGAAGACCACACCAATAAATGAAATGGAAAAAATCACAGGCATTCCACCTTTATTATACAGACGAGACACTAAGACCCTGATCCAAGCAGAAAAGTACAAGAACATGCCCGCACATCCAATGAAAACTAGATTTGGAGATTTAGCCAGTGGGAGGTTGAAGAGAAGCAGTTTTGTGCATCGGTCCAAAAAACTAATTAGAACATACAAGGATGAACTACCAGACATCACTAAGGAAATAACTCCCACACTCCTCCCAACCCCATGGGAACAACATCAAAATTTCAGTATTAAGACCTCCATAACTACCACCTGCCCCATGGGAGAGCTAAATACTCTCCAAAGGAAAATAGCAGCATGTGACATGATTGAAGAACTATACCCCAGAGAAGCATGGATCCAAGTATATACTGATGGATCTGCAACCAGAGCAGTGAAGAACGGAGGCGCAGGAGTTTATGTGGTCTATCCAGACAAAGAAAATGAATCCACCTGTTCACCTACTGGAATATTCTGTTCAAACTATGCTGCTGAAGTACAGGCCATAAGCATTGCTGCAGGAATAATAAATAACACAATAAGCCAATGTCAGCAGGTTGTATTCCTTACCGATGCAATGTCAGTTCTGCAAGCCCTCAACAGTGATAAACTGCCAGAATTAAACAAAGTCCTATGCGAAGTAAATATCAAAAGAAGGGTAGTGCTACAGTGGATACCATCACACTGTGGCATACCAGGAAATGAGAGAGCAGATATGTTAGCAAAAGAGGGAGCAACACAGGAACAAAAAGAACAAACAATCACATTCCAGGAAAAGAAGACCCTTATCAAGGCCATCAGGAAAATTGATCAACAAAGAGACAACTATCAATATCTTGATCGAGCAAAACAGGTGATCCTGTTCCGTATGAGAACAGGACACAACAGACTGAACAGTCACTTATACAGACTGAGATTGGTCCCATCACCCCTATGTACGTGTGGACAGGCAGCACAGACAGCCGAACACATCCTGCAAGACTGCCACATGCTTAGTCAATTGCGAACTGAACATTGGCCCACAGAGACGCACATCCACACAAAGCTGTTTGGGAGTCTTGAAGAACTTTCAACCACAGCAACATACATCCAGAAAACCGGACTTCTTGTGTAGACATTTCTAAACAACAGCGAACGAGAAGAAGAAGAAGAAGAATAATTAAGATTTTTCAGGAGGTATCGATAATACATTTCTGTAAAATAATGACGCTCACATTGGAGGGAGCAATTACAAGAAGGAAATTTTACGGAGGATGCTCAGTTTGAACGAAGTGGTTGACTTTGTAATAGTAAGTGCCAGAAAGGGCGAATACATCTGATTTATTACGGTGAATGAAGCTTCCACGAACATATGTGAATAAATGAGTTGCAACTACATTGATCTCCGCTGATAGCTATCACACGCTCTCTCATGTCAGCGTAAGTATCAAGGCTGCCACAGGAGTATTTGATATTGTTCACTCTCCACATGTAAGCCTACCTTGCCGTGGTTGGAGAGCTTGAGCGCCTCAATGATCCCGGGAGCTATGCCGGCGGGAGTTTTACTCCTGGCAGGGTCACCCAAGCCGGACAGGTCCTGGGTGAGGGGCCAGACTAAATGGGCTGAGGAGTGGGTGGAACCCTATAGGTGTAGATGCAGAACCCACCGGCGAGTGGTACATGCTCTGGTCTGCACCAATCCACCCCCACTTCATGGGTTAAATGCTTTCTTGCCTCATTCTTCACTGTTTGTCGTCTATCACGCCCATGGCGACCGTTGCCTCAATTGGCTGTGTGTGGTGTACCCGGAAACGGGGCCTCCCAGCACTGAGGCAAAGTTAAGTCCCCGATGTCACTTATCGGTGCAGAATTGAGAGAGATGGCTGAGCATCACAATCCCTCCTGTGTTGCAGCATGATGAGAACCCAGCATTGCACACTGAGCTTGGGGGGATCACTTGGGCACCAGACTTAATACTGGCTCTTGACTGGATGGCCGCATGCAGGAGATTTCTACAATGGAGGGTTGGCAGGTGGTGGGTATCGGAAAGTGGCTCTGTGCAGGACGTGAGGATTCCTTGGGAGAGCCCCGAACCAGAGCACAGCATTGTGCAAGCTCTGCATAGTTGGAGAGCCCCCTGGATGACGGGGAATGCACAGTGTGCTACCCCACCTATCCCCAACTGCTAACTTAGAACCAGAAGTGGGGTCCTCTGTATGCGTGCCAGGCCAGGATAAAATGCCTGGGAAAGAGACTGGAGCTCAGAACTCCCTAACTCAAAGTTGCAGGATGGCAGAAAAGCCACGGGAAAGACAGGGCTATTTTGAAGATAACGCAACCATATTTTCACCATACGAGCTCGGACGCCGCCTCGGTAAACAAGGTCCGCGCAGAGCAGTGACACCCCCAGGCTGCTTGCGAATAGTCTACTACTGGGAACATAAACAGATTAGGGATGAGCCCACTCTCCCGTTGAACAGGTGCTAAAGTCGTAGATACTGGGCCAGAAGGCGCACCGGAAACCACAGTATCATGCAACTCGCTTTTTTTTTTTCTATGGAGAGTACACCGTCAAATAAATCTCGTTCTGGTGCTCGCCCTGTGGAGCTCCACCAGGCAGGTGCAGTGCCGGGCTCTGAGCCTCAACAGAGCCCACCCTCAGCTACTGGAGGACCCTCTAGACCGTCTTGTGGAGTCAACAGACGGCGGAGGAGAACTACTGACCAAAACAAAACAGAAAAAGAGAAACCCAGAGTGCCACTTGTCATGATGCACTGGAATGCAGAGGGAGTGAACAGCAAGCAGGCTGGATACAGCAAAAAGACAGAGCTGGAAAACATCTTGTATGAGAAGCAAGTCAGTGTTTGCTGTATCCAAGAGACTCACTTGAAAGCAGATCAAACCTTTAAAATAAGGGGATATCAATGCTTCAGATCCGACAGACAAGATAGACGAAAAGGAGGAGTACTTACTCTTGTAAGGAATAACATTCCTGCACACGAAAGGAAAACCTTCATGGATGGAGCAGAATATCAGCTGCTGCAGATAAAGGTAGACAAGATGGAAATAGAACTCCTGAACTATTACTGTCCGAACAACAAACCCCTGAGTCTCAGCTCTATACAGGTACCAGCCACCAACCTTATAGCAGTTGGAGACTTTAATAGCCACTCCCAGAGCTGGGGCTATAACCATCTGGATCACAGAGGTGAAGAGGTTGAAACTTGGCAAGATGATCACTCCCTAATCCTAGTCAATAATGCCACAGATACTCCTACCTTCTACTCCAGAGGATGGCACACAACCTCAACACCAGATCTTGCCTTCTCCACACCAGATATAGCTGGATCTATTAGTAGAGAAGTAGGAGACCAACTAGGGGGAAGCGACCATCGCCCAATCTTTCTTACTGTCCAGAGTGCAACTCTCAGTACAGGCCCAGCCATTACAAGATGGAACTACAAAAAAGCCAACTGGGGTTTATTCAGGCATCAGGTGAACACGCTGCTGTCTACCCTCAAGGTACAGAACAGAGACATTAATGAAGTGGTAAAAGACTTCAACAGATGCATACTACAAGCTGCAAAAGAAACCATTCCCAAAGGATGCCGGCGTAACTACATACCATACTGGTCCAGCACACTCCAAGAACGTCAGGAAGCTATGGACAAGGCTAGAAAGGACGCAGAGTCTCAGCCTTCACTTGAAACTCACAACAAATGGAAAAAGGCTGTAGCAGAGTTTCAGAGAACAAAGCTAGAAGAAAAGCGGAAAAGCTGGAGAACTAAAACGGCATCGCTGAACCTTGAGAAAGACGGCAGGAAACTTTGGAGATTAGTCAAGTCTCTAAATGAAGAGCATTCCTCACCAAGGCAGACTATCACATTGGATGAAGGTGGCAAACTTTTCAGAGGAAAACAAGCTGCAGACTTGTTTGCTAGAAGATACAGTTCAGAAAGCAACTTACCCATTAACATAGACCATCAGAGAGAGATAAGAAAAGAAATACTGGCAACCATGGGACAGACAGATACTCCTGCCCCAATGAGGGAACCCATCACACTAGGAGAACTACAGAAGGCTATTTCCAAGCTTAAGTTTCAAAAGTCACCCGGCCCAGACAAAATCAGCAACGAAATGCTAGTAAATCTGAGCTCAGCAGCAAAGACAAAACTGCTTGAGATATTCAACCACAGCTGGTTGAAAGGAACGGTACCCCAAGTATGGAGAGAAGCCATCACAATACCCATACTAAAGAAAGGGAAATGTAAGACCGAGGCTGCAAGTTACCGGCCAATCAGTCTCACAAGCTGTGTTGGGAAGACTATGGAGCGAATAGTCAACCACAGATTGAAATGGTATTTAGAGTCTGAGCAGATCCTGGTGCCGGAACAAGCTGGATTTAGAGAATGCTACAGTATAGAAGACCAAGTTACTTACTTGTCTCAAGCAATAGAAGATGCCTTCCAGGAGAAGAAAAAGGTCCTAACGATCTGGGTCGACTTCAAGCAGGCCTTTGACAAGGTGTGGAAAGATGGCCTCATTGCAAAACTTAGGAGAAGTGGAATCCAAGGCAACATGATGAAATGGATCCAGTCATACTTGCATAACAGGAGAACTAGAGTCACTCTTGACGGTCTGCAGAGCAGAAAAGTGTTGCTCCATCAGGGGGTACCTCAAGGAGGAGTAATTTCCCCAACACTCTTCCTTGTTTACATCAATGACCTGGTGAAAGATCTCCCTGCAGGAGTTAAAGCTGCCTTATATGCAGATGACCTAGTACTCTGGTGCGCTGATGAAAATGTCACCACAGCAAATTATAGAATGCAGCGGGCAGCAGACATGCTAGTGTCATGGGCAGAGAAATGGCTTATCACAATAAACACAGACAAAACCTCCACAACACTGTTCTCCCTCGCCCCCAAGGACAAATCAGCTAACATACACCTAGGGACAACCGTGATCAAGGAAGAAAGCTACCCCACCTATCTTGGGGTGACATTTGACCAAAGGCTTACATGGAATAAGCATATTGAAAATGCAGAAGGAAAGGCCCGAAGACGACTAGGCATACTCAGAAAATTAGCAGGTACCAACTGGGGAGCAAATGAACGAAATCTAAAGAAGATTTATAATGGAGTAATAAGACCACACTTAGAGTTTAGCTCAGCAGCATGGTCATCAGCTGCTAACTCACATCTGCAGTCTTTGGACAAGGTGCAAAATCAAGCTCTCAGGCTCATTACAGGAGCCATGAAAACTACACCAATAACAGAGATGCAGAAGGTTGCTGGATTACAGACATTGTCCCATAGAAGAGACACAAAAACCATGATCCAGATGGAAAAGTACAACAGTATGCCAATGCACCCAATGAAGGCAAGACTAGATGATCTGGCATTGGGACGTCTAAAGCGTAGCAGCTTTGTGCATCGGGGGAAAAGACTTATAAGACAGCATCAAGAAGACCTATCCATGAAGACAACACCACTGAAGCCCACCCTATACCCTGTACCATGGGAGCAGGCCAGCAGTGCCCTCCAAATTAATACAACAGTCAGTGGTCTCACAAGTGGATGTGAGTATAATGATCTGCAAAAACGAACTGCTACATTGAGTATGATCCAAGAAAGCTATCCCGATCAATCATGGATACATGCCTATACAGATGGATCAGCAACTAATGCTGTTAGGAATGGAGGTGCCGGTATCTTTATCTCATATCCTGACAACCACTATGAGACTAGGCACATTCCCACTGGTAAATTCTGTTCCAACTATACAGCTGAGGTTCAAGCTCTAGAGCAAGCTGCAAATATGATTTATAACACCAACTCTGACTGCCACCAGGTAGTCATCCTCACAGATGCACTGTCTGTCCTGCAAGCTCTCAAGGGTGGTAAACTCCCGCATCTGAGAAATGAACTAAACAAGGTAGCTGCCAAAAAGAGAACCATACTTCAGTGGGTACCATCTCATTGTGGTGTACCCGGAAATGAAAAGGCAGATAAACTTGCAAAAAAGGGAGGAGAATGTGAACAAGAAGATAATGAAGTCACATACTTTGAGAAAAAGAGAGCTATCCAGACTATCAGAAGAGAACAGAACCAACCCAAAGACGACTATCACACTCTCGACCGGCAGGGACAGACAACTATTTTTCGACTCAGGACAGGGCATAACAAACTGAATAAACACATGCACAAGCTACGATTGTCTGCTTCACCACTGTGCACATGTGGATTAAACGAACAAAACTGCTGAGCATGTTCTACAGGACTGTCCTCTGTATGACCAGTTAAGAAAGATATACTGGCCCAATGACTCAACACTAAACTCAAAGCTATATGGAGTTAAAGAGGAACTTCAAACAACAGTCGAATTCATCATGAGAACTCGTCTGACGGTGTAATCATCAAAGATGCGATCGCAAGAAGAAGAAGATATTGTTCAATATTTTTGCAGGTCTGAATTTATGACGAACATATGATGTATTAGTGAGAAACCAAAGTACACTCGGCTAAGATAGAATTTGGTTCTCGAGGTTTATGAGAGACACTTATAAAATTACCTGAGAGTTAAATCAGGGCTGGAGAAAGCAATTAGGTGAATCAGGCTTAGGGGATTTGTATTGAGAGGCTATAAATGATGAACTCCATAGGAGATATGGAATTGTCTAGGAAATAGTAGATGCACTATGAAAACTATTGTAAGGGAGAATATAGTCTGATGAACTGTACCAACATGGAATTTAAATTGATGTAAATAAAATTTGTTATGTTGAACTGCATTGCTGGGATTGCTTTAATAAATGAAAGGATGAAAAGTTGAAGTATAAATACAAGGTCACAAAGAGATAACACCACTAGTACGAGGTAGTCACTGAGGAAGAACAAGGAGAGAAGAACGTGGTCTGGGTTTAAGACAAAATATACTTCATCCAAGAACTACAACCTCTGGCGGAAAAAGGAAGCCAGTAAAAGAGATAGTCTTACTTGGAAGATAAGAGAAAGAAGAGGTAAACTGACAGGTTGAATAGAGATTAACTAGGCCTGCCACAGTCACCTAGTTAAAATATATTAGAAGGAACATTGCCACGGTCACATTTAGACTAAGACTAATATGGACTCTACAGACAACAGACATGTTTAGACTAAGACTAATATGGACTCTACAGACAACAGACATGTTTAGACTAATATGGACTCTACAGACAACAGACATGTTTAGACTAATATGGACTCTACAGACAACAGACATGTTTAGACTAATATGGACTCTACAGACAACAGACATGTTTAGACTAATATGGACTCTACAGACAACAGACATGTTTAGACTAATATGGACTCTACAGACAACAGACATGTTTAGACTAATATGGACTCTACAGACAACAGACATGTTTAGACTAATATGGACTCTACAGACAACAGACATGTTTAGACTAATATGGACTCTACAGACAACAGACATGTTTAGACTAAGACTAATATGGACTCTACTCTACAGACAACAATGGTCTCTACAGACAACAAGACATGTTTTAATACTCTACCAAAAATGTTTATGGACGAACTTATGACTAATAGTCAACAGACATAAGAGTTTTTAGACTGTTAATAATATGGATCCTATTACATGTCACCGGAACAGTGACATGTTTAGACTAATATGGACTCTACATGTCAACAGACATGTTAGACTCAATATGAGGACTCTAAAGACAAACAGGTAGCCTAACGTTGGACTCCCCCTACAGACATAAGCCATTTGACTAAATATGGGATTCTCAATGATAATAAACACATAGTTTAAAAAGTAAATAAATATCCTTCTGAGCAAGTATATATCATTTTTATGACTAATATGTACTCTACAGACCAAACATGTTTGAGCAAACCATGGACTCTTAGACAAAATTGACATGGGTGGGGACTGATAGTACTAAAACCAACAAACTAAATGGACTCTAGCACAACATCTAATTTGTCACGTGCTGGTCTTCAAATCATGTATACACTGCTTAGACAGTGCAGACTATGCTGGCTTGACCATGTCCGCCGCATGGAAGATGGTCGCATCCTGAAGGATATCTTCTACGGACAATTAACAGATGGCAAAAGAACTCTGGGCAGACCGTTTTAGCTGAGGTTCAAAGATGTACAGACAACATGTTTAGACTAATAGGTCACTCTACATAAACCCAGACAACGTTAGAGGATGAAGCTGCCGATAGCAACCAAGTGGTGATGGATTTACGACAACCACCTCAGATTAGGCTAAGACTAATAGACTCACAGACAACAAGCATGTTTAAAGAGAGGAGACAACAGACATGTCAAAAAGGACTCACAGAAAATAAACAGCTGAGGGACTAATATGTCACTCTACAGGACAACATTCCTATAGACAATATGACTGACAAGGACTGTCAATCATGGGCACATTCCTATAGACAGTTAAGCTGAAGGGCTATGTTACTTACACTAATTGGGAAATATTTGATATGACAAAATGTCTGTCAAAGTCAACAAATAAATTACTGTTAATCCTTTCTGTCCCTAGACAGTGAAGTATAACAGTTTTCATCAGGTTAGGCTACCACCCCCCCCCCCCCCCCTGGTGCACAATGGTTTCTGTAGCAGTTCTCACATATAATTGCCAGCCCCATGCTAAATAAATTTCAATGATAATAATCATATAGTTTCCACATGTAAATAAATATCCTTCTCGTTCAAGTATTATTCTATGTTTTTATATGCTTGTATGTACATCAGAGACCACTGGGAAAACACTTGTGAGCTAAACTACTAACTTCATGTCATCAGAGACCACTGGGAATTAGCGGTGGGGCTGAAACTAAAAACATTATGTCATCAGAGACTCATCTGGGAATTTGTCATGCTGGCTTCAAATAATTTATGTCATCAGAGACCAGTGAGACTACATGCGGCTAAACTTGAACTTTATGTCCAGAGACCACTGGAATTACATGCGCTAAACTGAACTTTATCTTCTACAGAGACCACTGGGAATTACATGCGGCTAAACTACTAACTTTATGTCATCAGAGACCACTGGGAATTACATGCGGCTAAACTAACTTTATGTCATCAGAGACCACTGGGAATTACATGCGGCTAAACTAACTTTATGTCATCAGAGACCACTGGGAAGCTGCTGCAAGTGGCTATGCTAACTTTACCACCAGAGATTAGGGAATTAAAGAAGCTCACACTAACTTTAAGTCAAAAGACCAGGGAATTACATCGAAAAGACACTTCATGAAAATAAGACCACTGGGCTTCACATCAGCTAAACTAATTCCTATAGTCAGTCATGAGACCAGGGGCTATTACATACTCTAAATCTAACTTGTATGGGATCAAGATTTGATGAATTAAATGTGGCTAAACTACTTCAAGTCATCAGACCAACTAATTATTGCGGCTTTAAACTGCTCCCTAGTGCAGTATCACAAAGTTATCATGGAAATGTATATCTACTGAAGTTATGAATTCTTTTCTTGTTTTTCTTTGCTCACTCTGATATCTTCTTTCATCCTTAGCCGCCGACTGTCACAGCAGTCAGTGGCCATCACACCTGGTGGCGTCTTGTAGGGCAGCAACAAATGGCATCCACTTTGTTCGGTCGGCAGCCATCCTTCATGCAGTGCCCCAGCTTTGGTTCATTCTTTGCGTCTTGGTCTCCACAGTTCTCTGCCAAGTTGTTTTAGGTCGGTCTCTCTTTCGCTTTCCTTCAGAGGTCCATAGCATAGCTGTTCTTGTGATGGCATCAGGGTCTCTTCTGAGGACTTGCTCTCATATAACCATGTCTATTTCTCTCATAAAGCTGGGGCAGTCTGTCTCAGGTTTCTCATATTGCAGTTTTTTAATCCAGTGGGTTGGTTAAGACAATGCTGTCAGCCTGCTCCTATCATGGAGCCGACATTCTTGCGAGGACATGTTCTACTATTTGCTTGCCTTCCTCATACAGACACATGTCTGCCTGCCTGATGTTTAATTTGTTGAACAGATGGTAACTAAACCTGCAGTGGCCAGTTATTGGTCTCACAATTATCACATGATCTATCATCAGTAAGAAGAAGTAGGCTCCTGTTATATCTGACTCTGGGTGTTCTCTGTCGTTATGACTATTGTTTTTATTTCTTCATAGTATAGTCATGTGCTCCATTTGAATTTTACTGCAATCTTCTTTGGTAAGGCTACCAGTCTTTCCATTTCAATACATTAATATACACTGCAGTGGGCAGGAATCTATTACACATTCACTCGGTTGAGTTTATAGCTGTTTTCCATTAGTCTTCTAAGAGGCTGGGTTATGAATTTACAAAATAAAACAATTACTCAAGTACGTATGTCATTTATTCATCAAACTTCAGCTCCTCAAGTCAACAGACATGTGCCAAGTCTTCCTGTCCCGTGCCATCCACTCAAGATCTTTCCTCATCTATTTCATGTCTGTCTCCAATTCTCTTCTCTATGTGTTTTTTGGTCACCTTCTCTCTTACTCTCAGGATTCCAGATTAAGGACTGCCCTGTAAAACTATCAACAAGTTTCATCAGAGTGTGTCCTATCCAATGCCAGTGGCATCTTTTATCTCTTGTTCCACTAGAACCCACCTATGTGTCCCCCCAGGGTAGCAAAGAATAGTGGTAGTAGCCCCCCCCGACTATGGGAATGTGCCCCTGAATGTGACAGCTCTCAGCTGCTTGGTATCCTAGTGTTCCTTTTGGTGTGTTCATTACTCTTCTGCTTGTTGTGAGAGCTTCTTTTCACCCAATCTGAGGTGGTGCCGTAGGGAGCATCACCACATGAAGTGATTCACATCCTCATCCTCCCAGGTTGCTGGGTTTCGGTCCAGTGCCCTCATGCCTCCCTTCCACACATCTTTGAATCTCAGGTGTGTTCTTTTTTTATCTGCCAGTTGTCAGTAGAAAATATCTTTGGGAATACGACCATCTTCCTTGCGGCAGACATGGCTAAGCCAGCATAGTCTATGCTGTCTAAGCAGTAAAGAGTAGAAAACTTTAACGTATCATGCATGTCATAAAAGACAACTAAGGAGGGTTGGGCATGGGGCTGATTGTAGAAATTTTAAACCACATAACTTCAACAAACAACATGGGCATAATTTGGACTAAATAATAAGACAGGATGTTGCCAGTAAGCAAAGGGCAACAACTAAATATATTTAACAAAAATGTTTCCAATTTATAACCCATCAAGTATTGAACAGGATATTTTTATCCATTAGATTGCAATTTAAAAAAAAAAAGTTGTCACAAATGAACCTAAAAGTTCAGTCTTACCTCAGACACAAACAGGTCCATGATCCTACGGGCCAGGGAGAGAGGCAGTGAGGTGACGTACAAAGTTAGAAACCAAGAGGATGCATACATAGACGTATCAAAGTTCTGAGTTTGGAAGTGAACCAACAATGTTGGCAATAGTTCCTACAATGGATGAAGATTTCAAGAAATTTGATTAAAATGTTGCATTTTAAATACATAAAAAAACAAAAAAAAAACAAGAATAAACAAAAATAAGTGCAAGACACCAGAAAAACACGATTGTAACATCAATGACAGAAATAAACAAGATTGTAACATCAATGACAGAAATAAACAAGACTGTAACATCAATGACAGAAATAAACAAGATTGTAACATCAATGACAGAAATAAACAAGATTGTAACATCAATGACAGAAATAAATAAGATTGTAACATCAATGACAGAAATAAACAAGATTGTAACATCAATGACAGAAATAAACAAGATTGTAACATCAATGACAGAAATAAACAAGATTGTAACATCAATGACAGAAATAAACAAGATTGTAACATCAATGACAGAAATAAACAAGATTGTAACATCAATGACAGAAATAAACAAGATTGTAACATCAATGACAGAAATAAACAAGATTGTAACATCAATGACAGAAATAAACAAGAAAAGAATGAAGATAACAGCAACAATAAGGTAAGGCAGTATTATCAAGAGTCTAAAACATGTCACATGTCATACCATCAAGAACTGATGTTTACAACCTTCTCTGTTATCTGGTGTATACTTTCCAATAAGAAAGTTGAGGAGGTGATGGAGTTTATAATATTTGGGTCATTTCAGATTGTATATTCCGTAGTGTTGTGACTATCCTCAGTGATACACTTGTTTTAGGTGTTTAGCTGCCTGTGTCCTGTCTTGGTTCACTCTTGCAGTAAGGCGATGGCACCGCTCAAACAGTTCCCACTTCAAATCCAGAGTGCCAAACCTTTCTGTTACTCTTCTGGCATTTATTATCCTCTGTCGTTCTTATAAGTGCCCACCACTGACCTATTATTGTTAATTATTTGCGGAACATTAGAACCTATCAATAGTTTTCAATATTTAAATTTTTGTCTAATTCTTGCAAATTTAGTTACATTTTTTGTCTTAAGATAAGAATATAGATAAGACATGCACATCTTGTTTCTTTGTGTATTATTACATGTCCAGGTTTGATTGGTTTGGTTTTATGGACCTTCTTCACTGCACACGGACAACTCCATCAGTGCTCTCATCTCCTCCCTTAGATCACAAAAGAAGGATCTCAGTACAGTGCACAAACTCCATTGCACCGGCAAGGATCCCAATGTATATATACAGGAATCACGCATTCTATGAATATTTTTGTGATGGGTAGGTTTCTAATTTTTTAAATTTTGCCAGGGCAGCAACCATATTGCCTACTCGTAACAATTTCCAAATACTGAGGGATTTGTAACGTGCGCAACGTGTACATGGGCCCTCCTATTTTTTCACCCTTATACGAGAAGGCCAGCCATCCAATCTCACTACACAGGAGATCGGGGGGGGGGATATGACATCATGAGGAACCATTGGTTCTGACAAAATGTCCATCAATTATATTCCCTGTCCTGGGAACCAAACCCAATACCTTTAGAATTAGAGGAGGATGTCATACCTCTGAGCCGCTCTGACACCCATACCTAAAAGAAGTCCTACTAGCTTTAAAAACATCATCATTTACTATCCCACATCCCCTACGGAACACGGAGCCACAACAGCAGGCCTACACAACAGCATTCACACGCTCTAGCAGCAATATTTCTCCAGCCATTTGTTTGTCATAAAGATTGTCAGTCTCAAGCACAGCCTCAAATTAGTTGTTGTCTGCGTCATGCCTGAGCTAGCAGCAGTCATATTCTGTCACTGTATCCTCACAGACCGTTGGCAACCACTAAGAATCTTTCAAACATACAAATCTTTTCAGAATAAATGGTCTCTGTAAGCCAAGCTTGCTCTCTAGTTACTGAACAAGTTACATATCCAAAACAAAACATGAACAATCAACATGTACGAATATCACGACTGAAGAAAACTATGTTGCATACAGTTGAGCAGAAAGAGTTTTGGAAACTAGGAAATAACAGTTGATAAAAGTACCACATGACTACTTCTGATTGTCCCATACCTGGATCAAGCATTCCAACTTAAACATACACAAACCCAGCTCTGCCATGCTGGGCTTGAACAATTCTCTCAGTCTGAACTCCTGCATCAGGTGTACCAGGACAGCAAATGCGTCCTCCTCTGGCATCTAGTAAGGGACATAATAAAGAAAATGCCCATTAGACATATCACAAAATAAAACTAATTTCTAACTGACAGAAGCAAGAAACTGACTACCTGATGCTACACACACTTTAAAATTGTTTTAGAAAATAAAATATTGGCCTATGGATGTTCATGAAAAAGTCAAAGTGGATTAAATTAAATGTGTACTTTATCTGTACACACTGTGTTAAAGTACTTTCTTATAAACGTATTAATTGGCCATTGTTCGAGTTGAATATAATTACTTCAGAATCCCTAGCAGAATGTGGCAGTTAATAACACAGAAATAAACGTCACTGTGGGTCTGAAAATACATTGGGAAAACATACAGATAATGAGAATAAATTCAAGAAATTATAAGAACTGTGAATGTGAAGAAACACCACCACAAGATGTGGCATCATACTCATCTTGGCAGCAATATAGACAAACTTGAAGGGACAGACGTGATCACAAAATAACATACAAAAGGTAAGATTGGAAGAAATATGGTAATCAAAAGAAAGCAAGTTCAACACAAAAATCAGACTCTTCAACTCAAATGTGAAGTCTGTCCTATTGTATAGCTGTGAAACATGGAGGGAAAAAAACCAAGAAGATACAGATTTTCGTAAATGGGTGATTTGCACAGAATAGAAAAAAATGGTACTGTTCAAGGTTCATGTAGACAATGGTGGATGAAGGACAAGGACCAAAATGTGAAAAAGGTATGGAAGACAATGAGAGAGAGAGAGGACCTAATTGTATAAGGGGATCCTCAGCTGAGATTTGTGCAATGTTTCTTGGTCGAACGAAGGGTCTTTTGAATTTAACCAAGAAGAGCCGCCGACCGTCAAAGCAGAGCCAGTAACGCTGTTGAGGCGTGTTAAAACAAGTTTGAGTCCACTTTGCTCGGTGATTTGCCCAACTCTGGTTCATTCTTTGCATCTCAGCCTCCACATCCTCCGCCAAATTGTTTTTGGAAAAAAACCAAGGAAAATGGTATATCCACAAGCATTGTCAAAGCTTGTCTCAGGCATCGGAACTCTTGTGACATGCCAAGGACCAGATAAGTGCTAGTGGAACAAAAGGTGGGAAGTAGAGATGGCTACTGTGTGTATGTGTCAAAACAATGCCTCGAAACAGCAGAATGTCCGAAAGATTCGACACACAGCCTGCTTGTTGTTTCGAAGCAGTTTCAGTTCCTGTCTGCCTCGCTGTTTTGCAGAGACACACTGTCTCACCATTCGTGGGCCTTTGTAAAATTTGAGTGAACCGTTCGAAACATTTGTCCTCAGAAGAGACCCCGATGCCATCACAAGAACAGCTATGCTTTGGACCCCTGATGGAAAACGAAAGAGAGGCCGACCAAAAACAACCTGGCGGAGGACTGTGGAGGCTGAGATGCAAAGAATGAACCAGAGTTGGGGCACTGTACGAAGGATGGCCACCGACCGAGCAAAGTGGAATCAATTTGTTGTTGCCCTACAAGATGCCACTAGGCGTGATGGCCACTGACTGCTTTGACGGTCGGCGGCTAAGGATCAAAGAAGAAGAAGAAGAAGAAGAAGTTCGGAACATTAGTATGGAATATCAAACATGTCATATTTTTCAGGGATGTGTTATGATGACTTGATTTTACAAGTGATATTATTTTTGCTGAGAAGTTATAGACACTGGAAATTGTGTCAGTGCTGCAGTTGTCAATGTTTTAGGCACTATGTTAAAGTTGAAAGTGTCCGTGTGTTCGTATAAATGTAATGGATACTTTATTAGCTCTGCTGATATCTGTGTACTCGGTGTGGATTTGAATCATTGTCTACCAAAACTAGCTTACTCTAGTTTGATATCATGTGTTATTATTAGTTATTATTATTGTTGTTTTTTATTATTTTCCTATATACTGCAGCTATCATCATATCTCCGTTTTAGTTCATCATAATGAAGACTTGTGTAAAAATATTGAATAGTGGTCACACGAAATGCCATAGATTTTCACACGACAGTTGACAGTAGCGCGCAAGGAAAAACAGTTCATGTATAGTAATGTATACTGTCTATTAGAGACTTCTTTCTCCCCGATACGGGCGGATTTGTGCAAGGTCTATGTTTCTTGGGTAACGGAAGGGTCTAGAATGAATTTAACGTTATTAAACCACTTATAGTTTATCCACACTGCCACAAAAAAAAAAAAAAAAAAAACTTTATTTAACCTAATAATCCCAGCTAGAACATTTATAAACTCTTAGAACACCTGTATATCCTCACCTGCATAAGTAGAAGGCCAACAATAAACCCACTGCCTTGACAATAACCAACCTCTCTGTCATGAAGAGAGTAAGCCTACGGGGGGAAACATAATGAGTCATATGACAACAGTCAACAGGTTACGTAACCCAGATTTTATAAGTCGTACATTATGTGGCTTCACCATAAACAGGACAGTTATCTTTAGGTGATATCAATACTTATTATAACATGATGATGTTAATAATTATTATAACATGATGATGTTAATAATTATTATAACATGATGATGTTAATACTTATTATAACATGATGATGGCAATACTTATTATAACATGATGATGTTAATACTTATTATAACATGATGATGTCAATACTTATTATAACATGATGATGTTAATACTTATTATAACATGATGATGTCAATGCTTATTATAACATGATGATGTTAATACTTATTATAACATGATGATGTCAATACTTATTATAACATGATGATGTTAATACTTATTATAACATGATGATGTCAATGCTTATTATAACATGATGATGTCAATGCTTATTTTAACATGATGATGTCAATGCTTATTTTAACATGATGATGCCAATGCTTATTATAACATGATGATGTCAATGCTTATTATAACATGATGATGTCAATGCTTATTATAACATGATGATGTCAATGCTTATTATAACATGATGATGTCAATGCTTATTATAACATGATGATGTCAATACTTATTATAACATGATGATGTTAATACTTATTATAACATGATGATGTTAGTACTTACTATAACATGATGATGTCAATGCTTATTATAACATGATGATGTCAATACTTATTATAACATGATGATGTTAATACTTATTATAACATGATGTTAATACTTATTATAACATGATGATGTTAGTACTTATTATAACATGATGATGTTTTTTTTTTTTCCGTACGCCCGCTAATACTCGAGGCGAAATCTCAGGTTATTATTAATGTCTAACCTGACATTGATTTTACGTGAGTATCCCTTTTTCTTGTACAGAGACAGGTGTCCCTTGCCATTCAGGCAAATACTCGCCGATTTCGGAGGTACCCATTAGAGCTGGGTCGGCTCAGGAGCCGCCAATCCCTGGTCGACAACACTCCTTCAAATGTCCTCACCAGGTCTCGAGTTAATCCAGTCCAAATCCCGGTCGACGAAAAATCCTCAAATGCCGTCGCCCGGGTTTGATCCTGCATCACCCGGTCACCAGAGCGGTGTGGTAACCACTACGCTAGCGCGGCTCCCATGATGATGTTAATACTTATTATAACATGATGATGTTAATACTTATTATAACATGATGTCAATACTTATTATAACATGATGATGTTAATACTTATAACATGATGTCAATACTTATTATAACATAATGATGTTAATACTTATTATAACATGATGATGTAAATGCTTATTATAACATGATGATGTTAATAATTACTATAACATGATGATGTTAATGCTTATTATAACATGATGATGTTAATGAATATGATGGTGTTAATGCTTATTATAACATGATGATGTTAATGCATATTATAACATGATGATGTTAATACTTATTATAACATGATGATGTTAATGCTTATTATAACATGATGATGTTAATGCTTATTATAACATGATGATGTTAATACTTATTATAATGTGATGATGTTAATACTTATTATAACATGATGTTAATACTTATAATAACATGATGTTAATACTTATTATAACATGATGATGTTAATACTTATTATAACATGATGTTAATGCATATTATAACATGATGATGTTAATACTTATTATAACATGATGATGATAATACTTATAATAACATGATGTTAATACTTATTATAACATGATGATGTTAATACTTATTATAACATGATGATGTTAATATTTATTATAACATGATGTTAATACTTATTATAACATGATGATGTTAATACTTATTATAACATGACAATGTTAATACTTATTATAACATGATGTTAATACTTATTATAACATGATGATGTTAATGCCCAAAGAAAGTTGATTGCTTCCTTCTAACATGACAAATAAGCTTCCTTTGTGAATTAGTCTCTCACAGGACATCCTCATGACTCATTTTAGCTGTTTATGATATTTTTAACATTCTCCCGTAAAACCACGCCAATTTTCATCTGATTTTAGGTGGGCCCTTTGCCTGAAGACAACCACTGCTACTGTTTTCTTGTTGTTCAGGCTAAGTGCTTTGTTTTACACTTTCTTTTACTACAATATCTTACATCTTCTGCAGGACTTTTTCATTTGCTGCTACAGTATCAATATTGCGTCATCAGCATAACTCAAGTTAGTTATATTGTAAGCTCCAACTTATACTCCAATTTCATTTGTGATTGACTTCACAATGCTTTCGCTGTTTAGAGACAACAGATCCAGTGAGAGGACATATTCCTGCCTCACTCCTTTTATTGGTTAGAAACTGCCAAGTTTATCCTCCACTGTTACATCTGCTACCGGCTTCCTGCATATATTTTTGATTATTCTGAAATCTTTCCCATCAATATCTCTCTTCCAGCATTCTGATGGTATCTTGATGTTTCATCTTGTTAGATGTCTTGGTATAATCTATGAAGCACACACATAAATCTTTTTGTACTTCAAAGCACTCACCATCAGCACTTCCAACTATCACCTTGAACATAAAATTTACTTTCAAGCCCCTTTCCTCCTGCCTCATCAATTCATCACACTAAACAACTTTATTCAATAACTTAATTGATTGATTAATTGTATGACTTGTTTTCATTGCTTGGTTGATGTGCTTATTTATAACATATTACAGTGGTGTTTATGACTGCATTACTTCCAGGTAATGCCAATGTTTCAAATCTTGGTAGCATCACATTCCAATGTACCCAACTGTGAATGGGGACCTAACTCTGCTCATGAACTCAATTAGGGAAGCCAACAGCAGCGAGAGCGGTAACGGGTCACACCAACTCATAAATCTAGACTTAGTATAGTGAAGTCTCTAACACTTGACTCCCCTATGGCAGTATTTGCTATGGGACTACCATTGCCTGTTGAATGCAGTGGTTTACTCCTGACTGAGATGGAAATTATGGTGCCAGCCTTGAAGCACACAAGACAAATGATGACGAGTCAACGAGCCTTACCTTCATGACATTGAACAAACTCTCCTGACCAAATCCATCTTTTTCTTTAAAGAAGTCATGGTCAGGGAAGGTGCGAGCAATGTCTCGGCGAATCAGTTTCTCACAAGGCGATTTCTTTTTCATGTGTTCTGCATACTCCTGCTTCCAGACCGAGTCATGCACTCCAAGGATCAGCTGCCAGGCCATTCCTCGGAATTCATGTGGGATGCCTTTTCTCACAAGCTCCTGATGATGATATTATTAAACTAATGAATTAACTGTATGACGTAAACCTCTGTATATGTTTGTCAACCAATTTGTTTCTATTCTGCTGATAACTATATGACATAAACCTCTGTATATGTTTGTCAACCAATTTGTTTCTATTCTGCTGATTTTATGTTTCATGCAGGCTCTATAAGGAGCACCAAGCCTTCCAAAACTTCCTGCCAAGTTGCCCATGTCTGGTGCCATCTGCTCAAGCCTTCTTTGTCCCTTTCATTTGTGTCTCCCTCTGCCTCTCTTACCCTGGAGGTTTCCAGACCAAGGACCTGTATAGCAACACTTGTCCTCAGTGTGTGTCCTATCCATCACCAGCGTCTTCTTCTCATCTCTTGTTCCATTGGTTCCTGTCATCAGTTCCACATTAGTCATCTTGTCATCAGTCCCACATTAGTCATCTTGTCATCAGTCCCACATTAGTCATCTTGTCATACCACTTCCATCCTTCTATCCCACCCGAGCACCCATTTAGGGATGTCTATGACTTCTTGGTTGTTGCTTTTAATATGACCTGGGTTATGTCAAACTGACAGTTTTGATCTAAGTCCTACACCTTCATGTTTCAACTTCTAGAGGGACTTAAAGACAGATGTTATAGTTCTTAGTAATCAACTGCAAAAAAAGATGTGTAGAGACAGAATGGCAATATGAAGTATATAACTCACCCATTCAATCGTTCGCAACATAGTTTGTTTCAACTGTAAGCAATAATTTCTTCTTTCATTTAAAAACACAGGTGGTCACTGGGCTACCATGTTTTGCTGACTAATGTCTACCCTCTGTCTGTTGTGTGCAAATACCCATGTCGATGAATAGGTCTACTTTCCACTTCTGAATACCCACTTCCCAGCGATACTTTGGTCAACTTATTTTTCCTGTTTTGAACTTTCTTTTTTTCTTAAAGATAATATTGGACAGTTTGTTTGTTTTACACACTTGTTCAAAATCTCAAACTGACCTCTTCCCAAGTTTTTTTTAGTTATGCAGGGGGATTATCATGGAGTACTTTAAGTAAGTCTGTCAAAACTAATAATGACACCACTAACAAAGATATCTAGATTGACATGTCATGACATCTTGAACATGCACCTACTGACAACTCTCTGTTTCACTTCATACAATGTTTCTATGAAGGTTTATTTGTAAATGTTATTTCTTTAACTTCTATTTTTAAATATATTCTGACTTCACTGCTTCATCTGTCTCTTTCTCTCTCTATCGTTTGTGAATGTAAGCATATGTGAATGTAAGCATATGTGAATGTAAGCATATGTGAATGACCTTGTGCATACCTATTTACTGACTGTGATGATAATACTGATTAGTTATTACTGCAGTTAAGAATGTTATAATTTAAAAACATTTTGAGAATTGTATTAATGCAGGGCAGAAATGTAAAAAGGCAATAATGCCTATTTCATAACCCTGATGAGATTGTTCGTTCGTTCGTTATACCATCTAAGTTTGATCAAAAGTGTTATAACTAAATATTTCTGTCTGATAAGTATAAAAATTTCATCTTAAGTAAGCTCTAGGCTCCTTCCAGGTGTTCCTGAAACATAAAATAAGACCACTGTCTGCTCAGGTATGTCATAAGAGGTGACTATAATCAGGTCGTGCACGGAGCTGGCAACATCATAGTGTAACAGAAATTGCTACGGAAACCACTACTACATGCAGCAGGATCACTGGAAGTGGACCAACTCCATGACAGTTAAGGAATGACAAAACAGAAGACTGCCATCAATGGTACCTATACCTTGTAGCGATATGGCAGCTTGCGTACCCTGTCAATCCCCAGAGCTATGCCAGTGGGAGTTTTACTCCTGGTAGGTTCAGCCAAGCTGGACTGGTCTGTGTGGGTAGGGGTCAGACAAAAGCTGGTACCCTGGTCCTCCAGGTTGGGGGTTTTAGCATAGGGCTGACACCCCTGTCTGTGTAAAAAAAAACAATGAAGTTACGGAAACAACAATAAATGAACAAACTTTGCTGCGGGATGGACATTCGGAGTCTGTGGCTCGTATGACTGTCAGTGGTGAAAGCCGAAAGGAAGCCACTGACATGAAAATGGATGTCCTGACCACAAAACAGGATACAAGAATAGGTTTTTGGAATGTCAGGACAATGTATGAGACAGGTAAACTAAGACAGGTCACGGCAGAAATGAGAAACTATAGGTTACACATTCTAGGGATAAGCGAGAGCAGATGGACAGGGGCAGGAAAAGTTAAAACAGCAACAGGAGAAACAGTACTTTACTCTGGAAGAGAGGATGGACAGCACAATGAAGGCGTAGCCATTATTCTACAGAAAGGAATAGAAAGGACATTACTGGAATGGAAACCCATCAACAACAGACTGATAAGATTAAGATTGAGAGGGGGATTCACCAACACTACAATAATACAATGCTACGCACCAACGAATGATAGCGATGAGGAGGTCAAGGATGAATTCTATCAACAACTGCAGAAAGAAATGGAAGACACACCTAGATATGATCTTGTTATAGTAATGGGAGACCTCAATGCGAAAGTTGGTACACACAATACATACAATGAAAGAACAATGGGGAAATGCGGCAGCGGAACAGCAAACGAAAATGGGGATAAACTAATAAGTTTCTGTAGCATTAACAACCTGGTCATTGGAGGAACACTCTTCCCACATAAAGAAATTCACAAATTAACATGGGAATCACCAAATGGTCGGGACAGAAACCAGATAGACCACATCATGGTTAACGGTAGATGAAGACATGCATTACAAGATGTGAAGGTAAGAAGAGGTGCAGATGTGGGAAGTGATCACCATTTAGTAGTAGCAAAACTGAAAGTGAAACTAAGAAGGGCTGCACCAACTGTAACTACACAGAAAAGGTTTGACATCAGCAAATTGAAGGACTCCCTTACCAGAAAAGCTTTTGCGGCCGACATAAAGAAACGATATCAATTTGCCAAAAGTCAGGAAAAGACATTGACTGATGATATAGACCAGAATTTCAACACCATTTCAACAATATACAAAGAAAGCAGCAAATCATGCTTGGGATTCCAGGAAAGGAAGAAGCAAGACTGGATAACACCAGAAACATTAAACACCATAACAATGAGAAAGGAAATGAAAAGAAAGAAAACAGAAGCGAAGTCCCCCAGGTTAAAACAACTATATAGCGAACAGTACAGTCAGCCGGACAAGGAAGTTAAACGCGAAACCCGAGCCAACAAAAGGAATTTCCTAGACGATCTTGCAAGACAGGCAGAGGAGGCAGCACTGAGAAATGAACAAAGCACAGTATACAAAATAACTAAATTCATCAGCGGAAAATGAGGTGCAAACAATATTACATTAGTAAGAGATAAGCAAGGTAATCTCATCACGACAGCAGAGGGACAGGAAACAAGATGGGCAGAGCACTTCAGAGAATCTCTGAACAAGGAACCACCAGAGACACAATTGAATGTTCCTGAGGCTGAAAACGATCTAGATGTGAATACAGACATTCCACGCAAAGAAGAAATCATCACAGTAATCAAAGGGTTAAAGAACGGCAAAGCTCCGGGCCATGATAACTTAAATGCAGAGCTATTTAAGACAGACCCTGAGCTAGCAGCAGAACTATTAGAACCACTATTTGCACAAGTCTGGAAAACGGGGACAACACCATCAGAGTGGAACAAAGGAATAACTGTCAAATTGCCCAAGAAGAGAGATCTTGCAGACTGCAATAATTGGAGAGGAATCACTCTTCTCTCAGTTCCCAGCAAAATACTAGGCAGGATAATTATACAGAGAATTTCAAAGGCAGTAGACCACAAACTGAGGAAAGAACAAGCAGGATTTAGAAAGAACAGGAGATGTGTAGATCACATATTCACTCTCAGGAACATTATAGAGCAGTGCTCAGAATAGCAAAGACAGCTGTACATTAATTTCGTTGATTTTGAAAAGGCTTTTGACAGCATACATAGGGACAGTTTATGGAAAATACTGAGGGCTTATGGAATTCCAAGCTGCATAGTGTCAATCATAAAAAGCCTCTATGCCAACTTTACGTGTAGTGTTGGGCAGAGCAACCTAACCTTTGAGGTGAAGATAGGAGTACGACAGGAATGCCCCTTATCAACCACTCTATTTTTAACAGTCATAGACTGGGTGATGCCATACAACAGAGGGCAGTCCAAGAGGAATAAGATGGACAACATTTTCTACATTGGTAGATCTGGAATATGCAGATGACATTGCACTACTAGCACATTCACATCAACACATCCAGGAAAAACGGATAGACTTAATAAGTTTAGCCAGCAGGTGGGCTTGAATATCAATTTAAAGAAGTCTGAGGTCATGACGCTCAATGTGAGCAACCCTGAGCCCATATCAGTAAGGAATCAGCAATTGGTACAGATACCTTCACATACCTAGGAAGCATAGTAACACCAGACGGCAGGGCAGGCAAAAACATCAACATCAGAATGAATAAGGCAAGAACAGCCTTCTTTAGCCTAAACAACATCTGGAAGTCCTCCCAATACAGCACAAGCACAAAATCAAGATTATATCAGAGCTGTGTGCTTTCTGTGCTTCTCTATGGTGCGGAATGCTGGAGAGTTACAGAGAAATAGTCTGAATATCCACAAACTTACACGAAGAAACGCTGGCTTCTTTTTCACAGAGTCCCAATCATTGATGATCCTACCCCAGATCTCCCACAGCGACTCCGTGTGTCCTGTAAATAAAAACAGGGCACAAATAACTCTTTCACAGAAAACACTAAACCGTTCATTAAGTGTATGAATTATGGAAATAGAAACTTGTCTTAATTTCTTTCACGAGATTAATATAGCTTTGTTTTTTTTATTTAGGAGGCTTTAGAGCTTCATATGCAAACAGTGCATGACAATGATGTGTTTGAAACAAAAGAAACTTGGAATAATGAAGACAAAGAAGATGATGATGATAGAGGGGACAGAAAAAAATAAAATACTGGGAAACAGACAAAAATACAATAAAGAAAAATGGGGATCACGTGACAAAGAATAAATAAGACAAAGACAATTTAAAAAATAAAAGAAATATAAGGAAGTGAAACAACAAAGACTAGAAGGAACAAGAAGCACAAGAAAGAAATGGCTGGGCAGATGAGATTTTGAACTAATCAAATCATTAACTGAAATGGCTGGGCAGATGAGATTTTGAACTAATCAAATCATTAACTGAAATGGCTGGGCAGATGAGATTTTGAACTAATCAAATCATTAACTGAAATGGCTGGGCAGATGAGATTTTGAACTAATCAAATCATTAACTGAAATGGCTGGGCAGATGAGATTTTGAACTAATCAAATCATTAACTGAAATGGCTGGGCAGATGAGATTTTGAACTAATCAAATCATTAACTGAAATGGCTGGGCAGATGAAATTTTGAACTAATCAAATCATTAACTGAAATGGCTGGGCAGATGAGATTTTGAACTAATCAAATCATTAACTGAAATGGCTGGGCAGATGAGATTTTGAACTAATCAAATCATTAACTGAAATGGCTGGGCAGATGAAATTTTGAACTAATCAAATCATTAACTGAAATGGCTGGGCAGATGAGATTTTGAACTAATCAAATCATTAACTGAAATGGCTGGGCAGATGAGATTTTGAACTAATCAAATCATTAACTGAAATGGCTGGGCAGATGAGATTTTGAACTAATCAAATCATTAACTTAAATGGCTGGGCAGATGAGATTTTGAACTAATCAAATCTTACTTACTTACTTACTTACTTAGTCGTTCCCCTTCTACCGTGAGGTGTAGAGGTTTGGAAGAGAGAGCGCCAGACCATTCTATCAGCTGTCTTCTTCCTGGCCTGGTTCCATTCTAGTCCTCGGTCCTTCAAAGATTGTCTAATGTTGTCCTCCCAGCGGACTCTGGATCGTCCTGGAGGTCTGGATCCCTGGCTCTTTGTTTCCCATGCTTGTCGTGGTAGCCGATCTTCTCCCATTCTGCAGACATGGCCAAACCATCTTAGTTGGGACTGTTCTATTTGGGTCTGCAGCGGATGGGATTTTAGGCCTTGACGGATCGTCTGGTTGCGGACCATGTCTCTTCTTGTTACTTCAACCACTACTAATCAAATCATTAACTGAAATGGCTGGGCAGATGAGATTTTGAACTAATCAAATCATTAACTGAAATGGCTGGGCAGATGAGATTTTGAACTAATCAAATCATTAACTGAAATGGCTGGGCAGATGAGATTTTGAACTAATCAAATCATTAACTGAAATGAACTAATCAAATCATTAACTGAAATGGCTGGGCAGATGAGATTTTGAAGTAATCAAATCATTAACCGAAATGGCTGGGCAGATGAGATTTTCAACTAATCAAATCATCAACTGAAATGGCTGGGTGAACACTTAAATACATAATGAATGAAACCTGAACCTTGTTAGTAGTAAATAAATAAAGGTAATTAACAGGCACTCGTTGGACACTGATTTATGACACTGCTATACCGGCTGTGCGTCCTTTGATGACTTACTTTCACAGCAAGACGATGGCGTCATTTGAATGATCCTTGGTTCACTTCCCAGGAATTCTATCACTTAAATTTCTTGTCTGTTGTCCTCATTTCTGTCCAACGAGTGTCTGTTTATTACCTTTATTTATTTACTTATTTATTTCAAAAATTGAAACACGCAGCAGAATTTAAGTCACAAAAATACAATTATTTTAATATTGTGTGACATTAGTGTATTACTCAAATGAGCTTGAGTTATGCTACTATGGTATACCGCATCACCTTACGAGACCTGGCAGACTCACCCTAAGACACCAACAATAACAAACCAACAAACCATCACAACAACCAAACAAAGTAACAAGAACAAAACTACCAGCCTGTCGTGAAGTGATCTGATTCACAACACTTTATTCTGAGTAACTCTAACCAAACCGCGCGCCATACTTTGTGAGAACTGCATGAAATATGGACCAATCAGAAGGTACCTTTATGCCTTGTTTACTAAAGCATTGTACAGTCAAAATGGCCAGGACTAATCTGTGCAAACGAGTGGAGGATGACAATTAATTACAGACTTAGGGAAGGAGTACCACCTGGAAGAGGTCACCAATACGATATTGGGAATCTTGCTCTACACGTCAGTGCAGAGACTTTTACAACCAGTAGTATATTAAGAGAGAAATCTCTGGTTGAATGCATCGAAGCCTCAGGTTAGTCCATAATTTTGCTGTTTAGAGAACACATAGAATTAAACGCACTTAGGAAAATAAAAGACTATTAGCTAGGAAGATGTAGAATAATACAGGGCGTGTTTTAAGCTTTAGATGAAGAAAATCGCTCCAGGAATAAAGTAGATAATTAAAATATTAGTTTTCCTGATTTGTACACATAGGCAGATTTTACACACATTTCGGAACGCAAATACTAGTTGAGCAGGAAACCCCCTCAGGCGTCCGATCTTGGACTATATATAGCGTGTGTTATAAACGGAAATAGGCCAGTCATATTTTGAAAATTACAGCGAGAGCTAAAAGTGTTAGTGAATAGTGCCTTTGCCTTTTGTATCTGAGAGCAGACCATTATAACCATTAACAGCTCGACTGTATGTGCCTGAGGGTAAGAAAGAATCTATATATATATATATATAGATGTATATAAACATATGTATTTCTAGTGATTAATTACAGTGTGCGTTAGGAAGTGTGTAGATGTGTTAGAACCACTGTGTAAATTTCTGGAGGCCAAAGACAAGCCAACATATATTCAAATAAATTGAGAATGATAGCAAGAGTGTGTCGATGGTTTTAGAAAAGCTTTTAAAGAATTATTTCTTGATGGAATGGACCACTCACACCAGGAACATAAGGAAGGATGAAAGAAATTGTTTTAATGTATTGATTGATATATCACTTGGTATTTTTCCACAAAAATTAACAACTTTATGGAGGCGAATCATGGATAAATGGCTCTAACTAAGGATTTAGAGGGAAATTGTAGTCGCAGTGAACTGGATTTGGTTGTTGCTTCTATACTATGTCCTGTGCATCTGCTAGCACACTGTCTGAACCTATCTATCATCCCCAACCTTTGTGATAGTGGGATAGTGATGGTCAATATAGGGGTTACCTCTAATTTGTTTCAGGTTATATCTTGTAAACCCAACCACACTTAATAATGTCAACCACTACTGAATGAACTCCTGATGCAGGTGCCTTTTGAGTTCAGAGGGCCAATCAGCTAGTGCCTACTGCCTGGAGGAAGATCAGTAACTGTACTTCCAAGACCAAAGTGGAACCAGATTCATTCTACAGATGAGTGAAAAACAAGACCACGTTAGAGTAATCCAATCACACCAACAGTATTGACAGTAATCATATGATGACCCATGTTGGGGCATAGTTAAATCCAGTGATAACCTCTTACAAATTCAGAGCCCTTTGATAATTTTTTTTGTGGAACAATTTTCAAGTGCTTATTTATTTAATTTTGTAAACTGAAGGTGATTTTCGTTAAAGATTTTCAAGAAGAAAAGAAGAACTGTAAAAATAAATTGTAAATATTTACCAGCAGACTTACTTAATTATTTAAGTTGAGTTCAAGATCTTGTTGGTAGATAATTTAGTTAATACCCCTAGCAGAGTCAATAATAATAATAATATAATCATAGGTGGATCTTGAGAGGGAGCCCATAGGAATCTAGGAACAAATCATCATACCTAGAAACTTATACAGCTTGATCCTACCTTTGATGTCGATACACCCTTATTCTTTTCAGAAAAGGGGGTATTTCTTATAACACCAGTCTCTTATCTGGCACTATCCTGGTATCACCTGATATAACTTTTTGTCCAGGATATCTTATAATTTCAATAATAATCAACCCTCTTGTGACACAGCCAACACACCCACAAAATGACAAATGTCACCTACAATACGCAGTCAGTTTGTCATCATATTTCTTGAAAAAAAAAATAAAGAGAAAAAAAATGTGGGCTAACATTGGATTTGATCTGCTGCCACTCTGACTATCAGACCCACCCTGAACATACACAAGCTGTATAGCTGTATCAGATGTAAGAGTGGAGGATAAACTTGACAATTTCTAGCACCTGATGGCACCTAATATATATATATATATATAAGTTGATGTTAGTTGTGCCACTGTTTCATACTGATAAGGAAAGTCAGTAAAACTTCCAAAAAAGCACCTTATTACCAGGTGACATTTTGGAAGTTTTTTCTAAGCCAAGATAATTGCTACATGTGTGCCAATTTTCAGCTCCCCGGCTTAATTAGAAGCAGTGACAATTTCAGAACATACAATAAACATAACATACAAATATGGGTGAGTTTCATTTATATTTGTATAGAGATCAAATAAAAAGTATGATATGGATGGCATATCCATAGAATTAGAGCAGTGGTTTTCAAAGTGTTCAATATTAGACCACTTAATGTGAATGTAACACGGGCCATTTCTTTCTCCTTTATCCCAGTAAAACTTCCAGTTCTTATCTCACCTATTCTCTTATTAGGAACATGGAACTATAACTACAGCATGTCTATAACTACAACATGGAACTATAACTACAGCATGGAACTATAACTACAGCATGGAACTATAACTACAACATGGAACTATAACTACAGCATGTCTATAACTACAGCATGTCAATAACTACAACATGGAACTATAACTACAACATGGAACTATAACTACAGCATGTCTATAACTACAACATGGAACTATAACTATAACTACAACATGGAACTATAACTACACATGTCTATAACTACAACATGGAACTATAACTACAGCATGTCTATAACTACATGTCAATATAAACTACTATAACTACAACATGGAACTATAACTACAGCATGTCTATAACTACAACATGGAACTATAACTACAGCATGTCTATAACTACAACATGGAACTATAACTACAGCATGTCTATAACTACAACATGGAACTATAACTACAACATGGAACTATAACTACAGCATGTCTATAACTACAACATGGAACTATAACTACAGCATGTCTATAACTACAACATGGAACTATAACTACAGCATGTCTATAACTACAACATGGAACTATAACTACAACATGGAACTATAACTACAGCATGTCTATAACTACAACATGGAACTATAACTACAGCATGTCTGTTTGCAGGAAGCCTGTGTCAAAGAACCAGGTGACCTTGCAGTGGTAGTGTCTGTAGCATTTTGTTTTACATCATGTGGTTGTCAGCCCCATGCACAACTCATCCCACACACAACCTCACCCCACACACAACCTCACCCCACACACAACCTCACCCCATGCACAACCTCATGTCACCTTATAGGACATGTCTGAGGGAACAGTAGACCTGTTCATTCCTTACGATACACACTAGCTGACCTATTCTCATTCTCCCGACCACATTAACAGCCCCAGTATATGACCAACTGAAACAACTAGATGTGACAGGACAATCAAGAACCAGGGCACATAAAAGACATGGTAAAACTGTGTCAAAGGTATCTCGCTGGCTGTGGAACAACTGCTGAGGGCTATGGAATTCAGAACAGTAAACTGTTACTTTCACAAACATCTCATGTTGGCTGAGTGGATGAGATCAGAAGGAAATAGTCTATTTGAAAATAGCAGCCAATATGGCATGGGTTTAGTTCCCA
Organism: Oreohelix idahoensis; assembly: GCA_024509875.1. NCBI lineage: Eukaryota > Metazoa > Mollusca > Gastropoda > Stylommatophora > Oreohelicidae > Oreohelix > Oreohelix idahoensis. The sequence goes on from JAMPIV010020074.1 coordinate 245,992, forward strand.
GTACAGGTGGTGGTAGAAAAAAACCAGCTGGAGTGTGACACTTGTGAGTCATGATCGAAGTGGGTCCACTTTTTATTTGGAAGATGGGGAGGTGGGGGGTGCGGGATTAAAGTAGTTCAACTTGCACAGAGAAAATTGATAGGATAGAAAATAAATGCAAGGACAATTATACTTGAAGAGACGTCGTCTGCTGCTGAAACATCAGAAACATGCATACACATTCAAGAGTACAAAAGAGCATTTATTGTTTGACTGAATATTAAAGGATATTTACCCAAGTAGTTTTGACCATCATTAATATTGCTACCCATTTCACATCAGTCATGATGAAGATGACATAATACTGAGAATGACCCACTCTCCCACCAAACACAAAAGAAAGAGTAAAATGGTTAAAGCAATGTGTATATTAGTAGGAAGTGGGTTAGTACATGCAAGGACATTAGTAACTCTGAGGGACAGGCATTTGGAATAGAGTTGTGTGACAAAAGCTGGAGATGAACTTGAGTGAAGTTAGGGAACAGATGCTTGTGGGAAGTGGGTTAGCACATGCAAGGGAATTAGTAAATCTAAGGGACAGGCATTTGGAATAGAGTTGTGTGATAGGGATCTAGAATAGAGTGGTGTGACAGGGATTTGGAATAGAGTTGTGTGACAAAAGCTGGAGATGAACTTGAGTGAAGTTAGGGAACAGATGCTTGTGGGAAGTGGGTTAGCACATGCAAGGGAATTAGTAACTCTGAGGGTCAGGCATTTGGAATAGAGTTGTGTGATAGGGATCTAGAATAGAGTGGTGTGACAGGGATTTGAAATAGAGTTGTGTGACAAAAACTAGGGATGAACTTGAGTGAAGTTAGATGAACAGATGTTTATGGGAAGCATGAAGGAGGACACCTTCTAACTTCTCTGCCTATCCTCAACTAGTCAAGATTACAACTTCACCTAAACAATATTCTTAAACCACATACAAATCTTTATGGTCACATATTATATGTATAAATCCTGGCCAGTTATTATAATGAATGCATTTATCCATATAACTTATTTCTCACTTTCTTTTCCTGTTAGTTTGTCCCTGATGAAGACCTTGTAGTTGTAATGTATGCAGTTTGTTTATCCTTTGTCCTTGTATTGTTATTGTTGATCAAAGTCAACATCACTGCACTCTGGGCAAACCCATAGGTGCTCAGTCTCCCTGAGAAACTGTGGAAGGGTATGAATGCTAACTGTTCTTGTAGTGCCTGCTTGTATACATGACTGATGCATAATCTCATACATCCAACCCTGTTAGTCTTACGTTTGATGCCACATTCCAGCAATCATAGCGTTGTTGATTCATTGATTGCAATGTTGTTCTCTAACAGGCAATGCAGATCATATATCTGGATCTAATTGACAGAAATCCCAGCATGTACCTTATCATCACAATGAGGTTATCTCGCACACAGCCCAAGACTATTCACAACCCTTCACTGTGAATGCGTTCCAGTCATTCACATTGTGATACTGACAGTGTGAGTATTCCCAGCACATGCTCGATTAGTGACATGATGAGCTGATTATATAAGAGGAACAGTAGTCACTGCTCCATGTGCACAGGGGCCATTGCTATTAGAGCTGCCAGACCTTGCTTGCACTTCTGTATGATTAGCTTAACGTGGTACTTCTACGATAACCCGCGATTGAACGTTACTCGAAGATATTTCAGTTTGTCTTGCCTTTGAATTTTCTGCCCATTGAGTATAATGTCTAGAAGGTCTGCTTTCACTATGGAGTTATCCAAGGAGCACATATCACACTGGCCTAGTTGGGATTGATCTTTCAGCCAGTTTCCTCGCACCATTTAGAAACCGCCTGTAGTGTCTTATGTATGCCTGAGACCATTTCCTGTCAGTCTTAGTCAGTCCTGTAAATGAGTATGTCATCTACAATAGTTAATGTTTGTTCTGGCGCTGTTATTTGAATGGTGACTACTTTTGCTGTACTTTTGTGCTAGTAAGACATACATGACCTATGTTCCCTAACCCCACTGCATGTGTAATCATACATTTTTCTAAAAGCAACAGAGCAATGAAACATCAGACAGCCAGGTTCAGCTACTAATATTATTACTGACTTGTTTGTCCTTTTTGCACACATTCCTTCCACTCCCCATGCAGCACAGATCTTCAATAACTTTATGCCAAGTCCTTTTGTCCTATGTCATGTGTTCAAAGGCCTTTCCATTGTTATTGTTGATCAGATTTGAAGTCATTGCATTCCGGGCATACCCATAGGTTCTCAGTCTCCATTAGCAAATGTCAAAGTGGATGAATGCTAATTGTTCCTGTTGCATGCTGGTTGTGTACATGCTAGAAGCATCTTCTTATACGTCCATCTCTGCTGGTCTTACGTTTGATGCCCAATTCTTGCAATCTTAGCCTTGATGATTCATCAATTGCAGTGTCATTCTCTGATAGGGGATCACTAATTGCCTGCAGTATCTCTCCTTTATCCATATCCAATGCACCTTCTATGGGTGCTCTTGAAGCTAGTCTGTCAGCTCTCTCATTGCCGCGTACCCCTGCATGACCAGGACAGTAGATCCACACCATTTCCTGAAGATTCGAGGCTTCTATGGAGGTCTTCATTCATGCTGGAGCCAACCACTTTGAACCTTTCAAAGCATGGATTGTGGTTTTGTTGGTTCCATCTTCACTGTACATGCACAACTCCATCAGTGCTCTGATCTCCTACCTTAAATCACACAAGGATGATCTCAGCACAGTGCATGAACTGCATGGCACAGGCGAGGATCCCAATGTGTGTATACAGGAAGCATGGATTGTGAGTCTGATTGTGAGTCTGATTGTGAGTTTGATACAATAACTGCCCTTGTTAATGGTCTCAGACAGCCACCTTAAGGCTGCACTAGCTGCCACTACTTCCACTCTCGTGCTGGAGGTTGTTATCATGCAAGCCCCGCTATGTTCAGCAACAATTCTGCTCTTTACTCTAGCAGAGAAGCCCCATCCTGATTTCTCACCATGGATTACAGACCCATCAGTGTACACAATAGTATCATCATCTCCAGCATGATCATTTATCAGGTGATCAATTTTCAGTTCTGCCCTCCCATTGGCCCAAGTTCTGCACTCTCTACCAAGGCTGATGATGACTTGTTGGTAGTTAGTCCAGTTCTCATCTGACTTACTCCACTCTTTCCCTCTGAATATATTTTCAACTGCGGTCACCTGCTTAATTGCTATCTCTGCCTGTGCCATCCAGGACATACCATGCTTTTTTCTCGCTCCCTTAATATCAGCTATGTTTCCATGCAGAGGGCGCCTTTTGTCTGTGTTTACTCGCATATAGGCTTTTGACTGGGTCATCATATAACTGGATCTAATCAACAGTAATCCAAGCATGTACTGCATCGTCATGATCTACACACATTCCTTCATTTTGAATGCTCTCCAATCATTGAGATTGTCATAGGTTTTTACATGTCTTGTTCTATCCCTGTCATGTCTGACTTCTCTTTTCCATGTGTTTTTGTTTGCCTTTCTCTTACCCTGAGGTTTCCAGAATAATGCCTGCCTTGTAATGCTATTACCTGGGTTTTTTTTCCCCGTGTGTTCCACATTATACATCTCCAGTGTTTCAACTTGTGTACAATTGGCACTTGTCTAGTTCTTGTCATCAGTTCCACATTAGTGACCTTGTCTCGCCATTTCAATCCTTCTATTGTGTGCAAGCAACCATTTATGAAAGCCTGTATTTTTCTGTTTGTTGTTTTATTATTCTTCATGTTTGAGAGCCATAAAATAAGCTTGGCTTGATATTTGAGTTGAAACCAAACACGGTGAGTGGCTGTTACTAAATCAATATTTCCAGTGTGTCAAGCACAGATAAGGTTAATAAGGATCCCGTTACACGCCCATTGAGGCATATTGGGAATATGATGTTAGGTCAGCATCACGCCGGCCGCCTTAACCTTACCAGACTAGGAAGCCAGTGCACTAACCACTATGCTACCGTGGCTCCCACAGATAAGGTTAATGGTGGCCAAATAAAGACCATTAACTGTTTAAATAGTTTCACGTACTGCAAGGGTCAGCTACCATTAAATCATCGTTTAACTTGTAGGTCACAAAGGTTAATAAGGTAGACCTCTAACTGATGGATGGGGAAGGATACATTTTAAAGCTAGAGAAACTTCCATGTACCCAGTGAAAACACATAACATAGCTTATTAAAATTCATTTTAATTGTGAACTGCTAAGACAGGAAAGTGATGTGTTTGTCTAAGTGACGTTAGCATTTTGTAAAACATAATCTATGTCAGAATGTTCCACTACTGTCGATGGAACAGCAGACAGCAAGTGTTCCGGTAGAGATAACAATTAAATATGGGCTGTACTTATTCCAATTATTCTGAAACTTAAAAAAACAGACAAGATTTTATCAAAGCAGATCTTTAGAGAGGTCAGTGTTTTTAATGTGTCTGAGGTTGGTGAGTTCAAGGTAGGAGATGTATGAATCAACAGTATTTATGATTACACAGGATTTATGCTTCACTAGTGTTATGATTCATTAGGATTTATAAGTAACTACAATTTATGAATCAATAATATTTATGAATCCAATCAACTTTACGATATAGACAGAGTTGAAGGAACAGACAATGATATCAAAATAAGGATACATATGGCAAGAGGAGCTTTCCACTGCATTGGGAAATATATGGAGATCAAGAGAAATCAACACAAAAATAAGAATCTTCAAGTCAGTCCTATTGTATGGCTCTGAAACTATGGAGAACAACAAAAACAACAACCAAAAAGTGACAGACATTCATAAATAGGTGCTTGTGTAGAATAGAAGTATTAAAATGGTATGACAAGATCAGCAATGTGCAACTGATGACAAGAACCAGTGGAACAAGAGATGAGAAGAAGATGCTGGCAATGGATAAGACACATACTGAAGAAACTTGTTGATAGCATTACCAGAAAGTCTTTGTTCTGGAATGACCAAGGTAAAAGATGTAGTGTGTGTTACTGTAGTTAGTTTCTCTGTGCTGATATTTTTTTCTTGTTTAGCAGTTGTATGTGCTATATACATTTTTTTCCCATGAGTCTGCTGTACTTTGTTATCTTCTCATAACCTTTCTATATTTCTTATCTTTCTTTCCTGTATGCGGCTGACAAAGGGTCATCCTAAAATGCTCTGTTGTTTCTAGTATACTGTTCATGTGAAAAATAGACTCCAAGATGGTGACTAATTTATTTACTTTTTACTTTCCAAGTATTATTGTCTTTCTGTGAAAGTACATTCTTCTACCCTTATGTGTTCACGTATTTTCCCAATAGATTAATTCCTACTAAAGAATCTGAGTCTATGATGATAGGAAACTCTATACAGAGCGATACATGACTCCCACGTGTCTTCAAGTATTTTTCCAATAGATTAATACCTACTAATGTATCTGAGTCTATCTAATATACCCCAGCAGAACTGTAAGCTTAATGCAGCAATGCTGAAAGACATTTTTTTCCTGTTATTCTGGTCTTAATTTCTGAGTTTAGTCTTCTATCTGAGGTAGTTATTATTGTCCAGAATTTAAATCTAGGAACGTGTATCAAGATTCTAATACAGTGGATCCTAAGATTCTATACAGTGGATCCTATATCATTCTAACATCATTGGCAATGACAAGGCTGACACATTGGCAAAGGAAGGTGGAAATCTACCTCAACCTGACACCAGTTTAACTTTTTAGAGGTTAAGAGTTTAATCAGGAGCATACACAGGAATGGATGGGGAGCAGAGCTGCCAGGCCACCAGAAAACTGAGGCATATTACCAGCTCAACAGAACTGAACATGTGGTAATCTTCAGACTAGGCCACAGTAGACTCAGATACTATCTATTATTCAACAAGCTAAAGAAAGCATCTACTGATGAGTGTTACTGTCGCACCAATGAAATAACCACTGAACATCTTCTGCTAAACTGCCCATCATAAGAGCAACACAGAAAGCATGTAGTGCAGCCACTAGTATCATTCACAGACAAACTCTATGAAGATACCAACAATTTCAGGTTGACCATTCCTTTCATTAAACTGACACCAGAAAGTCTACAAAGAAGAAGTATCAAGATTCTCATTTATAGTATTAATGCTTTCTGCACAATTAATTCTCACAGAGATTATGGTATTATTTGTTTTACATGATAAAGTTGACAGACTCTTGAACAACCTCATATTTGTTTTACATGATAAAGTTGACAGACTCTTGAACAACCTCATATTAGTTTGACATGATAAAGTTGACAGACTCTTGAACAACCTCATATTAGTTTGACATGATAAAGTTGACAGACTCTTGAACAACCTCATATTAGTTTGACATGATAAAGTTGACAGACTCTTGAACAACCTCATATTAGTGGCCTGGATGTTCTACATCGTATATGTTTCTGTATCTGGTTCTGATAAAACTCATGAAGTCAACTGATATAGCTGTGCCAAAGCTTGCGCCCTGGAGATGGAGATGACACTCCTACTTCACACTGTGGTGTTGACAAAATGAGTGAATGGAGGCTCATACAAGCAGAAGAGAAAAAACACATCAATAGGAGACACCAGGCAAAACACCGCTGAAGGCTATCACTGGAGATGACACATCATCCCCATAGTCAGTTAAGACTGAAGGAATCCACTGCTTTTACACAATCAACTAATATTCCTGGAACAATTTCTACAGATGTGATCCATAACTTATATTTCTGTTTGACAACACAGAAATTTACATGTAGGACCTTGATGATTTTGCACGTCATGTAGTCTATCACATAGCAGATAAATAAACATTATAAATAAATAAAAATTAAAAAAAGGCTACATCTCAATGTAAACAAAATAAAGGGAATGAAAATAAACAGCCATTTACCTGGCTTCTATCAGCTTGCCACACTCTCAAATTTTATGTATGTACAAACTATGAGGATAAATTCCTACACTTTCAAATTTGATGTACGTACAAACTATGAGGATTAATTCCCCCCAGTGCTCATATTTGATGACAGTACTCAATTCAGCAAGAGCAATCACCTACCATTAGAATCATCAACTTTATTGGAGTTCTGTTGGCTGTAGAAGCTGTTTGATGAGGTGCTGGAGACTATGCTGGATTCGGAACCTTTCCTGGAGTGGCCAGGAGTGGTAGACAAAGCTGCTCGAGCTGGGTACGACTTCTCATCTGCTTCCAACAAACTGTAATGGTGAAGACTTTTCTTATAAATATCTTGTGTTTGGTAGACTTTGAGAAATCAGATAATCAATTTATAGTGAAGAAGAGCAGAATTTTTTATTTGTTGACAGAGAATGAACAAATGAACAAACTTTACTTTCAAAAGGTTTAGATTCTGCCCGTTCCCCCACTTGTGTTGAGGAAGAAGCTTTCCCCCTTCCTTTGCCATTCTGTCAGCCTCTTCTGATGCATTTTTTAAGGCCTCTGCCTCTGCTCTGAAGTTACTTGAAAAAGTCCTTGTTGCGACTGCTATCTTTTTTTGTGTGCCATTGCTTAAGCTCAGGAAGACTCCACCACCCCCATCTTCTGTTGCATTAGTTGCTAATCCATCTGTGTATGCATGGATCCAGGTGTTGCTTGGGTAATGTTTCTCTATATATTTTGTGGTTAGGACTCTCCTTTCTGTTTCATTTTGGCTGTTCTTTCTCTCAATAGCAGGAACGTTTTCTTTCATTTCAGGGAAGCACTATTGTTTCCAAATTGGTAGCTTGTGTGCAGTACATATTGTCGTAGCTGTTGATTTTGCATTTATGGGGTCTGCTCTCATCTTTGTTTTGAATGTCTCTACAAAGTTGCTTCGCTTCAGTCTTCCCCTTTCAAGTCCATTTATTCTCTGGTGCATTGGCTGGTCTATCAGCCTCCAGAATTTTTTGGCTGGTTGCTGGGCTCAGCTATCTCTTCTATCCTCCATAGGCTGGAGGTGAGTAATCTTTTCCAACTCTTCAATGGGTGTTGACTTCATGCCCCCTGCTATGATTCTCAATGCTTGGTTTTGGGTTCTGTTTATTTTGTCAAAGTTCGACTTAGCTGCTGTTGACCATGCTGCAATGCCATATTCTAAGACTGGTCTCACTCGCCCAGTATATAGCTTCTTTAGTACTCTCTCGTCTGCTCTCCAACCCGTGCCAGCAAGTTTTTGCATGATTGCCATTCTCTGCCTTGCTCTTGTCCTGTTTTTTTTCAATCTGGGTTTTCCAAGTCAAGCGGCGATCAAAGGTAATGCCTAGGTAGTTTAGGTTTTCATCCAGATGTAGATTTTTCCCATTTAGCACCAATTTGGAGATCTGTGGCTTGTTTGAGATACTCCCATTTAAAGTATTAAATCATAATCAATATTGACAAGGGCAAAAATTATCATGAAAACCAACATATGTTATATCATGATTTGGGAACTAAACTAAATTAGGGTGGCATGTAATATGCATTCTTGATGTATTCGAAAAGTCTGAGAGAGAGGCTGACAAAACAGGAAGCCTCAAGGAATATGTGAAAAGTATATCAGATGCAAGAAACATGTGAAGATACAGATAAGAAAGTCAAACACTTAATTGATAAGACAAATAAGAAAGCAATACATACATGTGATAAGACAGGCAGAAAAAAGACATGATACTTTGAAGAAACAAACAAGACATATAAAGACGTAGATACGAGGACACAGGACAAATGTAACAATATATTGTTACTGTTGATCATAATCGACCTCACTGCACTTCGGGCAAACCCGTAGATGCTCAGGCTCCCTCAGCAAATGTCGAAGGATATGAATGCTAATCATTCCTGTTGTGTGCTGGTTGTTTACACGCTGGATGCCTCCTCTCAAACATCCATTCCAGCTAGTCTTACGTTTGATGACAAACTCCAGCAATCTTAGCCTTGTTGATTCATTGATTGCAGTGTCATTCTCTATGAGACGATCATTAATTGTCCTTAGTATCCAATGTCCACACTACAGGTGCTCTTGAAACTAGTCTAGTCTATCAGTTCTTTCACTGCCGCATACCCCTGCTTGACCAGGACAGTAGATCCAAACAAGTTCCGAAGATTCAAGGCTTCTGTGGAAGTTGTCCATTCACGTCGAAGCCATCCATTTTGAACTTTCCGAAGCATGGACTGAGAGTCTGACACAATAAATGCCTGTATTAATAAAGTTTTAGACAGCCACAATATAAGTTACATGTCAAGGAACAGACAAGAAAACAATATATGAACCACATGAAGGGACAGACAAAACCATCATAGCTTTCATGAAAAAATATAAGAAAATGATATATGTCACATGTAAATAGATAAACTATAAAAACTCAAGACACACATGAAGAAATGACAGATGCATGATACAACTTACCAGACTTTTAAAAAAAAAAAACAATATATAAGTATGATGGACACTAGACTTAAGGTAGAAGACTCTTACATTGGATTTAAAACAAACGCAGCAATACTGAGGCAGAAGACACTTTAAGTAAATATGACACTGAAGCATTAACTAAGTTAGTAGACACTCCCATATTTAAATCAGATGCACTTACTAAGGCAGAAGACACTTTTAATATATCTGCAACTGAACCATTGCCTGAGTCAGAAGACACTTTCATTATGTTTAAAATCCACACATTTACCAAAGCAGACGAGACTGTCTGTATATTTGAAGCTTAAGCATTACCTAACTTTGAAGAAAATTTCATTGTATTTAAATCTCAGGTATTTACTACTAAGAAGACACCTTTAATATGCCTGAGGTAGCAGACACTTTCATTATACAGCATTTAAACCTGAGGACTTTACTAAGGCATGACACTTTCTGCACATCTGAAACTGAAGCATCACTTGAAGTAGAAGACAATGTCAGTATATTTAAAACTGAACTGTCAGTATATTTAAAACTGAAGTATTACCTGAGGTAGAAGACGCTGTCAGTATATTTAAAACTGAACTGTCAGTATATTTAAAACTGAACTGTCAGTATATTTAAAACTGAACATTCAGTATATTTAAAACTGAACTGTCAGTATATTTAAAACTGAAATGTCAGTAAATTTAAAACTGAACTGTCAGTATATTTAAATCTGAACTGTCAGTATATTTAAAACTGAACTGTCAGTATATTTAAAACTGGACTGTCAGTATATTTAAAACTGAACTGTCAGTATATTTAAAACTGAACTGTCAGTATATTTAAAACTGAACTGTCAGTATATTTAAAACTGAAGCATTACATGAGGTAGAAGACGCTGTCAGTATATTTAAAACTGGACTGTCAGTATATTTAAAACTTAAGCATTACCTGAAGGTAGAAAACACTATCAGTATATTTAAAGCTGAAGCAATACCTGAGGTAGAAAACACTGTCAGTATATTTAAAACTGAACTGTCAGTATATTTAAAACTTAAGCATTACCTGAAGGTAGAAAACACTATCAGTATATTTAAAGCTGAAGCAATACCTGAGGTAGAAAACACTGTCAGTATATTTAAAACTGAACTGTCAGTCTATTTAAAACTGAACTGTCAGTATATTTAAAACTGAACTGTCAGTATATTTAAAACTGAACTGTCAGTATATTTAAAACTGAACTGTCAGTATATTTAAAACTGAACTGTCAGTATATTTAAAACTGAACTGTCAGTATATTTAAAACTGAAGCATTACCTGAGGTAGAAAACACTGTCAGTATATTTAAAACTGAACTTCAGTATATTTAAAACTGAACTGTCAGTATATTTAAAACTGAAGCATTACCTGAGGTAGAAAACACTGTCAGTATATTTAAAAGTGAACTGTCAGTATATTTAAAACTGAACTGTCAGTATATTTAAAAGTGAACTGTCAGTGTATTTAAAACTGAACTGCCAGTATATTTAAAACTGAACTGTCAGTATATTTAAAAGTGAACTGTCAGTATATTTAAAACTGAAGCATTACCTGAGGTAGAAAACACTGTCAGTATATTTAAAAGTGAACTGTCAGTATATTTAAAAGTGAACTGTCAGTATATTTAAAACTGAAGCATTACCTGAGGTAGAAGACACACAGATCATATCTGAACCTCAGGCATCAACTTTGGAGGAACACACTTTCAGAAATGTTGGCCTTACTAGAACATTCTTTCACACAAAAATACAAGAAAATCATTAAAACAAACAACACTGAAAGACAAACCGATTAGCTTCCTCCAACTGTCTGAGTAATTCTTCCTCTGACGGTCTCTTTACTGGCACTGGTGACAGAGTGCTTGAGTCATCTACTGCAGAGTGTATGAGATCTGATAATAATTAGTTTCACAATACTAGGAGAAGCTCTCTATATTGTCTGTATACAACATTTAAAAAAAATTATATTTGGTTGAAACTACAAGAGACCACAAACTGAACAAGAGTTGCCTGGCCAACGCTTTAGTGATCAACTATCCACACCAGAGTGGTCCAATTTCATGATTACCCCTTTGGTGAAATGTGCTTAGAACCCAGGAATGTTCATTAAGCTTGTAGGAATCACTTGAGCCCCACATTTAATTCTCCCTTTTACCTGGTTTGGCTTCATCCAGGAGGATCTCACAATGAAGAGATGACAGAAGAGGGGCATTGGGAAATGGCTCTGTGCAGGATGTGACAATTCCTTGGGCCAGCCCAGTACCTGAGCACAGCATTTTAGCCCTGCATTTCTAAATAGCCCCATGGATGGTGGGTGAATGAAAAGTATGTCACCACCCTCCCCTTCCAGCTTTAAACTTTATGTGAAGATCCTTCAAATGCATGTTGGGCCAGGATAGAATACACGGGAAGGAGACTGAAACTCATGACTCCAACTCCTAACAGTTTCACAATGGTAGACATGCAGGACAGTTCTAGATTTATGCAGGTAATGACAATACCTGTCTGTGGCCTAATGGATATGAATGCAGTTTCATAATCCAGATATACCAGGTTCGAAACCTGCTGCAGGTGGTTTGGTAGCAGATCGCTTTGTGTGGATTTTTAACACTGGTATAAGCGCCGTACCGTTCAGAAAGCAATGGCAAACTACTGAATAAAAAAATTGCCTAGAAAAACCACAAACAGCCAATAAAAGCTGGGGTTGACTGCCACATCCTGTAAAGGATAAGCAACTAACTTTTTAATGACAATAATTGTTCACCTTGACATTGGCTGCAAAAAAGTGACAAGCTCAGCAACACTAGGTAAACAACAACTGATTATAGTTACATTCTATGTCATTATCAGTTGCCTCCAAACCTCATGGTAGAAGAGGAATGTTTAAGTAAAAAAAGTAAGTTATTATTCTCTCCTCTCCGCCAGATCCCCATTAAATGAAGCCAATTTAAAGAAACAGATCAATTAATCAATATGCTCATAACAAGCCTCAACACTAGCCACAGTTTTGATCAACAACAACAACCAGAGAAAGATCAATATCTTCTTGTAATAAACAAACTTGATCATTTCATGATCAGCCATACAAGGCTTAGCTTAAGCAATAATGGTGAGCATGTTACATGTTTAAACAAACTTGATCATTTCATGATCAGCCATACAAGGCTTAGCTTAAGCAATAATGGTGAGCATGTTACATGTTTAAACAAACTTGATCATTTCATGACCAGCCATACAAGGCTTAGCTTAAGCAATAATGGTGAGCATGTTACATGTTTAAACAAACTTGATCATTTCATGACCAGCCATACAAGGCTTAGCTTAAGCAATAATGACGAGCATGTTACATGTTTAAACAAACTTGATCATTTCATGACCAGCCATACAAGGCTTAGCTTAAGCAATAATGGCGAGCATGTTACATGTTTAAACAAACTTGATCATTTCATGACCAGCCATACAAGGCTCAGCTTAAGCAATAATGGTGAGCATGTTACATGTTTAAACAAACTTGATCATTTCATGACCAGCCATACAAGGCTTAGCTTAAGCAATAATGGTGAGCATGTTACATGTTTAAACAAACTTGATCATTTCATGACCAGCCATACAAGGCTTAGCTTAAGCAATAATGGTGAGCATGTTACATGTTTAAACAAACTTGATCATTTCAAGACCAGCCATACAAGGCTTAGCTTAAGCAATAATGGTGAGCATGTTACATGTTTAAACAAACTTGATCATTTCATGACCAGCCATACAAGGCTTAGCTTAAGCAATAATGGTGAGCATGTTACATGTTTAAACAAACTTGATCATTTCAAGACCAGCCATACAAGGCTTAGCTTAAGCAATAATGGTGAGCATGTTACATGTTTAAAAAATAAATAATAATAACTGCATCAGCTTCCATTATTTGGCCCCTTTTATTTGTATTAGTTTTTTTTTTGTTTTCAGCAGATGCTGCTGTGTCATCCTCTCTTTGATGAACTGTACCCCTCGCCCCCCCCCCCCCCCCCCCCCCGCCCCCCCCCCCCCCACCCCCCCCCACCCCCCCCCCCGCCCCCCCCCCCCCCCCCCCCCCCCCCACCCCCCCCCCCCCCCCCCCCCCCCCCGAATAATCAGTACCATGATACGCAGAGATGATGAGGTCATCTCTAACAGAGCTGGAGATTATATCTGCTCTGATGACCTTTAGTTGGGCAGGACTATACAGGATGTGTCTGAGTTGTGTTTTATTTGTTGTGTGCTTTTTGCTCTCACTCCATGCTGCTGTCATACCTCCCCCATGTCCCTTGCCAGTTTAACAAGCATATAATGCATGCCATCACTGATGACAAAGGATGGTTGTGTTTGAGGTTGGCAACTCCATAATATAAAACAAAGTACCATATAAACCACCACTCCAAGAGTACATAAAAAGCAAAGGCACATTCTTCCTTCTACTTACTTAGTCGTTCCCCTTTTACCATGAGGTGTAGAGGTTTGGAAGAGAGAGCGCCAGACTATCCTATTGGCTGTCACACATTCCTCCTTCAAAGAGACTAACTCCTTAAACAGCAACACAGAAAAAAAAAAAAAAATAACATACAAACTAGACATTCAGTACCAACCATCAACATTTCCAAACGATCCAGCAACCACAGCTGGTGCTGCAGCAGTACAGTTCTGGTTCTGGTCAATGGACGAGCCATTCACCATGACCCCCGGCGGAATTCCCAAATCTTCATGTGCAGACATGTCTGATCTGTCAGTGCTGCTGTTGTTACTACTAGATCCATCTGAAGCCTTCTTCATCAAACATCCTGGCCTGCTAGTGCTGGGCGTGCTACTGGCTGACAGCCCATTGGCTTCAACCTCCAGATTCATGGTGCTGCCTGACTGGATTAAGACCTCTGTTAACCTCTGGATGTGAGTCTACACAACACTTTTCCATTTGGATACAACTCCTAAGAAACGGAAAAGAAACAGAAATTGCTAATTAATACAGTGAGGTGCATATGGAGCCTGAAACAAGAAAGTTTTGAGGGAAACAAACAAACTAACAAAAATAAATTCAAATTACAATATTCAGACCTTCATCAACAGAAGTTTGTGGCATACCACAGGCAGATAAAAACTCCAATGAAAGAACAAAACAAGCAGCAACACAGTAACACCAGAACAAACAAACAGAAGTGGATATTTACAGGGCACATCACACATAGTGAAATAAAATGACATGATGTGGAATTGATGGAAAGAACCTAACACAAGTGCAACAAGAAGTGAGGAGAAGGATAGCACACACCACGAACTGATAGCATTACAAGTCAGTCAGTGTTCTGGTACTCCAGAAGCTAGATTATTACACTAAATGATATTTGTTAGAAAGCTAAGATGATGAATATTTGTTATTAAGTAACATGCACGTTATTTGCTATAGAACTGGACAATAACACTGAGCCCATGACAAAGGAGGTTCATTTTTATAATCATTGGACTTAACTTCTAGCAGTTTTTTGTTTCCCTACCCCACGGTTGAGATCAATTCTCTGTAGTCTGTCAAGAACTATTTGTTGCCTTATTGTGTCTTTTATCTCTGTAGTCTGTCAAGAACTATTTGTTGCCTTATTGTGTCTTTTATCTCTGTAGTCTGTCAAGAACTATTTGTTGCCATATTGTGTCTTTTATCTCTGTAGTCTGTCAAGAGCTATTTGTTGCCTTATTGTGTCTTTTATCTCTGTAGTCTGTCAAGAGCTATTTGTTGCCTTATTGTGTCTTTTATCTCTGTAGTCTGTCAAGAACTATTTGTTGCCATATTGTGTCTTTTATCTCTGTAGTCTGTCAAGAGCTATTTGTTGCCTTATTGTGTCTTTTATCTCTGTAGTCTGTCAAGAGCTATTTGTTGCCTTATTGTGTCTTTTATCTCTGTAGTCTGTCAAGAACTATTTGTTGCCATATTGTGTCTTTTATCTCTGTATCCTTGTTCTGTAATTGGTCTGGTTTGGTCTGGTCTGGTTTTAAGGACTATCTTCATTACACACGGACAACTCCATCTGTTCTCTGATTTCTTCCCTTAAATCACACAAGGAGGGTCTCAGCACAATGCACAAACTCCGTAGCACCGGCTACTCTTTAAAATTTTCAACTGCCGAGGGATTTTAAACGTGCGCAACTTGCACACGGGACCTCCTATTTTGACGCCCTTATCCGAGAAGGCTAGGCATCCGATCTCACTACCCAGGAGACCAGGGGGCAGTATGACATCGTTAGGACCACTGGTTCTGAAATAAATGTCCATAATTTATATTCCCTCAACTGGGAATCGAAACCGGTACCTCTATAATTCGAGGAGGACGCCTTACCTCTTAACCACTCTGACATTCCCCTCCCATGTAATGAAGGCATAAAGGTAAAGATAGTCCAGTAACAGATACTGCAGCAGGAGAGTGAAGAGTGTCAGCTTTATCAGATGGAGTCATTTGTTTCATTCCTATGCCTTCCCTAACTAAAAAAGCAGAGACAGGTACCCAGTTACTCCTGGGTAGACTGGAGTGTGACGCTATTGGCTGCGACCCAGTATCTCTGTCTCGAGAAGCAAGCACTTTAACCACTCCGCCACTCAATACTCATAATGAAGACCTAAGTAGGGGTTACATTGGCAATAAATCTTAATCATTATTTTAAACTTCCTATATCCTTTTGTGTTAGTGTGTTTGTTTGTTTTGGATGAAGTTACCAATGAAGAGTGCAGTAAATTGTTGTTTCCGATTTTCGGCGCCCCACATATCTATATGAAACACACATACACACGTATGCAGGCACTCAATACATACACACACATACACTTTTAGTGCTGATCTCATGTGCCGACTTAGGTTAAATAATCCGTTAGAAATATGGAAAAAAGACTGAATTAGGAATCTGACTACTGAAATGAATATTAGCATACCTCATAACGTGAGCAGACGATAGTTATATCCCTGCTTTATGCGCCAGTTTAACCGCCAGACAGACGATTGGACAGGGGTTATATTAACTTGTCAAGAAATTTTCATTGACATTTTTGTTTATCTTGGCCTGCTACTTATGACCAGAAATTCAAGACATTGATTTAAAGGATCGTGAATATTTTCTTTTTCCAGACTTGACATCACTTTTTGTTATCCACTTGGCGGGTTCCAGCGTTCTTCATTAAGTTTCATGTCTCATCCATCACCATCACACAGACCGGATGTACGCTGACAAGAAACGTCAGCGGTCTGTCCACACAAGACAGAACACTTAATTAAACTTTTCTCAGCACATTCTTTTGGATCAATCCTGTACATGTGATATACATGGTACATCAACCTATTGTGACCAGTACGTAAGTGGAACATGATGACCTGATCTCGCCTAGATAGATGGTGATAGGCATTATCTTTTATGACCTGGGTTTCTCTGTCCTATTTGGAATTGAATTTGACTTTTATAGTTTATTTTTAGTCATTTCATAAATTGTCTCTATATCGTTTTGTTGCAGGGATCCCCCTTCTTTAGCTAGTTTATCTGCTTCTTCGTTGCCGAACGTCTGCTCCAGTCCTGCCCAACTTACAGCAGTGAACGGAGTGGCATATGGCAACACCCCCACTTCTCTTCACGAAAAACTATTTGGAGATGACAGGAACCTTGAGCTGACTACTGCCTTTATTAGAGTCATTAACGTAGAAGTCTGAGGGCGAACGAGATGTCAGGAACCTTGAGATGACTACTGCCTTCATTAGAGTCTTTAATGTAGAAGTCTGAGGGCGAACGAGATGTCAGGAACTTTGTGCTGACTACTACTTTTATTAGAGTCATTAATGTAGAAGTCTGAGGGCGAACGAGATGTCAGAAACCTTGAACTGGCTACTACCTTTATTAGAGTCATTAATGTAGAAGTCTGAGGACGAACATGATGTCAGGAACCTTGAGCTGACTACTGCCTTTATTAGAGTAATTAATGTAGAAGTCTGAGGGTGAACGAGATGTCAGGAACCTTGAGCTGACTAATAATAATAATAGCCCCTTCAGTCATAACTGACTATGGGAATGCGCCCCTGAGGTGACAGCCCTCAGCTGCTTATTTTCCTGGTGCTCCTTTCGACGTTTTCTCCTCACCTCTGCTTCTTGTGTGAGCCTCTCTTCGCCCAATCTGAGGTGGCGCCGTAAATAGCATCGCCACTTAGTGCGATCGGCAGCTTCATCCTCCCATGTTGCTGGATCCATGTCCAGTGCCCTCATATCTCTCTTGCACACATCTTTGAACCTCAGCTGTGGTCGCCCAACTGTTCTCTTGCCATCTGCTAATTGTCCGTAGAAGATATCTTTTGGGATGCGACCATCTTCCATGCGGCGAACATGGCCAAGCCAGCGAAGTCTGCGCTGTCTAAGAAGCGTATATATATACTTTGAAGGCCAGCACGTGACAACACCTCGACATTTGTCACTTTATCTTTCCACGAGATGCCGAGGATGCGGCGTAGACACCGCAAATGGAAGGTATTGAGCCTTCTTTCTTGCTTAGCATAGGTCGTCCAGGTCTCGCTGCCATATAGGAGTGTGCTGGTGACGCAGGCATTATATACCGCAGCTTTGGTCTTCATTGTGAGTTTAGAGTTTCCCCAAACACTGCGATGTGAGGCGGGCAAAGGTAGCTGCAGCTTTGCCAATGCGGCTGTCGATTTCTGTATCCAGTGAGAGTTTGTCATTGATGGTAGACCCTAGGTATGTGAAGTGGTGCACCACTGCCAATTCATAGTTATCGATAGTGATAACTGGTGCAGCACCCACATCCTGACTCAGCACATTCGTTTTCTTTAGACTTATTGTGAGGCCAAAGTCCTTGCATGCTTTAGTGAAGCGACTCATCAAGTTCTGAAGCTCCTGTTGGCTTTGAGTGACGACTGCAGCATCATCAGCGAACAACAAGTCTCTTATAGTGACCCTTCTGATTTTTGTTTTTGCCTTCAGCCTTGAAAGATTAAACAGATGGCCATCTGACCTAGTGTGAAGGCATATTCCTTCAGTTGCATCTCTGAATGCATGTTTCAAGAGTAAGGCAAAGAAGATTCCGAAGAGGGTCGGAGCCAGAACACAGCCTTGTTTAACGCCACTTCGTATATCAAAGGGCTGTGACGTGCTTCCAGCATATTGGACTGTTCCCTTCATGCCGTCATGGAATGACTTTATCATTTCCAGAATTTTAGAAGGGCAGCCTATTTTCAGGAGGATTTTAAAGAGTCCATCCCTACTAACCAGGTCGAATGCTTTTGTGAGGTCTATAAAGGCGATATATAATGGTCTTTTCTGCTCTCTTGATTTTTCCTGAAGCTGGCGGAGAGAGAAGATCATGTCTGTTGTTGATCTGCCAGCTCGGAATCCACACTGTGACTCTGGATATATGCGCTCAGCTAACTTGTGTAGTCGCATTAAGATGACTTTGGCAAAAACCTTACCAACAATACTAAGAAGAGAGATGCCTCTGTAGTTATTGCAATCACTTCTGTCTCCTTTATTTTTATACAGTGTTACAATCTTGGCATCTCGCATGTCTTGAGGAATAGTTGTCTCTTCCCAGCACTGGCACAGCATCCTATGCAGGGGATGTAATAGCGTGCTCTTACAGCATTTGATTAAATCAGGAGGAATCCCATCACTGCCTGGTGCTTTGCCAGAGGCCAAGCTATCAATGGCCTTGCTGAGTTCCTCTAATGTTGGTTCGGCATCCAGCTCCTCCATAGTTGGCAGACTGTTGACACCATCAAGGGCTGCAGGCGTAACGGTATTGTTTCTAGCGTAAAGCTCAGAGTAGTGCTCGACCCACCTCTCCATCTGCTTACCCTTATCGGTTAGCTTCTCTCCGCTGATGGTTTTTAGCGGTGCCGTCTTACTTTTATGGGGGCCAAGTGCTTTCTTTATACCGTCATACATTTGTCTAATGTTGCCTGTTTGCGCTGCGATCTGGATGCTCTCACTGAGCTGGAGCCAGTAGTCATTTGCACAGCGTCGAGCAGTTTGTTGAACTTTGCTTCTCGTAGCCCTCAGGATCTGTAGGGTTCTGGCACTCGGTGAACGTTTGTATTCATTCATAGCACTGCGCTTAGCTTCAATGACAGGTGCCATCACATCTGATGAAGCATCAAACCAGTCATTTGACTTTGCTTTTTTCTTACCAAAGGTGGCAAGTGCAGTACTTTGAATGGTGTTCCGTAGATGCTCCCAGTTCTCTGTAATAGTATCACCATGCTGAGGGCTACTGAGCACTTTCTCGAAGGTCGCAGTGAATTGAGCGATCATGAAAGGGTCTGACATCTTGCTGGTATCCATGCGTGGTTTCCCTTCATGTCTGACACGATAGAGTTTTCTTGGTTGTGCTCTGATTTTGCAGCAAACCAAGGAGTGATCTGTATCACAGTCTGCACTATGGTACGAGCGCGTGGAGAGCACAGACCTGAGGAGTGGCCTTCTGACGAGAATCAGGTCAAGTTGGTGCCAGTGCTTGGATCGTGGGTGTCTCCATGACACCTTATGCTGGGTTTTTGTCTGAAAGTAGGTGTTGGTCACGCAGAGGTCATGGTGGACGCACAACTCTAAGAGCCGTTGTCCATTTTCATTCATCTTGCCAATACCAAACCTGCCCAGACATGAAGGCCATGAAACATTATCGGCACCCACTCTAGCGTTAAAGTCACCAAGGAGAACAAGCTGTTCTTGCCTAGGTATGCTTTTGATAATTGCTGTTAGATTCTCGTAGAACTCATCTTTAGCTTCTGAGGCAGAGTACAGAGTAGGAGCATACACACTGACAAGGGTGATGGGACCTGTGCTAGTTTGCAGGCGGAGCGTTAACAGGCGTTCTGATCCATTCTCGCCTGGTTCAACCATTTTAGTTAGCGATTTTTTGACCGCAAAACCTACTCCGTGTTCTCTAGCTTTATTAAGATCTTTCCCTTGCCAATAAAATGTGTAGTCCTTCTCGCTCACCGTTCCAGAGCCCGCCAGGCGCGTTTCCTGAAGTGCAGCTATATCCACCTGAAGTCGTTTAAGCTCATCATTAATTATGGCTGTCTTCCTTACATCGTTTACATCCTGTAGGTTTTTCGGATAGTCCAGTCAACATAGTCCGGACGTTCCAGCATCCCAATCTGAGAGTTTGCTTATTTCTATTTTTTCGATAATTGCTTGGTGCAAAATTTTCTGTCCACAGTTCGGGTTTGACCCTAATCCCCATGCACCCAATGGGGAAAGCAGACAGTGGCGGGACAACACCTTATTGACTGGGGGCTGCCCAGCTTGAAGCGGGCGGTAGCTGTCCAGTGAGATCCTAGAACCTCTCCCACTGTCGGAAGTAGCCCCTGGCGCCATGCCCTACGCCAATTGGGCAAAATGCTTATAACCGGTAACTGCTACTTCCC
Source organism: Oreohelix idahoensis (assembly GCA_024509875.1). Taxonomy (NCBI): domain Eukaryota; kingdom Metazoa; phylum Mollusca; class Gastropoda; order Stylommatophora; family Oreohelicidae; genus Oreohelix; species Oreohelix idahoensis. The sequence continues at coordinate 266,863 of JAMPIV010020074.1, forward strand.
GTGTTTTGCCGACACCTATAGGGTGAAGCTGGAGTGTCCTCTCCAGTGCGCGAGCTTGGGCACAGTTATATGGAGATCAAGCTGTTGCCCATGCAGCATGTTCCCCCTCTCCACACAGCCGGTAGATCCAAAGGAACGGCAGTAGCCGATACAGTTTGGTACCAGCCATGTCGCAGGAGTTTCCAGAATAATGTCGAATCGACATTAGACTGCCTTAGGGACTCCGACTCCGGATTTATCCTCAGGGTTTACTCCCGAAGCCAATTCCATAAATGGATATTCCCGCAATTGAGCTGACTACTGCCTTTATTAGAGTCATTAATGTAGAAGTCTGAGGGTGAACGAGATGTCAGGAACCTTGAGCTGACTACTGCCTTTATTAGAGTAATTAATGTATGTGACAGAGTTATGTAAATATATTACATAAATCACACGTTTTGCTCCCACCTTGCTTCCTTATTAGTTATGCACGTTTTGTTAAGGCAGAACCTTCGTACTTCTATATTTGTCAAACTCATAATTGTAGCCACGCCTATTTTTTTTCTTCGTTTCTCTATGTCGTATAGACACTAGGAATGTTTACATACAGACTATGATGCACTCAGCGAGAGAAAAGGGGGGAGATAAGCTAATGAAGAAAATTAAGGGCAATAAGTTAAGACGTACTTTCGGTAGACATTGGTCGGGGGGAATTAATATGAGAAATCAAGGGGGAGATAATCACAAGTTTACCCCCCCCTCATCCGTTTGTTCGGAATGTAATTAAGCTTCGGAACGAGGAGATCAAAGAGACGATTTGCTCGTGGGCCAACGTCTAGCGGTCGGCGAAAGTGGCAAATTTAGCTTTCATTCAGAATTTGACCAAGTTTTCCTCAAAGGCGTGATATCTCGCACACGTTAGCGATTTTCTACCAAATTTATATATATATATATATATATATATATATATATATATATATATATATATATATCTATATATATATATATATATATATATATATTATATATATATATATATATATATATATATATATATATATATATATATATCCCATCCTTCAAACTCAGTTTATCTAGTACTCACAGAATTTTCAGACGTCTAGCTTCGAATTCTAGATCCATTTTACCAGTGGAATTTCTTAGTTTTCTGATTGGAGATAGTCATATTTCTGTGTTGCGGTAAATATTATACTTGAAGTTCGAGTGATTTAACTGTTAAGTCCGGCATTATATTTCACTAAGATTTTCTGTGTGTTGAGTGATTTAATTGTTAAAAGTTCGTCATTTATATTTCACTAGGATTTACTGTGTTAATTGGCTAGCAGAATTAAATTAATTTATAGCTAAATTGTTCCAGCTGTAGCGTTGATTTAATTAATTGCTATTAACCAGTAAGAGATATTTTAATCGACTAGTAAATGCATTCATTATGAGTACTGACGAAATATATATTTATTTCTAATTCCTTATGAGTAATTTTATAAATGACTAACGCTTATTTCACGGGGGTTTTTTTAAAACGATAATAATAAATTATACCTGTACGCGGGTTAGGATTGAATTGAGATTGCGGTTAAATGTTTGCATTTTTCTTCCTATATCTAGTATGGGTCACAAACCCAAAATCTACCAGCGCACCTTAATCTGAGAAAACGGTCTAAGTCTCGTCCAACCAATACAAGAAAAAAAAAACAAACAAAAACATTCTTATGTAAAATATATCGGGTCTTCCAGGTTGACCGGGTTGGTCTCTCTCTTGTTTCACCTAGAGAGAGAGAGAGAGAGAGAGAGAGAGAGAGAGAGAGAGAGAGAGAGAGTACCAATATATGACACTTAGAATAACAGTAACTGGACATTTAGCTACCCAGATTTCTTTTCCATTTTTCATTTACATTCAGCCCGCTGTGGCGAAGTTATCAATATTGACATTTCACGATTACCGACCACAGTGTTGTGGCAAGGATTTATCCCTGAGAGATTTATCTACCTGACATTCTCTTAAGTATCAAATTTACCAGCTACTGTACACTGTGCACATTTGATCTCAAGTATTTTCCTACCTGGATTAATTGCGGTGACATGAACAGATTCAATAAACAGTAACAAAGCAAGCGTTCCCCAAATAAGAGGATTAATCAGTAAATTTGAGGAACTGGGGCTTGTTTTGCCAAAAACCCAACATTGGATTTGTGCATGTACCAAGGAGTTCTGTTCCAGACATTGTAAATCAGCAATTAGGTAAGCGCGATTGAAAATGTGGCCACATGTTTGTCAGAGCGAGAGAAAGCAGGAATGAATAGTTCTTATATTGTGTAATGAATGTACTCACTTTGTTTTTTTTCTTCTTATGTTGGCTAATACTGTTCATTTCAGGATAGATTAATTAGAAACTCTGTTCTTAACAGTATATTCAAATCCTATACCATAGTGCTAATCTTTTGACCTTTTGGGGGTTAATTAACTTCTTCTTGTGGGATCTTGTCTCAACAGAGGGGATTGCACTTATGTGTCTATTTCTTTATTAATCCTGTAACCTATGATTTTATACTTTGATATTAAATGTTGTGAAGTTCTGGTGTAATGGCTACAACGTTGTACTGGCGACCAGGTTTTCAACGTTCAAGAATGTTTACGACCGGGAATTTGACTGAATAAACTTAACGGCTCCTGCACATAAACCCCTGTGGATGGGAAGAAGCGAAGCTCCTGACCGGGTTGGAAGGAAAAGTCCACTGACCCCCCCCCCCCCGCCCCCAGCCTCGCAATGACATGCCATTGGGCCAAAAGTGCTGGAAAGCTCGAGTGCCGCTGGTTAGAGAATATATATATATATATATATATATATATATATATATATATATATATATATATATATATATATATATATATATATATATATGAAGGAAACTGTGTGATCAACAAATTTCAGTCGTAAACGATAGGCTGGAATAGAGTATCTTCTCAAAAACCAGGGACAGACTCTACCTTTCACCATTTCACTCGTGAAATCTATTTTTTTACCTTATCTCTTACTGAGTTTCATCTTTTTCAGTTCTATTCAGATGGGACATATCGATCATAATTACCTATCAAAAATCTACGACAATGTAGAAGTCTGAGGGTGAACGAGATGTCAGGAACCTTGTGCTGACTACTACCTTTATTAAAGTCATTAATGTAGAAGTCTGAGGATGAACGAGATATCAGGAACCTTGAGCTGACTACTGCCTTTATTAGAGTCTTTAATGTAGAAGTCTGAGGACGAACGAGATGTCAGGAACCTTGAGCTGACTACTGCCTTTATTAAAGTCATTAAATGTAGAAATCTGAGGGTGAACGAGATGTCAGGAACCTTGAGCTGACTACTGCCTTTATTAGAGTCTTTAATGTAGAAGTCTGAAGACGAACGAGATGTCAGGAACCTTGAGCTGGCTACTGCCTTTATTAAAGTCATTAATGTAGAAGTCGGAGGGTGAACGAGATGTCAGGAACCTTGAGCTGACTACTGCCTTTATTAGAGTCTTTAATGTAGAAGTCTGAAGACGAACGAGATGTCAGGAACCTTGAGCTGGCTACTGCCTTTATTAAAGTCATTAATGTAGAAGTCTGAGGGTGAACGAGATGTTAGGAACCTTGAGCTGACTACTGCCTTTATTAAAGTCATTAATGTAGAAGTCTGAAGGCGAACGAGATGTTAGGAACCTTGAGCTGACTACTGCCTTTATTAAAGTCATTAATGTAGAAGTCTGAAGGCGAACGAGATGTTAGGAACTTTAAGCTGACTACTGCCTTTATTAAAGTCATTAATGTAGAAGTCTGAAGGCGAACGAGATGTTAGGAACCTTAAGCTGACTACTGCCTTTATTAGAGTCATTAATGTAGAAGTCTGAAGGCGAACGAGATGTTAGGAACCTTAAGCTGACTACTGCCTTTATTAAAGTCATTAATGTAGAAGTCTGAAGGCGAACGAGATGTTAGGAACCTTAAGCTGACTACTGCCTTTATTAAAGTCATTAATGTAGAAGTCTGAAGGCGAACGAGATGTTAGGAACCTTAAGCTGACTACTGCCTTTATTAAAGTCATTAATGTAGAAGTCTGAAGGCGAACGAGATGTTAGGAACCTTAAGCTGACTACTGCCTTTATTAGAGTCATTAATGTAAAAGTCTGAAGGCGAACGAGATGTTAGGAACCTTAAGCTGACTACTGCCTTTATTAAAGTCATTAATGTAGAAGTCTGAACGCGAACGAGATGTTAGGAACCTTAAGCTGACTACTGCCTTTATTAAAGTCATTAATGTAGAAGTCTGAAGGCGAACGAGATGTTAGGAACCTTAAGCTGACTACTGCCTTTATTAGAGTCATTAATGTAGAAGTCTGAAGGCGAACGAGATGTTAGGAACCTTAAGCTGACTACTGCCTTTATTAAAGTCATTAATGTAGAAGTCTGAAGGCGAACGAGATGTTAGGAACCTTAAGCTGACTACTGCCTTTATTAAAGTCATTAATGTAGAAGTCTGAAGGCGAACGAGATGTTAGGAACCTTAAGCTGACTACTGCCTTTATTAAAGTCATTAATGTAGAAGTCTGAAGGCGAACGAGATGTTAGGAACCTTAAGCTGACTACTGCCTTTATTAGAGTCATTAATGTAGAAGTCTGAAGGCGAACGAGATGTTAGGAACCTTAAGCTGACTACTGCCTTTATTAAAGTCATTAATGTAGAAGTCTGAAGGTGAACGAGATGTTAGGAACCTTAAGCTGACTACTGCCTTTATTAAAGTCATTAATGTAGAAGTCTGAAGGCGAACGAGATGTTAGGAACCTTAAGCTGACTACTGCCTTTATTAAAGTCATTAATGTAGAAGTCTGAAGGCGAACGAGATGTTAGGAACCTTAAGCTGACTACTGCCTTTATTAAAGTCATTAATGTAGAAGTCTGAGGGTGAACGAGATGTCAGGAACCTTAAGCTGACTACTACCTTTATTAAAGTCATTAATGTAGAAGTCTGAAGGTGAACGAGATGTTAGGAACCTTGAGCTGACTACTGCCTTTATTAAAGTCATTAATGTAGAAGTCTGAAGGCGAACGAGATGTTAGGAACCTTAAGCTGACTACTGCCTTTATTAAAGTCATTAATGTAGAAGTCTGAAGGCGAACGAGATGTTAGGAACCTTAAGCTGACTACTGCCTTTATTAAAGTCATTAATGTAGAAGTATGAAGGCGAACGAGATGTCAGGAACCTTAAGCTGACTACTGCCTTTATTAAAGTCATTAATGTAGAAGTCTGAAGGCGAACGAGATGTTAGGAACCTTAAGCTGACTACTGCCTTTATTAAAGTCATTAATGTAGAAGTCTGAGGGTGAACGAGATGTCAGGAACCTTGAGCTGACTACTGCCTTTATTAAAGTCATTAATGTAGAAGTCTGAGGGTGAACGAGATGTTAGGAACCTTAAGCTGACTACTGCCTTTATTAGAGTCTTTAAAGTAGAAGTCTGAAGGCGAACGAGATGTTAGGAACCTTAAGCTGACTACTACCTTTATTAGAGTCTTTAATGTAGAAGTCTGAGGGTGAACGAGATGTTAGGAACCTTGAGCTGACTACTGCCTTTATTAAAGTCATTAATGTAGAAGTCTGAAGGCGAACGAGATGTTAGGAACCTTAAGCTGACTACTGCCTTTATTAAAGTCATTAATGTAGAAGTCTGAAGGCGAACGAGATGTTAGGAACCTTAAGCTGACTACTGCCTTTATTAAAGTCATTAATGTAGAAGTCTGAAGGCGAACGAGATGTCAGGAACCTTAAGCTGACTACTGCCTTTATTAAAGTCATTAATGTAGAAGTCTGAAGGCGAACGAGATGTTAGGAACCTTAAGCTGACTACTGCCTTTATTAAAGTCATTAATGTAGAAGTCTGAAGGCGAACGAGATGTTAGGAACCTTAAGCTGACTACTGCCTTTATTAAAGTCATTAATGTAGAAGTCTGAAGGCGAACGAGATGTTAGGAACCTTAAGCTGACTACTGCCTTTATTAAAGTCATTAATGTAGAAGTCTGAAGGCGAACGAGATGCCTTTATTAAAGTCATTAATGTAGAAGTCTGAAGGCGAACGAGATGTTAGGAACCTTAAGCTGACTACTGCCTTTATTAAAGTCATTAATGTAGAAGTCTGAAGGCGAACGAGATGTTAGGAACCTTAAGCTGACTACTGCCTTTATTAAAGTCATTAATGTAGAAGTCTGAAGGCGAACGAGATGTTAGGAACCTTAAGCTGACTACTGCCTTTATTAAAGTCATTAATGTAGAAGTCTGAAGGCGAACGAGATGTTAGGAACCTTAAGCTGACTACTGCCTTTATTAAAGTCATTAATGTAGAAGTCTGAAGGCGAACGAGATGTTAGGAACCTTAAGCTGACTACTGCCTTTATTAAAGTCATTAATGTAGAAGTCTGAAGGCGAACGAGATGTTAGGAACCTTAAGCTGACTACTGCCTTTATTAAAGTCATTAATGTAGAAGTCTGAAGGCGAACGAGGTGTGAAGCTGACTACTGCCTTTATTAAAGTCATTAATGTAGGAACCGAACGAGATGTTGAGCTGACTACTGCCTTTATTAAAGTCATTAATGTAGAAGTCTGAAGGGTGAACGAGATGTTAGGAACCTTAAGCTGACCTTGAGCTGACTACTGCCTTTATTAAAGGCATTAATGTAGAAGTCTGAAGGCGAACGAGATGTTAGGAACCTTAAGCTGACTACTGCTGCCTTTATTAAAGTCATTAATGTAGAAGTCTGAAGGCGAACGAGATGTTAGGAAACCTTAAGCTGACTACTGCCTTTAATAAAGTCATTAATGTAGAAGTCTGAAGGCGAACGAGATGTAACAGGAACCTTAAGCTGACTACTACTGCCTTTATTAAAGTCATTAATGTAGAAGTCTGAAGGCGAACGAGATGTTAGGAACCTTAAGCTGACTACTGCCTTTATTATTAAATGTGAGAAGTCTTAAAGGGCGACGAGAATGTTAGGAATTGAGCTGATCTACTTGCCTTTTTATTTAAAGTTCACCCTGCGAAGTCTGAAGGCGAACGAGATGTCAGGAACCTTAAGCTGACTACTGCCTTTATTAAAGTCATTAATAGTAGAAGTCTAGGTGAAGAGATGGCGAACCGTAAGATGTTAGGAATACCTTAAGCTGACGTAGAAATACTGCCTTTATTAGAGTTCCTTTAATAAAGTAAAGAGAGTCTGAAGGGCGAACGAGATGTTAGTAACCTTAAGCTGGACTACTACCTTTATTAGAGTCATTAATGTAGAAGTCTGAAGGGGCGAACGAGATGTTAGGAACCTTGAAGCTGACTACTGCCTTTATTAAAGTCTATTAATGCGAGTAGAAGTCTGAAGGCGAACGAGATGTTAGCCGGAACCTTGGAGCTGACTACTGCCTTTATTAAAGTCATTAATGTATATAGTCTGAAGGCGAACGATGCGGGAATGTTAGGAACCTTAAGCTGACTACTGCCTTTTACTTAAAGTCATTAATGTAGAAGTCTGAAGGCGAAACTAGAGTGTGGGTTCAAGCTGAACCTTAAAGTCTGACTAAACTGAGATGGGGGGAAAATTACTGCCTTTTAAAGTCATTAATGCCAAGAAGTCTGAAGGCGAACGAGATGTCAGGAACCTTAAGAGCTGACTACTGCCTTTTATTAAGGCGTCAGTCATTAATGTAGAAGTCTGAAGGCGAACGAGATGTAGGAACCTAAGCTGACTACTGCCTTTTTATTAAAGTCATTAATGTAGAAGTCTGAGGGTGAACGAGATGTCAGGAACCGTGACGTGACTACTGCCTGAATTAGTCCTTAATGTAGAAGTCTGAGGGTGAACGAGATGTTAGGAACCTTGAAGCTGACTACTGCCCTTTATTAAAGTCATTAATGTAGAAAGTCTGAGGGTGAACCGAACGAGATGTTAGGAACCTTGTAGCATCTGAAGACTGACTACTTGCCTTTATTAAAGTCATTAATGTAGAAGTCTGACGGGCGAACGAGATTTAGGAACCTTGAGCTGACTACTGCCTTTATTAGTAGTCATTAATGTAGAAGTCTGAAGGCGAACGAGATGTTCAGGAACCTTAAGCTGACTACTGCCCTTTATTTAGAGTCATTAAACCTTTTTTGAATGTAGAAGTCTGAAGGCGAACGAGATGGTCAGGAACCTTAAGCTGACTACTGCCTTTATTAGAGTCATTAATGTAGAAGTCTGAAAGGCGAACGAGGTCAGGGGTGATTGAACGAGAGTCAGGAACCTTGAGCTGACTACTGCCTTTATTAGAGTCTTTAATGTAGAAGTCTGAGGGCGAACGAGATGTCAGGAACCTTGAGCTGACTACTGCCTTTATTAGAGTCTTTAATGTAGAAGTCTGAGGGCGAACGAGATGGAGGAACCTTGAGCTGACTACTGCCTTTATTAGAGTCATTAATGTAGAAGTCTGAGGGCGAACGAGATGGAGGAACCTTGAGCTGACTACTGCCTTTATTAGAGTCATTAATGTAGAAGTCTGAAGTAGAACGTCTCCTGAAGGAACCGACTACGATGTAGATGAAACCAGGAACTTGAAGCTGACTACTGCCTTTTTTAAAGTCATTAATGTAGAAGTCTGAAGGCGAACGAGATGTCAGGAACCTTGAGCTGATTACTGCCTTTATTATAGTCACTAATGTAGAAGTCTGAGGGCGAACGAGATGGCAGGAACCTTGAGCTGACTACTGCCTTTATTATAGTCATTAATGTAGAAGTCTGAGGGCGAACGAGATGTTAGGAAACCTTGAGCTGACTACTGCCTTTATTAGAGTCATTAATTGTAGAAGTCTGAAGGCGAACGAGATGTCAGGAACCTTAAGCTGACTACTGCCATTTATTAGAGTCATTAATGTAGAAGTCTGAGGGCGAACGAGATGGAGGAACCTTGAGCTGACTACTGCCTTTATTAGAGTCATTAATGTAGAAGTCTGAGGTTGAACTGCGCTGAGTGATGTTTATGGACACCTTAAGCTGACTGAGCTGACTACTGCCTTTATTATATTCTTTAATGTAGAAGTCTGAAGGCGAACGAGATGTCAGGAACCTTGAGTTGACTACTTCCATTATTAAAGTCATTAATGTAGAAGTCTGAGGGGCGAACGAGATGTCAGGAACCTTAAGCTGACTACTGCCTTTATTAGAGTCATTAATGTAGAAGTCTGAAGGTGAACGAGATGTTAGGAACCTTGAGCTGACTACTGCCTTTATTAGAGTCTTTAATGTAGAAGTCTGAAGGCGAACGAGATGTCAGGAACCTTGAGTTGACTACTGCCTTTATTAGAGTCTTTAATGTAGAAGTCTGAAGGCGAACGAGATGTCAGGAACCTTGAGTTGACTACTGCCTTTATTAGAGTCATTAATGTAGAAGTAGACGGGCGAACGAGATGTGAACCAGGAAAGGCTGAAAGATGTCAGGAACCTTGAGCTGACTACTGCCTTTATTAAAGTCATTAATGTAGAAGTCTGAAGGCGAACGAGACGCCAGGAACCCTGAGCTGAATTCTGCTTTTATTAGAGTCATTAATGTACAAGTCTGAACGCGAACCAGACGTCAGGAACTTTGAGCTGACTACTGCCTTTATTAGAATCATTATTGTACAAGTCTGAAGGCGAACAAGACGTCAGGAACCTTGAGCTGACTTCTGCTTTTATTAGAGTCATTAACGTAGAAGTCTGATAGCGAACGAGATGTCAGGAACTTTGAGCTGACTTCTGCTTTTATTAGAGTCATTAATGTAGAAGTGTGAAGGCGAACGAGATGTCAGGAACCTTAAGCTGACTACTGCCTTTATTAGAGTCATTAATGTACAAGTCTGAAGGCGAACAAGACGTCAGGAACCTTGAGCTGACTACTGCCTTTATTAGAGTCATTAATGTACAAGTCTGAAGGCGAACAAGACGTCAGGAACCTTGAGCTGACTACTGCCTTTATTAGAATCATCAATGTACAAGTCTGAAGGCGAACAAGACGTCAGGAACCTTGAGCTGACTACTGCCTTTATTAGAATCGTTAATGTACAAGTCTGAAGGTGAACAAGACGTCAGAAACCTTGAGCTGACTACTGCCTTTATTAGAGTCATTAATGTAGAAGTCTGAAGGCGAACGAGATGTCAGGAACCTTAAGCTGACTACTGCCTTTATTAGAGTCATTAATGTAGAAGTCTGAAGGCGAACGAGATGTCAGGAACCTTGAGCTGACTACTGCCTTTATTAAAGTCATTAATGTAGAAGTCTGAAGGCGAACGAGATGTTAGGAACCTTAAGCTGACTACTGCCTTTATTAGAGTCATTAATGTAGAAGTCTGAGGGTGAACGAGATGTTAGGAACCTTGAGCTGACTACTGCCTTTATTAAAGTCATTAATGTAGAAGTCTGAAGGCGAACGAGATGTTAGGAACCTTAAGCTGACTACTGCCTTTATTAGAGTCATTAATGTAGAAGTCTGAAGGCGAACGAGATGTTAGGAACCTTAAGCTGACTACTGCCTTTATTAAAGTCATTAATGTAGAAGTCTGAAGGCGAACGAGATGTTAGGAACCTTAAGCTGACTACTGCCTTTATTAAAGTCATTAATGTAGAAGTCTGAAGGCGAACGAGATGTTAGGAACCTTAAGCTGACTACTGCCTTTATTAAAGTCATTAATGTAGAAGTCTGAGGGTGAACGAGATTTCAGGAACCTTGAGCTGACTACTGCCTTTATTAAAGTCATTAATGTAGAAGTCTGAGGGTGAACGAGATGTTAGGAACCTTAAGCTGACTACTGCCTTTATTAGAGTCTTTAATGTAGAAGTCTGAAGGCGAACGAGATGTTAGGAACCTTAAGCTGACTACTGCCTTTATTAGAGTCATTAATGTAGAAGTCTGAGGGCGAACGAGATGTTAGGAACCTTGAGCTGACTACTGCCTTTATTAAAGTCATTAATGTAGAAGTCTGAAGGCGAACGAGATGTTAGGAACCTTAAGCTGACTACTGCCTTTATTAAAGTCATTAATGTAGAAGTCTGAAGGCGAACGAGATGTTAGGAACCTTAAGCTGACTACTGCCTTTATTAAAGTCATTAATGTAGAAGTCTGAAGGCGAACGAGATGTCAGGAACCTTAAGCTGACTACTGCCTTTATTAAAGTCATTAATGTAGAAGTCTGAAGGCGAAGTCTTTAAAGTAGAAGTCTGAAGGCGAACGAGATGTTAGGAACCTTAAGCTGACTACTACCTTTATTAGAGTCTTTAATGTAGAAGTCTGAGGGTGAACGAGATGTTAGGAACCTTGAGCTGACTACTGCCTTTATTAAAGTCATTAATGTAGAAGTCTGAAGGCGAACGAGATGTTAGGAACCTTAAGCTGACTACTGCCTTTATTAAAGTCATTAATGTAGAAGTCTGAAGGCGAACGAGATGTTAGGAACCTTAAGCTGACTACTGCCTTTATTAAAGTCATTAATGTAGAAGTCTGAAGGCGAACGAGATGTCAGGAACCTTAAGCTGACTACTGCCTTTATTAAAGTCATTAATGTAGAAGTCTGAAGGCGAACGAGATGTTAGGAACCTTAAGCTGACTACTGCCTTTATTAAAGTCATTAATGTAGAAGTCTGAGGGTGAACGAGATGTCAGGAACCTTGAGCTGACTACTGCCTTTATTAAAGTCATTAATGTAGAAGTCTGAGGGTGAACAAGATGTTAGGAACCTTAAGCTGACTACTGCCTTTATTAGAGTCATTAATGTAGAAGTCTGAGGGTGAACGAGATGTTAGGAACCTTGAGCTGACTACTGCCTTTATTAAAGTCATTAATGTAGAAGTCTGAAGGCGAACGAGATATTAGGAACCTTAAGCTGACTACTGCCTTTATTAGAGTCATTAATGTAGAAGTCTGAAGGCGAACGAGATGTTAGGAACCTTAAGCTGACTACTGCCTTTATTAGAGTCATTAATGTAGAAGTCTGAAGGCGAACGAGATGTCAGGAACCTTAAGCTGACTACTGCCTTTATTAGAGTCATTAATGTAGAAGTCTGAAGGCGAACGAGATGTTAGGAACCTTAAGCTGACTACTGCCTTTATTAGAAACTTTAATGTAGAAGTCTGAAGGCGAACGAGATGTCAGGAACCTTAAGCTGACTACTGCCTTTATTAGAGTCTTTAATGTAGAAGTCTGAGGGTGAACGATTAAGCTGACTACTGCCTTTATTAGAGTCATTAATGTAGAAGTCTGAAGGCGAACGAGATGTTAGGAACCTTAAGCTGACTACTGCCTTTATTAGAGTCATTAATGTAGAAGTCTGAAGGCGAACGAGATGTCAGGAACCTTAAGCTGACTACTGCCTTTATTAGAGTCATTAATGTAGAAGTCTGAAGGCGAACGAGATGTCAGGAACCTTAAGCTGACTACTGCCTTTATTAGAGTCTTTAATGTAGAAGTCTGAGGGTGAACGAGATGTTAGGAACCTTGAGCTGACTACTGCCTTTATTAAAGTCATTAATGTAGAAGTCTGAAGGCGAACGAGATGTTAGGAACCTTAAGCTGACTACTGCCTTTATTAGAGTCATTAATGTAGAAGTCTGAAGGCGAACGAGATGTCAGGAACCTTGAGCTGACTACTGCCTTTATTAGAGTCATTAATGTAGAAGTCTGAAGGCGAACGAGATGTCAGGAACCTTGAGCTGACTACTGCCTTTATTAGAGTCATTAATGTAGAAGTCTGAAGGCGAACGAGATGTCAGGAACCTTAAGCTGACTACTGCCTTTATTAGAGTCATTAATGTAGAAGTCTGAAGGCGAACGAGATGTCAGGAACCTTGAGCTGACTACTGCCTTTATTAGAGTCATTAATGTAGAAGTCTGAAGGCGAACGAGATGTCAGGAACCTTAAGCTGACTACTGCCTTTATTAGAGTCATTAATGTAGAAGTCTGAAGGCGAACGAGATGTCAGGAACCTTAAGCTGACTACTGCCTTTATTAGAGTCATTAATGTAGAAGTCTGAAGGCGAACGAGATGTCAGGAACCTTAAGCTGACTACTGCCTTTATTAAAGTCATTAATGTAGAAGTCTGAGGGTGAACGAGATGTTAGGAACCTTAAGCTGACTACTGCCTTTATTAGAGTCATTAATGTAGAAGTCTGAGGGCGAACGAGATGTAGGAAGCTTGAGCTGACTATTACCTTTATTAGAGTCATTAATGTAGAAGTCTGAAGGCGAACGAGATGTCAGGAACCTTAAGCTGACTACTGCCTTTATTAAAGTCATTAATGTAGAAGTCTGAGGGTGAACGAGATGTTAGGAACCTTAAGCTGACTACTGCCTTTATTAAAGTCATTAATGTAGAAGTCTGAAGGCGAACGAGATGTCAGGAACCTTAAGCTGACTACTGCCTTTATTAAAGTCATTAATGTAGAAGTCTGAGGGCGAACGAGATGTCAGGAACCTTAAGCTGACTACTGCCTTTATTAGAGTCATTAATGTAGAAGTCTGAAGGCGAACGAGATGTCAGGAACCTTAAGCTGACTACTGCCTTTATTAAAGTCATTAATGTAGAAGTCTGAAGGCGAACGAGATGTTAGGAACCTTAAGCTGACTACTGCCTTTATTAAAGTCATTAATGTAGAAGTCTGAAGGCGAACGAGATGTCAGGAACCTTAAGCTGACTACTGCCTTTATTAAAGTCATTAATGTAGAAGTCTGAAGGCGAACGAGATGTTAGGAACCTTAAGCTGACTACTGCCTTTATTAAAGTCATTAATGTAGAAGTCTGAGGGTGAACGAGATGTCAGGAACCTTGAGCTGACTACTGCCTTTATTAAAGTCATTAATGTAGAAGTCTGAGGGTGAACGAGATGTTAGGAACCTTAAGCTGACTACTGCCTTTATTAGAGTCATTAATGTAGAAGTCTGAAGGCGAACGAGATGTTAGGAACCTTGAGCTGACTACTGCCTTTATTAGAGTCATTAATGTAGAAGTCTGAGGGTGAACGAGATGTTAGGAACCTTGAGCTGACTACTGCCTTTATTAAAGTCATTAATGTAGAAGTCTGAAGGCGAACGAGATGTTAGGAACCTTAAGCTGACTACTGCCTTTATTAAAGTCATTAATGTAGAAGTCTGAGGGCGAACGAGATGTTAGGAACCTTGAGCTGACTACTGCCTTTATTAAAGTCATTAATGTAGAAGTCTGAAGGCGAACGAGATGTTAGGAACCTTAAGCTGACTACTGCCTTTATTAGAGTCATTAATGTAGAAGTCTGAGGGTGAACGAGATGTTAGGAACCATGAGCTGACTACTGCCTTTATTAGAGTCTTTAATGTAGAAGTCTGAGGGTGAACGAGATGTTAGGAACCTTGAGCTGACTACTGCCTTTATTAAAGTCATTAATGTAGAAGTCTGAAGGCGAACGAGATGTTAGGAACCTTAAGCTGACTACTGCCTTTATTAGAGTCATTAATGTAGAAGTCTGAGGGTGAACGAGATGTTAGGAACCTTGAGCTGACTACTGCCTTTATTAAAGTCATTAATGTAGAAGTCTGAAGGCGAACGAGATGTTAGGAACCTTAAGCTGACTACTGCCTTTATTAGAGTCATTAATGTAGAAGTCTGAAGGCGAACGAGATGTTAGGAACCTTAAGCTGACTACTGCCTTTATTAGAGTCATTAATGTAGAAGTCTGAAGGCGAACGAGATGTCAGGAACCTTGAGCTGACTACTGCCTTTATTAGAGTCATTAATGTAGAAGTCTGAAGGCGAACGAGATGTCAGGAACCTTAAGCTGACTACTGCCTTTATTAGAGTCTTTAATGTAGAAGTCTGAAGGCGAACGAGATGTCAGGAACCTTAAGCTGACTACTGCCTTTATTAGAGTCATTAATGTAGAAGTCTGAGGGCGAACGAGATGTTAGGAACCTTGAGCTGACTACTGCCTTTATTAAAGTCATTAATGTAGAAGTCTGAAGGCGAACGAGATGTTAGGAACCTTAAGCTGACTACTGCCTTTATTAGAGTCATTAATGTAGAAGTCTGAAGGCGAACGAGATGTTAGGAACCTTGAGCTGACTACTGCCTTTATTAAAGTCATTAATGTAGAAGTCTGAAGGCGAACGAGATGTTAGGAACCTTAAGCTGACTACTGCCTTTATTAGAGTCATTAATGTAGAAGTCTGAAGGCGAACGAGATGTTAGGAACCTTAAGCTGACTACTGCCTTTATTAGAGTCATTAATGTAGAAGTCTGAAGGCGAACGAGATGTTAGGAACCTTAAGCTGACTACTGCCTTTATTAGAGTCATTAATGTAGAAGTCTGAAGGCGAACGAGATGTCAGGAACCTTAAGCTGACTACTGCCTTTATTAGAGTCATTAATGTAGAAGTCTGAAGGCGAACGAGATGTCAGGAACCTTAAGCTGACTACTGCCTTTATTAGAGTCATTAATGTAGAAGTCTGAGGCGAACGAGATGTTAGGAACCTTGAGCTGACTACTGCCTTTATTAAAGTCATTAATGTAGAAGTCTGAAGGCGAACGAGATGTTAGGAACCTTAAGCTGACTACTGCCTTTATTAGAGTCATTAATGTAGAAGTCTGAAGGCGAACGAGATGTTAGGAACCTTAAGCTGACTACTGCCTTTATTAGAGTCATTAATGTAGAAGTCTGAGGGCGAACGAGATGTTAGGAACCTTAAGCTGACTACTGCCTTTATTAGAGTCATTAATGTAGAAGTCTGAAGGCGAACGAGATGTTAGGAACCTTAAGCTGACTACTGCCTTTATTAGAGTCATTAATGTAGAAGTCTGAAGGCGAACGAGATGTCAGGAACCTTAAGCTGACTACTGCCTTTATTAGAGTCATTAATGTAGAAGTCTGAAGGCGAACGAGATGTCAGGAACCTTAAGCTGACTACTGCCTTTATTAGAGTCATTAATGTAGAAGTCTGAAGGCGAACGAGATGTCAGGAACCTTAAGCTGACTACTGCCTTTATTAGAGTCATTAATGTAGAAGTCTGAAGGCGAACGAGATGTCAGGAACCATGAGCTGACTACTGCCTTTATTAGAGTCATTAATGTGGAAGTTTGAGGGCGAACGAGATGTCAGGAACCTTGAGCTGACTTCTGCCTTTATTAGAATCATTAATGTTGAAGTCTGAGGGCGAACGAGATGATAGGAACTTTAAGCTGACTACTGCCTTTATTAGGGTCATTAATGTGGAAGTCTGAAGGCGAACGAGATGTCAGGAACCTTGAGCTGACTTCTACCTTTATTAGAGTCATTAATGTGGAAGTCTGAGGGCGAACGAGATGTTAGGAACCTTAAGCTGACTACTGCCTTTATTAAAGTCATTAATGTAGAAGTCTGAAGGCGAACGAGATGTTCAGGAACCTTAAGCTGACTACTGCCTTTATTAAAGTCATTAATGTAGAAGTCTGAAGGCGAACGAGATGTTAGGAACCTTAAGCTGACTACTGCCTTTATTAAAGTCATTAATGTAGAAGTCTGAAGGCGAACGAGATGTTAGGAACCTTAAGCTGACTACTGCCTTTATTAGAGTCATTAATGTAGAAGTCTGAAGGGCGAACGAGATGTTAGGAACCTTAAGCTGACTACTGCCTTTATTAAGTCATTAATGTAGAAGTCTGAAGGGCGAACGAGATGTTAGGAACCTTAAGCTGACTACTGCCTTTATTAAAGTCATTAATGTAGAAGTCTGAAGGCGAACGAGATGTTCAGGAACCTTAAGCTGACTACTGCCTTTATTAAAGTCATTAATGTAGAAGTCTGAAGGCGAACGAGATGTTAGGAACCTTAAGCTGACTACTGCCTTTATTAGAGGGATGAGTGTAGAAGTCTGAAGGCGAACGAGTTGTGGGGAACGTTGGGCTGACTACTGCCGTTATTAGAGTCATTAATGTAGAAGTCTGAGGGCGAAGAAGATGTCAGGAACCTTGAGCTGACTACTGCCTTTATTAGAGTCATTAATGTAGAAGTCTGAAGGCGAACGAGATGTCAGGAACCTTGAGCTGACTACTGCCTTTATTAGAGTCATTAATGTAGAAGTCTGAAGGGCGAACGAGATGTTAGGAACCTTAAGCTGACTACTGCCTTTATTAAAGTCATTAATGTAGAAGTCTGAAGGCGAACGAGATGTTAGGAACCTTTAAGCTGACTACTACTGCCTTTATTAGAGTCATTAATGTAGAAGTCTGAAGGCGAACGAGATGTTAGGAACCTTAAGCTGACTACTGCCTTTATTAAAGTCATTAATGTAGAAGTCTGAAGGCGAACGAGATGTAGGAACCTTAAGCTGACTACTGCCTTTATTAAAGTGATTAATGTAGAAGTCTGAGGGTGAACGAGATGTCAGGAACCTTGTGCTGACTACTACCTTTATTAAAGTCATTAATGTAGAAGTCTGAGGACGAACGAGATGTTAGGAACCTTAAGCTGACTACTGCCTTTATTAAAGTCATTAATGTAGAAGTCTGAGGACGAACGAGATGTTAGGAACCTTAAGCTGACTACTGCCTTTATTAAAGTCATTAATGTAGAAGTCTGAAGGCGAACGAGATGTTAGGAACCTTAAGCTGACTACTGCCTTTATTAGAGTCATTAATGTAGAAGTCTGAAGGCGAACGAGATGTTAGGAACCTTAAGCTGACTACTGCCTTTATTAAAGTCATTAATGTAGAAGTCTGAAGGCGAACGAGATGTTAGGAACCTTAAGCTGACTACTGCCTTTATTAAAGTCATTAATGTAGAAGTCTGAAGGCGAACGAGATGTTAGGAACCTTAAGCTGACTACTGCCTTTATTAGAGTCATTAATGTAGAAGTCTGAAGGCGAACGAGATGTTAGGAACCTTAAGCTGACTACTGCCTTTATTAGAGTCATTAATGTAGAAGTCTGAAGGCGAACGAGATGTTAGGAACCTTAAGCTGACTACTGCCTTTATTAAAGTCATTAATGTAGAAGTCTGAAGGCGAACGAGATGTTAGGAACCTTGAGCTGACTACTGCCTTTATTAAAGTCATTAATGTAGAAGTCTGAAGGCGAACGAGATGTTAGGAACCTTAAGCTGACTACTGCCTTTATTAAAGTCATTAATGTAGAAGTCTGAAGGCGAACGAGATGTTAGGAACCTTAAGCTGACTACTGCCTTTATTAAAGTCATTAATGTAGAAGTCTGAAGGCGAACGAGATGTTAGGAACCTTGAGCTGACTACTGCCTTTATTAAAGTCATTAATGTAGAAGTCTGAAGGCGAACGAGATGTTAGGAACCTTAAGCTGACTACTGCCTTTATTAAAGTCATTAATGTAGAAGTCTGAAGGCGAACGAGATGTCAGGAACCTTAAGCTGACTACTGCCTTTATTAAAGTCATTAATGTAGAAGTCTGAAGGCGAACGAGATGTTAGGAACCTTAAGCTGACTACTGCCTTTATTAGAGTCATTAATGTAGACGTCTGAAGGCGAACGAGATGTCAGGAACCTTGAGCTGACTACTGCCTTTATTAGTCATTAATGCGGAAGTCTGAAGGCGAACGAGATGTTAGTAACCCTGAGCTGACTACTGCCTTTATTAGAGTCAGTATTGTAGAAGTCTGAAGGCGAACGAGATGTCAGGAACCTTAAGCTGACTACTGCCTTTATTAAAGTCATTAATGTAGAAGTCTGAAGGCGAACGAGATGTTAGGAACCTTAAGCTGACTACTGCCTTTATTAGAGTCATTAATGTAGAAGTCTGAAGGCGAACGAGATGTTAGGAACCTTGAGCTGACTACTGCCTTTATTAAAGTCATTAATGTAGAAGTCTGAAGGCGAACGAGATGTTAGGAACCTTGAGCTGACTACTGCCTTTATTAGAGTCTTTAATGTAGAAGTCTGAAGGCGAACGAGATGTTAGGAACCTTAAGCTGACTACTGCCTTTATTAGAGTCATTAATGTAGAAGTCTGAGGGTGAACGAGATGTTAGGAACCTTGAGCTGACTACTGCCTTTATTAAAGTCATTAATGTAGAAGTCTGAAGGCGAACGAGATGTTAGGAACCTTAAGCTGACTACTGCCTTTATTAGAGTCATTAATGTAGAAGTCTGAAGGCGAACGAGATGTTAGGAACCTTGAGCTGACTACTGCCTTTATTAAAGTCATTAATGTAGAAGTCTGAAGGCGAACGAGATGTTAGGAACCTTAAGCTGACTACTGCCTTTATTAGAGTCATTAATGTAGAAGTCTGAAGGCGAACGAGATGTTAGGAACCTTGAGCTGACTACTGCCTTTATTAGAGTCATTAATGTAGAAGTCTGAAGGC
Source organism: Oreohelix idahoensis (assembly GCA_024509875.1). Classification (NCBI taxonomy): domain Eukaryota; kingdom Metazoa; phylum Mollusca; class Gastropoda; order Stylommatophora; family Oreohelicidae; genus Oreohelix; species Oreohelix idahoensis. The sequence continues at coordinate 286,232 of JAMPIV010020074.1, forward strand.
GAACGAGATGTTAGGAACCTTAAGCTGACTACTGCCTTTATTAGAGTCATTAATGTAGAAGTCTGAAGGCGAACGAGATGTCAGGAACCTTAAGCTGACTACTGCCTTTATTAGAGTCTTTAATGTAGAAGTCTGAAGGCGAACGAGATGTCAGGAACCTTAAGCTGACTACTGCCTTTATTAGAGTCATTAATGTAGAAGTCTGAGGGCGAACGAGATGTTAGGAACCTTGAGCTGACTACTGCCTTTATTAAAGTCATTAATGTAGAAGTCTGAAGGCGAACGAGATGTTAGGAACCTTAAGCTGACTACTGCCTTTATTAGAGTCATTAATGTAGAAGTCTGAAGGCGAACGAGATGTTAGGAACCTTGAGCTGACTACTGCCTTTATTAAAGTCATTAATGTAGAAGTCTGAAGGCGAACGAGATGTTAGGAACCTTAAGCTGACTACTGCCTTTATTAGAGTCATTAATGTAGAAGTCTGAAGGCGAACGAGATGTCAGGAACCTTAAGCTGACTACTGCCTTTATTAGAGTCATTAATGTAGAAGTCTGAAGGCGAACGAGATGTTAGGAACCTTAAGCTGACTACTGCCTTTATTAGAGTCATTAATGTAGAAGTCTGAAGGCGAACGAGATGTCAGGAACCTTAAGCTGACTACTGCCTTTATTAGAGTCATTAATGTAGAAGTCTGAAGGCGAACGAGATGTCAGGAACCTTAAGCTGACTACTGCCTTTATTAGAGTCATTAATGTAGAAGTCTGAAGGCGAACGAGATGTTAGGAACCTTGAGCTGACTACTGCCTTTATTAAAGTCATTAATGTAGAAGTCTGAAGGCGAACGAGATGTTAGGAACCTTAAGCTGACTACTGCCTTTATTAGAGTCATTAATGTAGAAGTCTGAAGGCGAACGAGATGTTAGGAACCTTAAGCTGACTACTGCCTTTATTAAAGTCATTAATGTAGAAGTCTGAAGGCGAACGAGATGTTAGGAACCTTAAGCTGACTACTGCCTTTATTAGAGTCATTAATGTAGAAGTCTGAAGGCGAACGAGATGTTAGGAACCTTAAGCTGACTACTGCCTTTATTAGAGTCATTAATGTAGAAGTCTGAGGGCGAACGAGATGTCAGGAACCTTAAGCTGACTACTGCCTTTATTAGAGTCATTAATGTAGAAGTCTGAAGGCGAACGAGATGTCAGGAACCTTAAGCTGACTACTGCCTTTATTAGAGTCATTAATGTAGAAGTCTGAAGGCGAACGAGATGTCAGGAACCTTAAGCTGACTACTGCCTTTATTAGAGTCATTAATGTAGAAGTCTGAAGGCGAACGAGATGTCAGGAACCTTAAGCTGACTACTGCCTTTATTAAAGTCATTAATGTAGAAGTCTGAGGGTGAACGAGATGTTAGGAACCTTAAGCTGACTACTGCCTTTATTAGAGTCATTAATGTAGAAGTCTGAAGGCGAACGAGATGTTAGGAACCTTAAGCTGACTACTGCCTTTATTAAAGTCATTAATGTAGAAGTCTGAAGGCGAACGAGATGTTAGGAACCTTAAGCTGACTACTACTGCCTTTATTAAAGTCATTAATGTAGAAGTCTGAAGGCGAACGAGATGTTAGGAACCTTAAGCTGACTACTGCCTTTATTAAAGTCATTAATGTAGAAGTCTGAAGGCGAACGAGATGTCAGGAACCTTAAGCTGACTACTGCCTTTATTAAAGTCATTAATGTAGAAGTCTGAAGGCGAACGAGATGTTAGGAACCTTAAGCTGACTACTGCCTTTATTAAAGTCATTAATGTAGAAGTCTGAGGGGCGAACGAGATGTTAGGAACCTTAAGCTGATACTGGCTTTATTAGAGTCATTAATGTAGAAGTCTGAAGGCGAACGAGATGTTAGGAACCTTAAGCTGACTACTGCCTTTATTAAAGTCATTAATGTAGAAGTCTGAAGGCGAACGAGATGTTAGGAACCTTAAGCTGACTACTGCCTTTATTAAAGTCATTAATGTAGAAGTCTGAAGGCGAACGAGATGTCAGGAACCTTAAGCTGACTACTGCCTTTATTAAAGTCATTAATGTAGAAGTCTGAAGGCGAACGAGATGTTAGGAACCTTAAGCTGACTACTGCCTTTATTAAAGTCATTAATGTAGAAGTCTGAGGGCGAACGAGATGTTAGGAACCTTAAGCTGACTACTGCCTTTATTAAAGTCATTAATGTAGAAGTCTGAAGGCGAACGAGATGTTAGGAACCTTAAGCTGACTACTGCCTTTATTAGAGTCATTAATGTAGAAGTCTGAAGGCGAACGAGATGTTAGGAACCTTAAGCTGACTACTGCCTTTATTAAAGTCATTAATGTAGAAGTCTGAAGGGTGAACGAGATGTTAGGAACCTTAAGCTGACTACTGCCTTTATTAAAGTCATTAATGTAGAAGTCTGAAGGCGAACGAGATGTTAGGAACCTTAAGCTGACTACTGCCTTTATTAAAGTCATTAATGTAGAAGTCTGAAGGCGAACGAGATGTTAGGAACCTTAAGCTGACTACTGCCTTTATTAAAGTCATTAATGTAGAAGTCTGAAGGCGAACGAGATGTTAGGAACCTTAAGCTGACTACTGCCTTTATTAAAGTCATTAATGTAGAAGTCTGAGGCGAACGAGATGTTAGGAACCTTAAGCTGACTACTGCCTTTATTAAAGTCATTAATGTAGAAGTCTGAAGGCGAACGAGATGTTAGGAACCTTAAGCTGACTACTGCCTTTATTAAAGTCATTAATGTAGAAGTCTGAAGGGGAAGGGGGTGTTGGGAAGCTTAAGCTGACTACTGCCTTTATTAAAGTTAGATCATTAATGTAGAAGTCTGAAGGCGAACGAGATGTTAGGAACCTTAAGCTGACTACTGCCTTTATTAAAGTCATTAATGTAGAAGTCTGAAGGCGAACGAGATGTTAGGAACCTTAAGCTGACTACTGCCTTTATTAAAGTCATTAATGTAGAAGTCTGAAGGCGAACGAGATGTTAGGAACCTTAAGCTGACTACTGCCTTTATTAAAGTCATTAATGTAGAAGTCTGAAGGCGAACGAGATGTTAGGAACCTTAAGCTGACTACTGCCTTTATTAACCTTAAGCTGACTACTGCCTTTATTAAAGTCATTAATGTAGAAGTCTGAAGGCGAACGAGATGTTAGGAACCTTAAGCTGACTACTGCCTTTATTAAAGTCATTAATGTAGAAGTCTGAAGGCGAACGAGATGTTAGGAACCTTAAGCTGACTACTGCCTTTATTAAAGTCATTAATGTAGAAGTCTGAAGGCGAACGAGATGTTAGGAACCTTAAGCTGACTACTGCCTTTATTAAAGTCATTAATGTAGAAGTCTGAAGGCGAACGAGATGTTAGGAACCTTAAGCTGACTACTGCCTTTATTAAAGTCATTAATGTAGAAGTCTGAAGGCGAACGAGATGTTAGGAACCTTAAGCTGACTACTGCCTTTATTAAGGCGAACGAGATGTCAGGAACCTTAAGCTGACTACTGCCTTTATTAAAGTCATTAATGTAGAAGTCTGAAGGCGAACGAGATGTTAGGAACCTTAAGCTGACTACTGCCTTTATTAGAGTCATTAATGTAGAAGTCTGAAGGCGAACGAGATGTTAGGAACCTTAAGCAGACTACTGCCTTTATTTAAGTCATTAATGTAGAAGTCTGAACGCGAACGAGATGTAGGAACCTTAAGCTGACTACTGCCTTTATTAAAGTCATTAATGTAGAAGTCTGAAGGCGAACGAGATGTTAGGAACCTTAAGCTGACTACTGCCTTTATTAAAGTCATTAATGTAGAAGTCTGAAGGCGAACGAGATGTTAGGAACCTTAAGCTGACTACTGCCTTTATTAGAGTCATTAATGTAGAAGTCTGAAGGCGAACGAGATGTTAGGAACCTTAAGCTGACTACTGCCTTTATTAAAGTCATTAATGTAGAAGTCTGAAGGCGAACGAGATGTCAGGAACCTTAAGCTGACTACTGCCTTTATTAAAGTCATTAATGTAGAAGTCTGAGGCGAACGAGATGTTAGGAACTTAAGCTGACTACTGCCTTTATTAAAGTCATTAATGTAGAAGTCTGAAGGCGAACGAGATGTCAGGAACCTTGAGCTGACTACTGCCTTTATTAAAGTCATTAATGTAGAAGTCTGAAGGCGAACGAGATGTTAGGAACCTTAAGCTGACTACTGCCTTTATTAAAGTCATTAATGTAGAAGTCTGAAGGCGAACGAGATGTTAGGAACCTTAAGCTGACTACTGCCTTTATTAGAGTCATTAATGTAGAAGTCTGAAGGCGAACGAGATGTTAGGAACCTTAAGCTGACTACTGCCTTTATTAAAGTCATTAATGTAGAAGTCTGAAGGCGAACGAGATGTTAGGAACCTTAAGCTGACTACTGCCTTTATTAAAGTCATTAATGTAGAAGTCTGAAGGCGAACGAGATGTTAGGAACCTTAAGCTGACTACTGCCTTTATTAAAGTCATTAATGTAGAAGTCTGAGGACGAACGAGATGTTAGGAACCTTAAGCTGACTACTGCCTTTATTAAAGTCATTAATGTAGAAGTCTGAAGGCGAACGAGATGTTAGGAACCTTAAGCTGACTACTGCCTTTATTAAAGTCATTAATGTAGAAGTCTGAAGGCGAACGAGATGTTAGGAACCTTAAGCTGACTACTGCCTTTATTAAAGTCATTAATGTAGAAGTCTGAAGGCGAACGAGATGTCAGGAACCTTAAGCTGACTACTGCCTTTATTAAAGTCATTAATGTAGAAGTCTGAAGGCGAACGAGATGTTAGGAACCTTAAGCTGACTACTGCCTTTATTAGAGTCATTAATGTAGAAGTCTGAGGGTGAACGAGATGTTAGGAACCTTAAGCTGACTACTGCCTTTATTAAAGTCATTAATGTAGAAGTCTGAAGGCGAACGAGATGTTAGGAACCTTAAGCTGACTACTGCCTTTATTAGAGTCATTAATGTAGAAGTCTGAAGGCGAACGAGATGTTAGGAACCTTAAGCTGACTACTGCCTTTATTAAAGTCATTAATGTAGAAGTCTGAAGGCGAACGAGATGTCAGGAACCTTAAGCTGACTACTGCCTTTATTAAAGTCATTAATGTAGAAGTCTGAAGGCGAACGAGATGTTAGGAACCTTAAGCTGACTACTGCCTTTATTAAAGTCATTAATGTAGAAGTCTGAAGGCGAACGAGATGTCAGGAACCTTAAGCTGACTACTGCCTTTATTAGAGTCATTAATGTAGAAGTCTGAGGGTGAACGAGATGTTAGGAACCTTAAGCTGACTACTGCCTTTATTAAAGTCATTAATGTAGAAGTCTGAGGGTGAACGAGATGTTAGGAACCTTAAGCTGACTACTGCCTTTATTAAAGTCATTAATGTAGAAGTCTGAAGGCGAACGAGATGTTAGGAACCTTAAGCTGACTACTGCCTTTATTAGAGTCATTAATGTAGAAGTCTGAAGGCGAACGAGATGTTAGGAACCTTAAGCTGACTACTGCCTTTATTAAAGTCATTAATGTAGAAGTCTGAAGGCGAACGAGATGTTAGGAACCTTAAGCTGACTACTGCCTTTATTAGAGTCATTAATGTAGAAGTCTGAAGGCGAACGAGATGTTAGGAACCTTAAGCTGACTACTGCCTTTATTAAAGTCATTAATGTAGAAGTCTGAAGGCGAACGAGATGTTAGGAACCTTAAGCTGACTACTGCCTTTATTAGAGTCATTAATGTAGAAGTCTGAAGGCGAACGAGATGTTAGGAACCTTAAGCTGACTACTGCCTTTATTAAAGTCATTAATGTAGAAGTCTGAAGGCGAACGAGATGTTAGGAACCTTAAGCTGACTACTGCCTTTATTAGAGTCATTAATGTAGAAGTCTGAAGGCGAACGAGATGTTAGGAACCTTAAGCTGACTACTGCCTTTATTAAAGTCATTAATGTAGAAGTCTGAAGGCGAACGAGATGTTAGGAACCTTAAGCTGACTACTGCCTTTATTAGAGTCATTAATGTAGAAGTCTGAAGGCGAACGAGATGTTAGGAACCTTAAGCTGACTACTGCCTTTATTAAAGTCATTAATGTAGAAGTCTGAAGGTGAACGAGATGTTAGGAACCTTAAGCTGACTACTGCCTTTATTAAAGTCATTAATGTAGAAGTCTGAAGGCGAACGAGATGTTAGGAACCTTAAGCTGACTACTGCCTTTATTAAAGTCATTAATGTAGAAGTCTGAAGGCGAACGAGATGTTAGGAACCTTAAGCTGACTACTGCCTTTATTAAAGTCATTAATGTAGAAGTCTGAAGGCGAACGAGATGTTAGGAACCTTAAGCTGACTACTGCCTTTATTAAAGTCATTAATGTAGAAGTCTGAAGGCGAACGAGATGTTAGGAACCTTAAGCTGACTACTGCCTTTATTAAAGTCATTAATGTAGAAGTCTGAAGGCGAACGAGATGTTAGGAACCTTAAGCTGACTACTGCCTTTATTAAAGTCATTAATGTAGAAGTCTGAAGGCGAACGAGATGTCAGGAACCTTAAGCTGACTACTGCCTTTATTAAAGTCATTAATGTAGAAGTCTGAAGGCGAACGAGATGTTAGGAACCTTAAGCTGACTACTGCCTTTATTAAAGTCATTAATGTAGAAGTCTGAAGGCGAACGAGATGTTAGGAACCTTAAGCTGACTACTGCCTTTATTAAAGTCATTAATGTAGAAGTCTGAAGGCGAACGAGATGTTAGGAACCTTAAGCTGACTACTGCCTTTATTAAAGTCATTAATGTAGAAGTCTGAAGGCGAACGAGATGTTAGGAACCTTAAGCTGACTACTGCCTTTATTAAAGTCATTAATGTAGAAGTCTGAAGGCGAACGAGATGTTAGGAACCTTAAGCTGACTACTGCCTTTATTAAAGTCATTAATGTAGAAGTCTGAAGGCGAACGAGATGTCAGGAACCTTAAGCTGACTACTGAAGTATTTAATGTAGAAGTCTGAAGGCGAACGAGATGTCAGGAACCTTAGGCTGACTACGGCCTTTATTAGAGTCATTAATGTAGAAGTCTGAAGGCGAACGAGATGTCAGGAACCTTAGGCTGACTACGGCCTTTATTAGAGTCATTAATGTAGAAGTCTGAAGGCGAACGAGATGTCAGGAACCTTAAGCTGACTACTGCCTTTATTAAAGTCATTAATGTAGAAGTCTGAAGGCGAACGAGATGTTAGGAACCTTAAGCTGACTACTGCCTTTATTAAAGTCATTAATGTAGAAGTCTGAAGGCGAACGAGATGTTAGGAACCTTAAGCTGACTACTGCCTTTATTAGAGTCATTAATGTAGAAGTCTGAAGGCGAACGAGATGTTAGGAACCTTAAGCTGACTACTGCCTTTATTAGAGTCATTAATGTAGAAGTCTGAAGGCGAACGAGATGTTAGGAACCTTAAGCTGACTACTGCCTTTATTAGAGTCATTAATGTAGAAGTCTGAAGGCGAACGAGATGTCAGGAACCTTAAGCTGACTACTGCCTTTATTAGAGTCATTAATGTAGAAGTCTGAAGGCGAACGAGATGTCAGGAACCTTAAGCTGACTACTGCCTTTATTAGAGTCTTTAATGTAGAAGTCTGAAGGCGAACGAGATGTCAGGAACCTTAAGCTGACTACTGCCTTTATTAGAGTCTTTAATGTAGAAGTCTGAAGGCGAACGAGATGTCAGGAACCTTAAGCTGACTACTGCCTTTATTAGAGTCATTAATGTAGAAGTCTGAAGGCGAACGAGATGTCAGGAACCTTAAGCTGACTACTGCCTTTATTAAAGTCATTAATGTAGAAGTCTGAGGGTGAACGAGATGTTAGGAACCTTAAGCTGACTACTGCCTTTATTAGAGTCATTAATGTAGAAGTCTGAGGGTGAACGAGATGTTAGGAACCTTAAGCTGACTACTGCCTTTATTAAAGTCATTAATGTAGAAGTCTGAAGGCGAACGAGATGTTAGGAACCTTAAGCTGACTACTGCCTTTATTAAAGTCATTAATGTAGAAGTCTGAGGGTGAACGAGATGTTAGGAACCTTAAGCTGACTACTGCCTTTATTAAAGTCATTAATGTAGAAGTCTGAAGGCGAACGAGATGTCAGGAACCTTAAGCTGACTACTGCCTTTATTAAAGTCATTAATGTAGAAGTCTGAAGGCGAACGAGATGTTAGGAACCTTAAGCTGACTACTGCCTTTATTAAAGTCATTAATGTAGAAGTCTGAAGGCGAACGAGATGTCAGGAACCTTAAGCTGACTACTGCCTTTATTAAAGTCATTAATGTAGAAGTCTGAAGGCGAACGAGATGTTAGGAACCTTAAGCTGACTACTGCCTTTATTAAAGTCATTAATGTAGAAGTCTGAAGGCGAACGAGATGTCAGGAACCTTAAGCTGACTACTGCCTTTATTAAAGTCATTAATGTAGAAGTCTGAAGGCGAACGAGATGTTAGGAACCTTAAGCTGACTACTGCCTTTATTAAAGTCATTAATGTAGAAGTCTGAGGGTGAACGAGATGTTAGGAACCTTAAGCTGACTACTGCCTTTATTAAAGTCATTAATGTAGAAGTCTGAAGGCGAACGAGATGTTAGGAACCTTAAGCTGACTACTGCCTTTATTAGAGTCTTTAATGTAGAAGTCTGAGGGTGAACGAGATGTTAGGAACCTTGAGCTGACTACTGCCTTTATTAAAGTCATTAATGTAGAAGTCTGAAGGCGAACGAGATGTTAGGAACCTTAAGCTGACTACTGCCTTTATTAAAGTCATTAATGTAGAAGTCTGAGGGTGAACGAGATGTTAGGAACCTTGAGCTGACTACTGCCTTTATTAAAGTCATTAATGTAGAAGTCTGAAGGCGAACGAGATGTTAGGAACCTTAAGCTGACTACTGCCTTTATTAGAGTCTTTAATGTAGAAGTCTGAGGGTGAACGAGATGTTAGGAACCATGAGCTGACTACTGCCTTTATTAGAGTCTTTAATGTAGAAGTCTGAGGGTGAACGAGATGTTAGGAACCTTGAGCTGACTACTGCCTTTATTAAAGTCATTAATGTAGAAGTCTGAAGGCGAACGAGATGTTAGGAACCTTAAGCTGACTACTGCCTTTATTAGAGTCATTAATGTAGAAGTCTGAGGGTGAACGAGATGTTAGGAACCTTGAGCTGACTACTGCCTTTATTAAAGTCATTAATGTAGAAGTCTGAAGGCGAACGAGATGTTAGGAACCTTAAGCTGACTACTGCCTTTATTAGAGTCATTAATGTAGAAGTCTGAAGGCGAACGAGATGTTAGGAACCTTAAGCTGACTACTGCCTTTATTAGAGTCATTAATGTAGAAGTCTGAAGGCGAACGAGATGTTAGGAACCTTAAGCTGACTACTGCCTTTATTAGAGTCATTAATGTAGAAGTCTGAAGGCGAACGAGATGTCAGGAACCTTAAGCTGACTACTGCCTTTATTAGAGTCTTTAATGTAGAAGTCTGAAGGCGAACGAGATGTCAGGAACCTTAAGCTGACTACTGCCTTTATTAGAGTCTTTAATGTAGAAGTCTGAGGGTGAACGAGATGTTAGGAACCTTGAGCTGACTACTGCCTTTATTAAAGTCATTAATGTAGAAGTCTGAAGGCGAACGAGATGTTAGGAACCTTAAGCTGACTACTGCCTTTATTAGAGTCTTTAATGTAGAAGTCTGAAGGCGAACGAGATGTTAGGAACCTTGAGCTGACTACTGCCTTTATTAAAGTCATTAATGTAGAAGTCTGAAGGCGAACGAGATGTTAGGAACCTTAAGCTGACTACTGCCTTTATTAGAGTCATTAATGTAGAAGTCTGAAGGCGAACGAGATGTTAGGAACCTTAAGCTGACTACTGCCTTTATTAGAGTCATTAATGTAGAAGTCTGAAGGCGAACGAGATGTTAGGAACCTTAAGCTGACTACTGCCTTTATTAGAGTCATTAATGTAGAAGTCTGAAGGCGAACGAGATGTTAGGAACCTTAAGCTGACTACTGCCTTTATTAGAGTCATTAATGTAGAAGTCTGAAGGCGAACGAGATGTCAGGAACCTTAAGCTGACTACTGCCTTTATTAGAGTCATTAATGTAGAAGTCTGAAGGCGAACGAGATGTCAGGAACCTTAAGCTGACTACTGCCTTTATTAGAGTCATTAATGTAGAAGTCTGAAGGCGAACGAGATGTTAGGAACCTTAAGCTGACTACTGCCTTTATTAGAGTCATTAATGTAGAAGTCTGAAGGCGAACGAGATGTTAGGAACCTTAAGCTGACTACTGCCTTTATTAGAGTCATTAATGTAGAAGTCTGAAGGCGAACGAGATGTTAGGAACCTTAAGCTGACTACTGCCTTTATTAGAGTCATTAATGTAGAAGTCTGAAGGCGAACGAGATGTTAGGAACCTTAAGCTGACTACTGCCTTTATTAGAGTCATTAATGTAGAAGTCTGAAGGCGAACGAGATGTTAGGAACCTTAAGCTGACTACTGCCTTTATTAGAGTCATTAATGTAGAAGTCTGAAGGCGAACGAGATGTTAGGAACCTTAAGCTGACTACTGCCTTTATTAGAGTCATTAATGTAGAAGTCTGAAGGCGAACGAGATGTCAGGAACCTTAAGCTGACTACTGCCTTTATTAGAGTCTTTAATGTAGAAGTCTGAAGGCGAACGAGATGTCAGGAACCTTAAGCTGACTACTGCCTTTATTAGAGTCTTTAATGTAGAAGTCTGAAGGCGAACGAGATGTCAGGAACCTTAAGCTGACTACTGCCTTTATTAGAGTCTTTAATGTAGAAGTCTGAAGGCGAACGAGATGTCAGGAACCTTAAGCTGACTACTGCCTTTATTAAAGTCATTAATGTAGAAGTCTGAGGGTGAACGAGATGTTAGGAACCTTAAGCTGACTACTGCCTTTATTAGAGTCATTAATGTAGAAGTCTGAGGGTGAACGAGATGTTAGGAACCTTAAGCTGACTACTGCCTTTATTAAAGTCATTAATGTAGAAGTCTGAAGGCGAACGAGATGTCAGGAACCTTAAGCTGACTACTGCCTTTATTAAAGTCATTAATGTAGAAGTCTGAAGGCGAACGAGATGTTAGGAACCTTAAGCTGACTACTGCCTTTATTAAAGTCATTAATGTAGAAGTCTGAAGGCGAACGAGATGTCAGGAACCTTAAGCTGACTACTGCCTTTATTAAAGTCATTAATGTAGAAGTCTGAAGGCGAACGAGATGTTAGGAACCTTAAGCTGACTACTGCCTTTATTAGAGTCATTAATGTAGAAGTCTGAGGGTGAACGAGATGTTAGGAACCTTAAGCTGACTACTGCCTTTATTAAAGTCATTAATGTAGAAGTCTGAGGGTGAACGAGATGTTAGGAACCTTAAGCTGACTACTGCCTTTATTAAAGTCATTAATGTAGAAGTCTGAAGGCGAACGAGATGTTAGGAACCTTAAGCTGACTACTGCCTTTATTAAAGTCATTAATGTAGAAGTCTGAGGGTGAACGAGATGTTAGGAACCTTAAGCTGACTACTGCCTTTATTAAAGTCATTAATGTAGAAGTCTGAGGGTGAACGAGATGTTAGGAACCTTAAGCTGACTACTGCCTTTATTAAAGTCATTAATGTAGAAGTCTGAGGGTGAACGAGATGTTAGGAACCTTAAGCTGACTACTGCCTTTATTAAAGTCATTAATGTAGAAGTCTGAGGGTGAACGAGATGTTAGGAACCTTAAGCTGACTACTGCCTTTATTAAAGTCATTAATGTAGAAGTCTGAGGGTGAACGAGATGTTAGGAACCTTAAGCTGACTACTGCCTTTGTTAAAGTCATTAATGTAGAAGTCTGAAGGCGAACGAGATGTTAGGAACCTTAAGCTGACTACTGCCTTTATTAAAGTCATTAATGTAGAAGTCTGAAGGCGAACGAGATGTTAGGAACCTTAAGCTGACTACTGCCTTTATTAAAGTCATTAATGTAGAAGTCTGAAGGCGAACGAGATGTTAGGAACCTTAAGCTGACTACTGCCTTTATTAAAGTCATGAATGTAGAAGTCTGAAGGTGAACGAGATGTTAGGAACCTTAAGCTGACTACTGCCTTTATTAGAGTCATTAATGTGGAAGTCTGAAGGCGAACGAGATGTTAGGAACCTTAAGCTGACTACTGCCTTTATTAAAGTCATTAATGTAGAAGTCTGAAGGCGAACGAGATGTTAGGAACCTTAAGCTGACTACTGCCTTTATTAAAGTCATTAATGTAGAAGTCTGAAGGCGAACGAGATGTCAGGAACCTTAAGCTGACTACTGCCTTTATTAAAGTCATTAATGTAGAAGTCTGAAGGCGAACGAGATGTTAGGAACCTTAAGCTGACTACTGCCCTTATTAAAGTCATTAATGTAGAAGTCTGAAGGTGAACGAGATGTTAGGAACCTTAAGCTGACTACTGCCTTTATTAAAGTCATTAATGTAGAAGTCTGAGGGTGAACGAGATGTTAGGAACCTTAAGCTGACTACTGCCTTTATTAAAGTGATTAATGTAGAAGTCTGAAGGCGAACGAGATGTCAGGAACCTTAAGCTGACTACTGCCTTTATTAAAGTGATTAATGTAGAAGTCTGAAGGCGAACGAGATGTCAGGAACCTTAAGCTGACTACTGCCTTTATTAAAGTCATTAATGTAGAAGTCTGAAGGCGAACGAGATGTCAGGAACCTTAAGCTGACTACTGCCTTTATTAAAGTCATTAATGTAGAAGTCTGAAGGCGAACGAGATGTCAGGAACCTTAAGCTGACTACTGCCTTTATTAAAGTCATTAATGTAGAAGTCTGAAGGCGAACGAGATGTCAGGAACCTTAAGCTGACTACTGCCTTTATTAAAGTCATTAATGTAGAAGTCTGAAGGCGAACGAGATGTCAGGAACCTTAAGCTGACTACTGCCTTTATTAAAGTCATTAATGTAGAAGTCTGAAGGCGAACGAGATGTCAGGAACCTTAAGCTGACTACTGCCTTTATTAAAGTCATTAATGTAGAAGTCTGAAGGCGAACGAGATGTCAGGAACCTTAAGCTGACTATTGCCTTTATTAAAGTCATTAATGTAGTAGTCTGAAGGCGAACGAGATGTCAGGAACCTTAAGCTGACTACTGCCTTTATTAAAGTCATTAATGTAGAAGTCTGAAGGTGAACGAGATGTCAGGAACCTTAAGCTGACTACTGCCTTTATTAAAGTCATTAATGTAGAAGTCTGAAGGCGAACGAGATGTTAGGAACCTTAAGCTGACTACTGCCTTTATTAAAGTCATTAATGTAGAAGTCTGAAGGCGAACGAGATGTTAGGAACCTTAAGCTGACTACTGCCTTTATTAAAGTCATTAATGTAGAAGTCTGAAGGCGAACGAGATGTTAGGAACCTTAAGCTGACTACTGCCTTTATTAAAGTCATTAATGTAGAAGTCTGAAGGCGAACGAGATGTTAGGAACCTTAAGCTGACTACTGCCTTTATTAGAGTCATTAATGTAGAAGTCTGAGGGTGAACGAGATGTTAGGAACCTTAAGCTGACTACTGCCTTTATTAAAGTCATTAATGTAGAAGTCTGAAGGCGAACGAGATGTTAGGAACCTTAAGCTGACTACTGCCTTTATTAAAGTCATTAATGTAGAAGTCTGAGGGTGAACGAGATGTTAGGAACCTTAAGCTGACTACTGCCTTTATTAGAGTCATTAATGTAGAAGTCTGAGGGTGAACGAGATGTTAGGAACCTTGAGCTGACTACTGCCTTTATTAAAGTCATTAATGTAGAAGTCTGAAGGCGAACGAGATGTCAGGAACCTTAAGCTGACTACTGCCTTTATTAAAGTCATTAATGTAGAAGTCTGAGGGTGAACGAGATGTTAGGAACCTTAAGCTGACTACTGCCTTTATTAGAGTCATTAATGTAGAAGTCTGAGGGTGAACGAATAAGAAGAAGATAACACGTTTAGCACCTTTGGTGTCCCCGAAGAGGCAAAAAAAAAACAACTGACAACCACATCATGTAAAACAAATTGCCACATAAACTATTGCTGCAAGAGCTTGCGAATGTTTGATCCAGGCTCCTGCAAATAGGGGTCAGCTGTAGTGGTGGGGTCAGCTGTAGTGGTTGGATCAGCTGTAGTAGTGGGATCAGCTGTAGTGGTGGGGTCAGCTGTAGTGGTGGGGTCAGCTGTAGTGATTGGGTCAGGTCAGCTGTAGTGGTGGGGTCAGCTGTAGTGGTGGGGTCAGCTGTAGTGGTGGGGTCAGCTGTAGTGGTGGGGTCAGCTGTAGTGGTGGGGGTCAGCTGTAGTGGTAGTGGTCAGCTGTAGTGGTCGGGTCAGCTGTAGTGGTGGGGTCAGGTCAGCTGTAGTGGTGGGGTCAGCTGTAGTGGTGGGGTCAGCTGTAGTGGTAGGGTCAGCTGTAGTGGTGGGGTCAGCTGTAGTGGTGGGGTCAGGTCAGCTGTAGTGGTGGGGTCAGCTGTAGTGGTGGTGGTCAGCTGTAGTGGTGGGATCAGCTGTAGTGGTGGGGTGGGGTCAGCTGTAGTGGTGGGGTCAGGTCAGCTGTAGTGGTGGGGTCAGCTGTAGTGGTGGGGTCAGCTGTAGTGGTGGGGTCAGCTGTAGTGCGGGTCAGCTGTAGTGGTGGGGTCAGCTGTAGTGGTGGGGTCAGCTGTAGTGGTGGGGTCAGCTGTAGTGGTGGGGTCAGCTGTAGTGGTGGGGTCAGCTGTAGTGGTGGGGTCAGGTCAGCTGTAGTGGTGGGGTCAGCTGTAGTGGTGGTGGTCAGCTGTAGTGGTGGGATCAGCTGTAGTGGTGGGGTGGGGTCAGCTGTAGTGGTGGGGTCAGGTCAGCTGTAGTGGTGGGGTCAGGTGTAGTGGTGGGGTCAGGTGTAGTGCGGGTCAGCTGTAGTGGTGGGGTCAGCTGTAGTGTGGGGTCAGCTGTAGTGGTGGGATCAGCTGTGGTGGTGGGGTCAGCTGTAGTGGTGGGGTCAGCTGTAGTGGTGGGTCCAAGATCCGTGAGGAGAACAAAGAAAAATGATGATTATGCTTCGTCAAGTCTGACCAGACAATCTTACTCTAATGACCAGACAATCTTACTCTAATGACCAGACAATCATACTCTAATGACCAGACAATCTTACTCTAATGACCAGACAATTTTACTCTAATGACCTGACAATCATACTCTAATGACCAGACAATCATACTCTAATGACCAGACAATCTTACTCTAATGACCAGACAATCTTACTCTAATGACCAGACAATCTTACTCTAATGACCAGACAATCTTACTCTAATGACCAGACAATCTTACTCTAATGACCAGACAATCTTACTCTATTGACCAGACAATCTTACTCTAATGACCTGACTATCTTACTCTAATGACCAGACAATCTTACTCTAATGACCAGACAATCTTACTCTAATGACCAGACAATCTTACTCTAATGACCAGACAATCTTACTCTAATGACCAGACAATCTTACTCTAATGACCTGACAATCTTACTCTAATGACCAGACAATCTTACTCTAATGACCAGACAATCTTACTCTAATGACCAGACAATCATACTCTAATGACCTGACAATCTTACTCTAATGACCTGACAATCTTACTCTAATGACCAGACAATCTTACTCTAATGACCAGACAATCTTACTCTAATGACCAGACAATCATACTCTAATGACCTGACAATCTTGCTCTAATGACCTGACAATCTTACTCTAATGACCAGACAATCTTACTCTATACGTATATGAACACACATAAACCTACACAAGTGATGTTAGATTAGATCTCGTTTTAAATCACAATCAAGAGAGAATCAGTTTTCGCTAAAAGGGTTGTCATCAAATGTTGACAGGAACTAAGAGACAAGCGGCTTCCAAATAGTTTCAAAAATAGAACGGCTTTTCGTAGTGTTAAATCCGCTCTGATTACATCCATTTTAAAGCCGACATGACTGACAGTCAAATGCAATCTACTGGTGTGGCCAAGCCCGCGTATTGTATGTTCGCTTCTCTCTACCTCTCATGGTTTCTCTCTGTGTCATATTTTGTCTCTCTCTGTCAATCTCTTATAGTCTCTCTCACGTTGCCGTGTTAATTATTTCTCCCACTTTCTATTTCTGAATTCTTCCGCACTCTGGTTTACTGTCTCTCACTCTATTCATCTCGTGTATTCCTTCTCTCTCTTTAACTGCATACTCTCTCACTCCATCCATCTGGCATTCTTTCTCTTCCATTCGCTCTATCTTTTTCTCACTCCGTCCATTTCTCATATGATTTCATTCTTTTCCCTCTATCTTTCTCACTCCATTTATCTCTCGCATTCTGTCTCTCACTTATTCCACCACTCATATTCTTTGTCCTTCACTCATCTTTCGCTCTATCTCTCATATTTCAACTCTTACCAATTTTCCTAATGCTGTCCCAAGTCACTTTTCAATTCATCAAAAACCCTCAATTTAAAACACCTGACATTTCTGAGATATTAAGTGTTTTAATCTGCTCAAGGCTTACACCCCCCCCCCCCTGTCCCCCCACCCCCTCCTCTCATCTTTTAAACAACCGTCCAATCTATTCTGACACTCGACTCTGTTTTACTCTCTGTACGGACGCCGTGAACCACTAGGATGACAATTTATGATGTCATCTATTCATAGCTGGGAAAATGGATGATCCTACTTAAATTATAAATGTATGTGTTACTTGTGGTGAAGCTACGGACTTTCATAAAGAGGTGTTTGCAACAACAAATGTGCCAATGGAAAAAGTGGTAAGAAGAAAGCACCTGTCCACGAAGCACTATTATTGTGATGCCTAGTTGGGAGGGAGAAAGTTGCGATTAGCTTCCGTAGCTAGGCGGTGTCGTTCGGAAGGTCCTGGGTTCGATTCTCCGGTAAGCCACTCACGTCTGTTGTTTTTCTGTTGTCTAGTTTTCTACTTCTTTATTTCTTACGAGTGCCTAAAACATACCTTTATGTGTCTAATATTTATTTACTGGACAGGATACGTACTGAGATATACGATCCCGTTTATCCTTGCTATAAACCCAATTTGACGCAAGAGGCTAGAAGAACATAGCAGTTGGTAAACACACAATAAGTTTTTAGAACCTCTTCAAGAACAAATCCTCACTACGACCGTCAAAACAGTTTTAAGTACCAACAGAACAACGCAAGTGTCTATCTGCACCAATGAACGAATACAGAACAAGGCACTCAAAGGTTACAGACACATTATCTCGTTCTGAGGGATGATTTCCTAGCCAGCATCTATAAATAGCTGAAGATAATTTATCGCCGTCGGGATAACAATATATCACAAAAGAAAAGCAAAAATTAAAAAAAAAAAATAAGGCTGCTCCCTGAACTATGCAGACCCGCCCGCTTGCCTATCCAGTAGTTGTACTGTATTAGGCTTTCCCAGAGAACAACGGATTTTGCAGGACTCACATAAATAAACCTCACACCAATAATAAATACATGCTATAATAGGATAGTCACAGTCAAGTTTTGGTGCAACAACACAACAACCTGAACAATAACTAAAATATAAAAACACCATCGAGAGGAATAATACAGGACAGCAACTACAGCTTACACAATCAAGAACAATATCACAATAAATAAAAAGCATCATACTATAACCAACCCCATCTATACGGAAAATGGTTGAAATAGCGTACCACGAAGAAAGCAGCAAACACTAAACAAACAAAACTGCCGTTGGGTTTAGCTAATTACTCGACCGTTGGACAGTCTCTCGCGCCAATTTTCTAATCTTTAACATGTAGGTTGGAAGACTGCGTTTTGCTTATCAATTATATATTCTCTCTCCCCCCTCCCCCATTAAAGAAATATTTGGCTTAGTTATTTTGTTTGAGTTCTGTGTAAGGGTTTTGGTTGTGGGTGAACTGGGAGGGGGGCAGGATTTGGATTAAGCAAACTCGGAGAACAATTGATTTATTTTCTCTTGGTTATAACAAGATTACACCTGGCTATATCATTTATGTGACGGGTTAGTTGCTTTCTTCTACGGGGGGTGGGGGGCGCTTAGCTGAAGTACGAACAGCCTGGGAGCTCGTAAGTGCACAAGGATCATACAGAAGGTACTAGTGGATGAAAGGCTGGAGCAAAGAGTAAGTCCGCCCGTCCCGTCAAACATGATGTTAGAGTAGGGTTCCCATTCGTCCCGTTTTTCCCGGGACAGTCCCGTTTTTTTTGATAAAATGTCCCGGTGTCCCCGAATTTATTCCAAATGTCCCGCTTTTTAAGGGTCCTTCCTGAAAAAAAAATCTTTGGGTAACGGATGCAGTAGATTTCTATGACACCTGCATTGAATATATTCAGGAGTGGTGTACACCATTTCTTACGCCTCTTCAGTCTATGTATTGGATCAATTTGAAGGGAAAGGAGTCTGTGACTTGGAAGAACATCCAAGAAAGCTACATATTCATGAAGACAGTGTCACCAAATTTTACTGTGAATGAAGAGGACTTATTTGATGAGTTTGCATGTGTGAAAAAATATTGTGAAAGCAAATTTGATGTGTGGAGTGAACTGAAGGATCAAAGTGTCAGTGAAAAATGGTGTGAGATGTTCGCTCATTTTACAAAGCAGGATATAAATGCTGAGAACCTGAAATGCCTAGTTATTTTTTGTTTGGCACTGCCAGAATCCAATGCACCTGTTGAACGTGTTTTTTTCATTAATAAATGCGCTTTGGACAGACGAAAAAAACAGACTTAAAATTGAGACAGTGAAAGCTTGCCATTATAAAGACCCATTTTAAGGATTTCTCTTGTGCTGAGTTCTATGTCCAAATATCAGAAGAAAAAAAAAACTTCTTGAAAAGGCCCATAAATCTGATAAATATTCTGATGAATCTGAAATATAAACTTGACTATTGTGTATTTTTTAAAGGTGTGATTTTTCTAATTAAGTATGTTTGTAATTTAGAATTCTTTTTTAAAGTGGAAGTTGTGTTAGTTAATGTGTGTATTTTTATACCAGTATCTTATTTTAAGTGCAACATATAATATATAATAGATTTATTTGTGCTTTACCTTAATTTTTAACATGTCCCGTTTTTTTACAAAATGTCCCGGGTTTTTTAGGTAAAAATTTGGAAATGTCCCGGTTTTTGAACAAAACATTATGGGAACCCTATGTTAGAGACAATAAAGGTCGGTTGTGATTGGAGCTAGCAACCTCATCACGTCAATCAAAAATGCGAACGTACCGAGCACTGTAAAGTCTCATTAAATGTTTTGGCACAGGATGGAATCAAGGAATGAACTACAGTGATACTCCTTAAGAAGTGAATCATGAAAGTAAGAGACAAGAGTCTTTTAGGATTAAATTTGGCTGTGGGGGTTTATTCGCCTGGACTTTATTCGCCTCTCGTGTCTATCGGCTGTTGGGTTTATTAATTCAAGGACAGATGGACGTTAGTCGACACTCGTGTCTATCGGCTGTTGAGTTCATTAGTTCTCGGACAGATGGACGTTAGTCGACACTCGTGTCTATCGGCTGTTGGGTTCATTAGTTCTCGGACAGATGGACGTTATTCGCCTCTCGTGTCTATCGGCTGTTGGGTTCATTAGTTCTCGGACAGATGGACTTTATTCGCCTCTCGTGTCTATCGGCTGTTGGATTCATTAGTTCTCCGACAGATGGACGTTATTCGCCTCTCGTGTCTATCGGCAGTTGGGTTCATTAGTTCTCGGACAGATGGACGTTATTGCCTCTCGTGTCTATCGGATGTTGGGTTCATTAGTTCTCGGACAGATGGACGTTATTCGCCTCTCGTGTCTATCGGCTGTTCGGTTTATTAGTTCTCGGACAGATGGACTTTATTCGCCTCTCGTGTCTATCGGCTGTTGGGTTTATTAGTTCTCAGACAGATGTACGTTAGTAGACACTCGTGTCTATTGACCGTTGGGTTTATTAGTTCTCGGACAGATGGACGTTAGTCGACTCTCGTGTCTATCGACTGTTGGGTTTATTAGTTCTCGGACAGACGGACGTTAGTCGCCTCTCGTGTCTATCGGCTGTTGGGTTTATTAGTTCTCGGACAGATGGACGTTAGTCGAAACTCGTGTCTATCGACCGTTTGATTTATTAGTTCTCGGACTGATGGACTTTATTCGACACTCGTTTCTATCGACTGTTGGGTTTATTAGTTCTCGGGCAGATGGACGTTAGTCGCCACTCGTGACTATCGGCTGTTGGGTTTATAAGTTCTCGGACAGACGGACGTTAGTCGCCTCTCGTGTCTATCGGCTGTTGGGTTTATTAGTTCTCGGACAGGTGGACGTAAGTCGCCACTCGTGTCTATCGGCTGTTGGGTTTATTAGTTCTCGGACAGATGGACGTTAGTCGTCACTCGTGTCTATCGCCGTTTGATTTTTAGTTCTCGGACAGACGGACGTTAGTCGCCACTCGTGTCTATTGACCGTTGGGTTTATTAGTTCTCGGACTGATGGACGTTAGTTGACACTCGTGTCTATCGGCCGTTGGGTTTATTAGTTCTCGGACAGATGGACGTTAGTCGCCACTCGTGTCTATCGGCTGTTGGGTTTATTAGTTCTCGGACATATGGACGTTAGTCGCCACTCGTGTCTATCGGCTGTTGGGTTTATTAGTTCTCGGACATATGGACGTTAGTCGCCACTGGTGTCTATCGACCGTTTGATTTTTAGTTCTCGGACAGACGGACGTTAGTCGCCACTCGTGTCTATCGACCGTTGGATTTTTAGTTCTTGGACAGATGAACGTTAGTCGACTCTCGTGTCTATCGGCTGTTGGGTTTATTAGTTCTCGGACAGATGGACGTTAGTCGCCTCTCGTGTCTATCGGCTGTTGGGTTTATTAGTTCTCGGACAGATGGACGTTAGTCGACTCTCGTGTCTATCGACCGTTGGGTTTATTAGTTCTCGGGCAGATGGACGTTAGTCGTCACTCGTGTCTATCGACCGTTTGATTTTTAGTTCTCGGACAGACGGACGTAAGTCGCCACTCGTGTCTATTGACCGTTGGATTTTTAGTTGTCGGACAGATGAACGTTAGTCGACACTCGTGTCTATCGACCGTTGGGTTTATTAGTTCTTGGACAGATGGACGTTAGTCGACACTCGTGTCTACTGATCGTTGGGTTTATTAGTTCTCGGACTGATGGACGTTAGTTGACACTCGTGTCTATCGGCCGTTGGGTTTATTAGTTCTCGGACAGATGGACGTTAGTCGCCACTCGTGTCTATCGGCCGTTGGGTTTATTAGTTCTCGGACAGATGGACGTTAGTCGCCACTCGTGTCTATCGGCTGTTGGGTTTAATAGTTCTCGGACATATGGACGTTAGTCGCCACTCGTGTCTATCGACCGTTGGATTTTTAGTTCTCGGACAGATGAACGGTAGTCGACTCTCGTGTCTATCGGCTGTTGGGTTTATTAGTTCTCGGACAGATGGACGTTAGTCGCCTCTCGTGTCTATCGGCTGTTGGGTTTATTAGTTCTCGGACAGATGAACGTTAGTCGACTCTCGTGTCTATCGACCGTTGGGTTTATTAGTTCTCGGGCATATGGACGTTAGTCGACTCTCGTGTCTGGCGGCAACAGCAGATTAATTGCCACTCTTAAATGTTAACTGTTAGTTTGTTCAATTCTGGGATGAATGGACGTTAGTCATCACCCCTCTCTCTCCTGACTGTTAGTTTGTTTAGTTCCACGTAGGACACGTGAGTCCATTCTTGTATATGATGTCGATGTCCACATTTGTCTACCTTAAACATTCAAATCACAGACCTGAGGATCTTTTATATTTGGACATGCGTCCTAATATAACCGACTGGAGACGCGCCTCGCCGAAACGTTATTTTAAAAAAAAATGTGTGTACCTGCCGCACTTTTTTTAAGAACACGAATCCTGAAATATTACACGTGGTAATCCAGGACTAACGCTACAAAAGGGTGTTAGGGATATTTTCACGGGAAACAAAAATGAACAAGACTATGTTCAAAAATATACCGCTGACAACACAGCCCTACAAAAAATAAAAAAAATTTTTGGTGCCAAACATTTTACTCTTGATTGTACATAAATGAGGCCTGCTCAATCCAAATATTTTTGAGATACAGATACAGACATCTCTGTATTTCATTAATACAGGGTGACCCCAAAAAAACGGGCCCGCGCTCGCACTTTTTGTGCGCGCGCGGACCCGTTTTTTTTTGGGTCACCCTGTATTATTTATTACACTTCTAACAGAGAATGGCATCATCTTCAAGAAGAGCATGTTTTCTTTCACCGCATTTATTTTGTTATATTTGTGGAGAGTACACTTTCAAAGAAGAACATAGGAAGCATATTACTGTTTTTGTGAAAAAGGCATACTTTGCTTACTTTAAAGTAAAACTAGGTGACCAGGACAAGTCTTGGGCTCCTCATATTGTTTGCAAAACATGTGTTGAACACCTGCGACAGTGGACTTGTGGGAAAAGAAAATGTTTAAAATTTAGAATTCCAATGGTTTGGAGAGAGCCCAAGAACCACTATGATGACTGTTATTTTTGTGTTGTGAATATTAAGGGAATTAATGGAAAAAATCACAAAAAGTGGAAATATCCAGATTTAGATTCTGCTAGGCGACCTGTTCCACACGAAGATGACATACCAATTCCAACTTTCAGTCAGATTTCGGATTCCCTGCTAGAAGATGAGACAGCAGTGGCATGTGGAACATAAAGTGACAGTGATAGTGATTTCGAAAATGATTTTTCAGATGCTCAACGCTTCGACCAGCTTGAACTAAATGATCTAATCCGAGATCTATATCTCTCCAAGGATTCTTCAGAACTTTTGGCTTCAAGATTGAAAGAAAAAAAAATTACTGACTGCTGAAACAATGGTTACATTTTATCGCAGCAGAGAGCAAGGTTTTATTCCATTCTTTTGTAAAGAAAACAACCTTGTGTTTTGTACTAATGTAGGAGGTCTTGTTAACAAAATGGGTGTAAGTTATACACCAGATGAGTGGCGACTTTTCATTGACAGCTCTAAAAGAAGTTTAAAGGGTGTTCTCTTACACAATGGTAACAAATATGGCTCAATTCCAATTGCTCATTCTACTACAATGAAGGAGGAGTATGCTACAATAAGCACAGTTCTGGAAAAATTGAAGTATTTAGAACATAACTGGATGGTTTGTGTAGATCTTAAAATGATGAACTTCTTGCTTGGCCAGCAAATGGGATTCACCAAATATCCATGCTTTATATGTTTGTGGGATAGCAGGGCAAAAGGTATGCACTGGACAAAGAAACAGTGGCCGTTGAGGGATGAATTTAAAGTTGGAGAAAAAAATATTGTCAATAAGCCTCTCATTGATCGAAAAAGAGTTCTACTGCCACCATTACATATAAAGCTTGGCTTGATGAAGCAGTTTGTTAAGGCACTGAACAAAGATGGTACCTGTTTTAATTACTTATGCAGAAAGTTTCCAGAATTGAGCATAGACAAACTTAAAGCTGGAATTTTTGATGGACCTCAAATTAGAAAGTTAATAAACGATCCAAATTTTATTGATTCCATGAACAAAACAGAGTCCACAGCCTGGTCATCATTTGTTTTAGTTGAGCAAAACTTTCTGGGTAACTTTAAAGCAGATAATTATTCTGAATTAGTTGGAAACATGCTGTCGAGTTTTTGTGAACTTGGATGCAACATGAGCATACAATTGCACTACCTCCATAACCATTTACATTTATTTCCGGAGAATCTTGGCGACTTTAGTGAGGAGCAAGGTGAAAGATTTCACCAAGATATAAAAACAATGGAAGAGAGATACCAGGGACTTTGGGATGCCCACATGATGGCAGATTACTGTTGGACCCTTAAGCGTGACTGTCCGGGCGTATCATATTCCAGGAAGTCCTCGAAAAGATCCTTATTGCATGTTGACTAAACAAGTGCTAGTGATAAAGTTTTATTACATTTTTGGTAATATATGCACAGTAATTACATATACCGGTAATATGAATGCAGACTAAAGTCAAAATGCCACTGATAGCACCTAACTCTAGGATTGTACATAACAATTGCCCTACTAATTTGGTCATTCTTAGTTATCTCAAAAACTAGAGCTGATAGAAAAAATCTGATTACATTTTTGGAATCAGCAACCCAAAATTACCCAAGAACAGCTATAAAATTTAAGGCACCAAAATGTGTGTATACCAAATAGATAAAAACAAACTAGACTATGTTGAAAATAATACCGGTGATAATAGATAACAAAACTAAACTATGTATAAAATAATACCGGTATTATTTTCAACATAGTCTAGTTTTTTTTAATCTATTGTCAGCGTCTTTCTTTCCATCTCTTGTTTCACTGATACTTGTCTGGTCACTGTCATCAGTTCCACATTGGTGTGGACCTTGTCACATCATTTCAACCCTTCTATTCTACGCAACCATCCATTTATGACAGTCTTTAACTTCATGGTTGTTGCTTCTGTTGTTCTCCGCATTTTAAGAGCAATAAACACTGTAAGGCTGACTTGACATTTGATGACATTATTATTTCTGTGTTGAACTTGATTTCTTGTGACTTCCAAATTTCTCAATTCTATGAAAGCTCATCGTCCCTATTATATTTGATTAATATGTTAATAAAGACTTACAGACAACTTAAAAACAGTATCAGAAATACAAACAAATGTTTTCCGGGTGGGTGAGCAGTTGTGGGGATAACAACTCTCACTAAACGTCACAGAGACAACAGAAAAACTGCAAAAATTGGAAAGCAACTTGTCAGGTCGTCAGTGTACAATAGCTTTCAAGATTTTATTGAAGCATGACGACAACACTGACTGCCCTCATCAACATCATCAGTTGCCATCTCCACAACGAAGGTCGGCTGCAATAGATCTCCAACAGCTTCTGTCCATTGTTTTGATAGTACATTCTAATAAACTCTTTTAAGTTAGTCTATCTCTTGATGTTTGTTATCTTCCCACTTATAAATGTACGAAGGCAATATATATATATATATATATATATATATATATATATATATATATATATATATGCACGGTATGTATGTGTGTGTGTGTGTGTGTGTGTGCACGCGTGTGTGTGTCTTCCCCAAAACAAAGCCTTTAGTAGGAGCATTGAAATACGGATGTATACCTTTTCAAGTTTATTTTTAACGTTAACATTATGTTACAACTAAACAGAAAGGGCTGAATTTAAAAAAAAAAACACACACACACATTATAGGCAGTAATGAAGGTGGCAGCGTTATCATTCCACGCATCAATTTAGAGCCAAGCGATAAAGCCTTCCTACATGTTGTTACCAGGGATCTCTGAAGAGACACAGAAAGAATATGACTACTGCACCCTCATGCATGTCGTAAGAGACGACTAATATGAGGCAGTACATTGAGACTGACAACCTCATCATGTCAAACAAATAGCCACAGAAACTACTACTACAAGATCATGTGACTACTTGGTCCAGGCTTCCTATAAGGGCACTAGCTCCAGTGGTGGCTCAAGTGCGCAAAGGAAAACAAGGACGATGGTTATGATGATGATGATGATGATATATTAGAGAAACAGACCTGTGGTATTGAAACCAGATAACAATGATATATTAGAGAAACAGACCTGTGGTATAGAAACCAGATAACAATGATATATTAGAGAAACAGACCTGTGGTATAGAAACCAGATAACAATGATATATTAGAGAAACAGACCTGTGGTATAGAAGCCACATAACAATGATATATTAGAGAAACAGACCTGTGGTATTGAAACCAGATAACAATGATATATTACAGAAACAGACCTGTGGTATAGAAACCAGATAACAATGATATATTACAGAAACAGACCTGTGGTATAGAAACCAGAAAACAATGATATATTAGAGAAAGAGACCACTGGTATAGAAACCAGATAACAATGATATATTAGAGAAACAGACCTGTGGTATTGAAACCAGATAAAAAAATGAACAGACCTATGGTAGAAACCAGATAGGAAAAGAGAAACAGACCTGTGGTATAGAAACCAGATAACAATGATATATTACAGAAACAGACCTGTGGTATAGAAACCAGATAACAATGATATATTACAGAAACAGACCTGTGGTATAGAAACCAGATAACAATGATATATTACAGAAACAGACCTGTGGTATAGAAACCAGATAACAATGATATATTAGAGAAACAGACCTGTGGTATAGAAACCAGATAACAATGATTACAGATAACAATGATATATTACAGAAACAGACCTGTGGTATAGAAACCAGATAACAATGATATATTAGAGAAACAGACCACTGGTATAGAAACCAGATAACAATGATATATTAGAGAAACAGACCTGTGGTATAGAAACCAGATAACAATGATATATTAGAGAAACAAACCTGTGGTATAGAAACCAGATAACAATGATATATTACAGAAACAGACCTGTGGTATAGAAACCAGATAACAATGATATATTACAGAAACAGACCTGTGGTATAGAAACCAGATAACAATGATATATTACAGAAACAGACCTGTGGTATAGAAACCAGATAACAATGAAATATTACAGAAACAGACCTGTGGTATTGAAACCAGATAACAATGATATATTACAGAAACAGACCTGTGGTACAGAAACCAGATAACAATGACATATTACATAAACAGACCTGTGGTATAGAAACCAGATAACAATGATATATTACATAAACAGACCTGTGGTATAGAAACCGGATAACAATGATATATTACAGAAACAGACCTGTGGTATAGAAACCAGATAACAATGATATATTACAGAAACAGACCTGTGGTATAGAAACCAGATAACAATGATATATTACAGAAACAGACCTAACCAGATAACAATGATATATTAGAGAAACAGGCCTGTGGTATAGAAACCAGATAACAATGATATATTAGAGAAACAGACCTGTGGTATAGAAACCAGATAACAATGATATATTACAGAAACAGACCTGTGGTATAGAAACCAGATAACAATGATATATTACAGAAAAACAGACCTGTGGTATAGGAAACCAGATAACAATGATTTATTACAGAAACAGACCTGTGGTATAAGAAACCAGATAACAATGATAAATTAGAGAAAACAGACCTGTGGTATAGAACCAGATAACAATGATATATTAGAGAAACAGACCTGTGGTATAGAAACCAGATAACAATGATATATTACAGAAACAGACCTGTGGTATAGAAACCAGATAACAATGATATATTACAGAAACAGACCTGTGGTATAGAAACCAGATAACAATGATATATTACAGAAACAGACCTGTGGTATAGAAACCAGATATCAATGATATATTACAGAAACAGACCTGTGGTATAGAAAGAAACCAGATAACAATGATTATTTACAGAAACAGACCTGTGGTATAGAAAACCAGATAACATGATATATTAGAGAAACAGACTTGTGGTATAGAAAACCAGATAACAATGATATATTAGAGAAACAGACCTGTGGTATAGAAACCAGATAACAAAGATATATTACAGAAACAGACCTGTGGTTATAGAAACCAGATAACAATGATATATTACAGAAACAGACCTGTGGTAAAATAGAAACCAGATAACAATGATATATTACAGAAACAGACCTGTCAGTATAGAAACCAGATAACAATGATATATTAACAGAAACAGACCTGTGGTATAGAAACCAGATAAAACAATGATATATTTACAGAAACAGACCTGTGGTAATAGAAACCAGATAACAATGATATATTACAGAAACAGGCCTGTGGTATAGAAACCAGAAAACAATGACATATTAGAGAAACAGGCCTGTGGTATAGAAACCAGATAACAATGATATATTACAGAAACAGACCTGTGGTATAGAAACCAGATAACAATGATATATTACAGAAACAGACCAGTGGTATAGAAACCAGATAAACAATGATATATTATTTACAGAAATAGACCTGTGGTATAGAAACCAGATAACAATGAAATATACTAGAGAAACAGGCCTGTGGTATAGAAAACCATGATAACAATGATATATTAGAGAGAAACAGGCCTGTGGTATTATAGAAACCCAGAATAAAAATGATATATTACATAAAACAGGCCTGTGGTAAAGAAACCAAGATAACAATGATATATTTCAGAAACAGACATGTGGTATAGAAACCAGATAACAATGATAATTTCCTTACAGAAACAGACCTGTGGGTATATGAAACCAGATAACAATGATATAATTAGAGAAACAGACCTGTGGTATATAGAAAACCAGATAACAATGATATATTAGAAAATAGACCACTGAGGTATAGAAACCAGATTAACAATGATATATTAGAGAAACAGACCTGTGGTATTGAAACCAGATAACAATGATATATTAGAGAAACAGACCTGTGGTATAGAAACCAGATAACAATGATATATTACAGAAACAGACCTGTGGTATAGAAACCAGATAACAATGATATATTACAGAAACAGACCACTGGTATAGAAACCAGATAACAATGATATATTAGAGAAACAGACCTGTGGTATAGAAACCAGATAACAATGATATATTACAGAAACAGACCTGTGGTATAGAAACCAGATAACAATGATATATTACAGAAACAGACCTGTGGTATAGAAACCAGATAACAATGATATATTACAGAAACAGACCTGTGGTATAGAAACCAGATAACAATGATATATTACAGAAACAGACCTGTGGTATAGAAACCAGATAACAATGATATATTACAGAAACAGGCCTGTGGTATAGAAACCAGAAAACAATGACATATTAGAGAAACAGGCCTGTGGTATAGAAACCAGATAACAATGATATATTACAGAAACAGACCTGTGGTATAGAAACCAGATAACAATGATATATTACAGAAACAGACCTGTGGTATAGAAACCAGATAACAATGATATATTACAGAAATAGACCTGTGGTATAGAAACCAGATAACAATGATATACTAGAGAAACAGGCCTGTGGTATAGAAACCAGATAACAATGATATATTAGAGAAACAGGCCTGTGGTATAGAAACCAGATAACAATGATATATTACAGAAACAGGCCTGTGGTATAGAAACCAGATAACAATGATATATTTCAGAAACAGACATGTGGTATAGAAACCAGATAACAATGATATATTACAGAAACAGACCTGTGGTATAGAAACCAGATAACAATGATATATTAGAGAAACAGACCTGTGGTATAGAAACCAGATAACAATGATATATTAGAGAAATAGACCACTGGTATAGAAACCAGATAACAATGATATATTAGAGAAACAGACCTGTGGTATTGAAACCAGATAACAATGATATATTAGAGAAACAGACCTGTGGTATAGAAACCAGATAACAATGATATATTACAGAAACAGACCTGTGGTATAGAAACCAGATAACAATGATATATTACAGAAACAGACCACTGGTATAGAAACCAGATAACAATGATATATTAGAGAAACAGACCTGTGGTATAGAAACCAGATAACAATGATATATTACAGAAACAGACCTGTGGTATAGAAACCAGATAACAATGATATATTACAGAAACAGACCTGTGGTATAGAAACCAGATAACAATGATATATTACAGAAACAGACCTGTGGTATAGAAACCAGATAACAATGATTTATTACAGAAACAGACCTGTGGTATAGAAACCAGATAACAATGATATATTAGAGAAACAGACCTGTGGTATAGAAACCAGATAACAATGATATATTAGAGAAACAGACCTGTGGTATAGAAACCAGATAACAATGATATATTAGAGAAACAGACCTGTGGTATAGAAACCAGATAACAATGATATATTACAGAAACAGACCTGTGGTATAGAAACCAGATAACAATGATATATTACAGAAACAGACCTGTGGTATAGAAACCAGATAACAATGATATATTACAGAAACAGACCTGTGGTATAGAAACCAGATAACAATGATATATTACAGAAACAGACCTGTGGTATAGAAACCAGATAACAATGATATATTACAGAAACAGACCTGTGGTATAGAAACCAGATAACAATGATATATTACAGAAACAGACCTGTGGTATAGAAACCAGATAACAATGACATATTAGAGAAACAGACCTGTGGTATAGAAACCAGATAACAATGATATATTAGAGAAACAGACCTGTGGTATAGAAACCAGATAACAATGATATATTACAGAAACAGACCTGTGGTATAGAAACCAGATAACAATGATATATTACAGAAATAGACCTGTTATATAGAAACCAGATAACAATGATATATTAGAGAAACAGGCCTGTGGTATAGAAACCAGATAATAATGATATTTTACAGAAACAGACCTTACTTACTTACTTAGTCGTTCCCCTTCTACCGTGAGGTGTAGAGGTTTGGAAGAGAGAGCGCCAGACCATTCTATCAGCTGTCTTCTTCCTGGCCTGGTTCCATTCTAGTCCTCGGTCCTTCAAAGATTGTCTAATGTTGTCCTCCCAGCGGACTCTGGGTCGTCCTGGAGGTCTGGATCCCTGGCTCTTTGTTTCCCATGCTTGTCGTGGTAGCTGATCTTCTCCCATTCTGCAGACATGGCCAAACCATCTTAGTTGGGACTGTTCTATTTGGGTCTGCAGCGGATGGGATTTTAGGCCTTGACGGATCGTCTGGTTGCGGACCATGTCTCTTCTTGTTACTTCAACCACTTTCCTCAGATACCTCATTTCTGAGGTTTGGATCTGGCTTTTGTGGGTTGTAGTCATTGCCCACGACTCGCATCCATATGTCAAGACTGGGACATAGGTGGAGCGGTATACAGCCATCTTCGTTTTTCTTACCAACCTCTTTCTTGCTGAGGAATCCACGATTTATGGCCTGAAAAAGTCTCCCAGCCGCTGCTTTCCGAGTGGCCAACTCTTCTTTGATGCCTCCCTTTCGGTCTATAATAGCTCCGAGATATTTAAAGTGGTCGACCTGCTCCAGGACCTGTTCTCCCAACTTAATCTGATGTTTTCTTTCTTCTCGTGATATCACCATGGATTTTGTTTTAGAGCTGCTTATGACCATCCCTCTCTTCTCCAGCTCTTCCTTCCAGACTTGCAGGTTGGATTGGAGATGTGCCTCTGATTTAGCAATCAGGGCAACATCATCAGCAAATGCCAGCTCCGAAATATAGACTTGTCTCATCTTCCAGTACCCCCACTGAATACTTTCTTGTTCTCTCCTTACATGCCTTGATGACATCGTCTATAAGGAGTATGAAGAGGTAAGGTGATAGGATATCACCTTGTCTTACACCAGTGGTGGTCCTGAACTCTTCTGACTTATGGTTTGCTGTCCTCACATAATTTCTGCAAGACTTGTAGACGCTCTGTATAGCATGAATCAGAGGTGCTGGAATATTCTTCCTTGCCAAACAGTCCCAAAGTTTGCTCCAGGGGACCCTGTCAAACGCCTTTTCCAGATCTATGAAACAAAGATGGATCTCACTCTTATACTCAAGGGCCTTTTCACTCAGCTGTCTGAGTGTGAAGATTAGGTCTTGAGTACTTCGGTTTGCTCGGAATCCGCACTGGACCTCATCCAATTATGGCTCAGCTAGGCGTCGGAGTCTCTGCTCTAGGATTCTAGAGTAGATTTTACCAGGGACACTGAGAAGGATATGCCTCTATGGTTTCCACATTGTCGATTGTCACCCTTTTTGAAAATTGGTGTTATGATGGCAATCTCCCAATCCTTTGGTATGGTCTTGTTGCACCATGCTGCCTGTAGGACCTTTAAGAGTAATAGGTCGCCTGATGCTCCCATGTACTTAACCATTTCTGGTGTTATACCATCATGCCCTGCTGCTTTGCCCATCTTGATTTTCTCTAATGCTGCCCTCAGTTCTTCCATCTTTATGTCATCTTCACCATCATTGGTTTCCTCTTCTGTGTCAGTGGTTATCATTTCTGATGCTTCATCATGCTTACCATCCAGGAGTTCTGAGAAATATTCTTTCCATCTTTCCATTACTTCCTTCGGGGCAGTAAGCAATTTGCCTTGCTTGTCCTTTATAAATTTGAGAGGGCATTGTTTTTCTTTCCTCATGTTCTTTAAGGTCTTATAGAACAATTTCTGGTTTTCTTGTGCATCTTTTTCTAGCTTTTCTCCAAATTCTTCCCAGGACTTCTGTTTTGCTGCTAGCACTTTGTTCTTTGCTTCTGTTCTGAGTGTCACATATTCTCTATATTTTTCCATTTGTCCTGTTGTGTTTTTAGCTCCTAAGTAATGTTTCCATGCCATTTTCTTCTCTCTTATTTTCTCTTTGACTTCCTCTGTCCACCAAGGTGTCCTCTTTCTCTGGTTCCCAAGTCGGACTTCACCGCATGCTTCTGCAGCAGCTGTCTTTATGATATCCTTGAATTTATTCCAGAGGGTTTCCAAGTCATCAGGTCGTTCTTCTGTGTTGCTCACTGCTGTAGCAATAAGCCCCTGATCTTCTCTTCTTCTTCGATCCTTAACCACCGACCGTCAAAGCAGTCAGTGGCCATCACGCCTAGTGGCGTCTTGTAGGGCAACAACAAATTGATTCCACTTTGCACGGTCGGTGGCCATCCTTCGTACAGTGCCCCAACTCTGGTTCATTCTTTGCATCTCAGCCTCCACAGTCCTCCGCCAAGTTGTTTTTGGTCGGCCTCTCTTTCGCTTTCCCTCAGGGGTCCAAAGCATAGCTGTTCTTGTGATGGCCCCTGATATCTGGTCTTAATTTCTGGCTCTCTCAGCTTGTAGGTCCTAATGCTCATTTCTCCTGCTCGTTTACTTGGTTTCTTGCGTGATGTTGGGCAGTTCCTAGGCTGAGCAACTCTTTCAGTTGTTCGTTTGATTGTTAGCAGGTAGTGATCACTTCCAATCTCTGGCCCCCTCCAGACTCTTGCATCTCGGACATATCTGAATGAGCTTCTCCGAACAATG
The DNA here is from genome assembly GCA_024509875.1 of Oreohelix idahoensis. Lineage (NCBI taxonomy): Eukaryota > Metazoa > Mollusca > Gastropoda > Stylommatophora > Oreohelicidae > Oreohelix > Oreohelix idahoensis. The sequence continues at coordinate 319,421 of JAMPIV010020074.1, forward strand.
GCATAGTCGATCACTGACTTCTCATTCTTGGTTGGTTCACATCTAGTGTATGCATGTATGCGCTTATGGGGGAACTTTGTGTTTGTAATGATCAGATTCTGCTCACTGCAGAATCTAAGGAGTCGCTTTCCATTGTCATTGAGAGTATCTTCTCCATATCTTCCGATAACTCCACCCCATCTAGCATGGTCATTTCCAACTCTGGCATTAAAATCTCCGAGCATAATAACTTCATCTAGGCAGTCATCCACTGTCCTTTGAAGCAGCTCGAAGAATTCCTCCTTGACCTCTGCTCTCTCATCCTCATTTGGCCCATACACTATGACCAGGTTGACTATGGTTTCTCCTTCTTTTAGTTTTACAACCATAATGCGCTCCGAGACAAAGTTCCATCCCTTGATACTATCTTTTTGATTTTGGGCCACAATGCAACCCACGCCCCCTTTAGCTCTTTCAGATATGGGTACACCACTGTAGAGCAACGTGTTGCCATCAAGATCCATGACTCCTTGTCCTTTTTTCTTCGTTTCCGTTATAGCCAGGATTTCTAGTTTTGCTTTCCTCATCTCTTCCACCAGCTCCTCTTCCTTCCCATTTATACTTCTTGTGTTCCAAGTTCCATAAGTCGTAGTCCGTTCCAGTTCGTCGCCTTTAGAATCAGTCCGGTTTTCTCTCTTGTAGTTCGCGTAATCATATAACAATGATATATTACAGAAACAGACCTGTGGTATAGAAACCAGATAACAATGATATATTACAGAAACAGACCTGTGGTATAGAAACCAGATAACAATGATATATTACAGAAACAGACCTGTGGTATAGAAACCAGATAACAATGATATATTACAGAAACAGAACCTGGGGTAAAGAAACCAGATTCATTCATAACCCTCCACTCCCAAAGGAGCATAGGCCTTCAACAAACACATGCCAAGTCCTCCTGTCCCTTGCCATCATCTCAAGTTCTTTCCATGTTCTCCTCATCATTTTCACCTCTGTTTCCAACTCTCTTCTCCATGTACTTCTTGGTCTTCCTCTGCCTCTCTTGCCCTGGGGGTTCCAGAACAAGGACTGCCTTGTAATGCTATCAACAGGTTTCCTCAGTGTGTGTCCTATCCATCGCCATCGTCTTCTTCTCATCTCTTGTTCCACTGGCACTTGTCTAGTTCTTGTCATCAGTTCCACGTTGGTAACCTTGTCATACCATTTTAATCCCTCTATTCTACGCAAGCACCCATTTATGAAAGTCTGTAGCTTTTTGGTTGTTGTCTTTGTTGTTCTCCATGTCTCCGAGCCATACAATAGGACTGACTTCACATGTGAGTTGAAGATTCTTATTTTCGTGTTGGATCCAATTTCTCTTGATCTCCATATATTTCCCAATGCAATGAAAGCTCCTCTTGCCTTTTGTATTCTTATTTTGATATCGATGTCTGTCCCTCCAACTTTGTCTATATTACTGCCAAGATATGTGTATGATTCAACCTCTTGAATTGGTGTTTCTTCAAGTTCAACCCTGTTATCATTACCTGCATTTATTCTCATTATTTTTGTCTTTTCCCTGTGTATTTTCAGACCCAATTGCTGTGACCTCTCATCGAGTGTTTTCAATTTGTCCTGCATCTGATTACGGTTATGGTACAGAAGAGCCAAGTCATCAGCAAAATCCAGATCATCCAACTGCTTAGTCAGAGTCCACTGGATTCCATTTCTGTTGTGTGTTGTCGATGATCTCATAACCCAATCTATTGCCAGCAAGAAAAGAAATGGAGACAAGAGGCATCCCTGTCGCACTCCTGTTCTTATCCCAAACGGTTCTGTAAGCTGTCCTTCGTGAAGAACTCTGCATGTCATGTCTTCATATGTTTTCTTTATTAAATTAATGATCTTCAGGGGAACTCCATAATGCCTCATCAATTTCCAAAGTGATTCTCTGTCTACACTGTCAAATGCCTTTTCGTAGTCCACAAATCCGATGTATAGTGCTGAATTCCATTCCAGACTTTGTTCAACTATTATTCTCAAAGTGGCTATCTGGTCTGTACATGATCTGTTTTGTCGAAAACCTGCTTGTTCATCTCTCAGTTTCTTGTCTATGGACTCTTTTAATCTCTCGAGGATAATCCTGTTTAATACTTTTCCTGGCACTGATAGTAACATTATTCCTCTATAATTTGTGCACTCTTGTAAATTTCCCTTCTTAGGCAACTTAACCAGATATCCTTCCTTCCATTCTGCTGGTATCTCTTCCTTTTGCCAGAACTTTACCAAGTAATTTATATAACATCTCTGTAGCCGTGTCGATATCTGCTTTGATGGCCTCTGCTGGAATGCCATCAGGTCCAGATGCTTTTCCCTCTCTTAGAAGCTTTATGGCTTTCTTTATTTCTTCCTTCGTTGGTCTTTCACCGTTAATTTGTAGCTCTTCTTCTGCTGGCTGGATGTCCGGCGGGTTTTGTGGAGCTGGTCTATTGAGAAGGTCCCCAAAATATTCTGTCCACCTCTTCATTTGCTCTTGTATATTGCTGAGCAGTTTCCCATTCTTGTCTTTTATGAGGCAACTTGTTTGCTTGTATTTCCCTGTTAGCTTCTTTGTGCTGCTATACAGTTCTCTCATATTTCCTTTGGCTGCAGCATCTTCTACCTCTCTTGCCAACTCCTCAATATACTTCCTCTTGTCTCTTTTGATACTTCTTTTTACTTCTTTGTTTGCTTCTGTGTACACTTCTTGAGCCTTGGCTTTGGAGCTTCTAGTTTTGCTTGTGTTTAACTCTGCTTTCTTGTTTTTTCTGTCTTTTATCTTATTGATGGTTTCTGTTGTTATCCATGCTTTTTGTTGTCTTTCCCTTTTCCCCAGTATTTCTTCACATGTCTCCTTCCATACTGTTTTGACCTGCTGCCAATAGTCTTCTGTATTCTCTACATCTTCCAGCTGTTGGAGCACTTGGAATTTGTTGGATACTGTGACCGCAAATTTGTCTCTTGTTTCTTGATTTCTTAGCTGTCCTACATTAAACTGTTGTCTATAATTTTGCATTGTTGCATATCTCTTGAGTTTCATTTTTACTTTGGCTATCAGAAGATGGTGATCTGATGCCACATCTGCTCCTCTATATACCTTTACATCCTGCAATGATGATCTAAACTTCTTGTTTATGCATATATGATCTATCTGATTTTCTGTTCTATGGTCTGGTGATATCCATGTTGCCTTGTGTATTCTCTTATGTGGAAACATGCTTCCTCCTATAGCCAGTTGATATGAAGCACAGAAGTTTGCGAATAGCTCTCCATTTTCATTCATTACTCCTAGCCCATGTTTTCCCATGACTTCTTCGAATCCAGTGTTGGCTGTACCTATCTTTGCATTCATGTCACCCATCAAAATTGTGATGTCTCTTCTTTTTACTTTATCCATAATTTCCTGTAGTTTAGTATAAAATGCTTCTTTCACAGACTCTTCTTTGTCATTAGTTGGTGCATAACATTGGATGACATTTACATGAATTTTCTTTTTTTAGCTGTTTTGAAAGAAGCTGTTATTATTCTGGGTCCAACAGCTTCCCATTCAATTAGTGCTTCCTGTGCTTCTTTAGATAACATAAGAGCTACCCCTTCACTGTGGTGTGAACTTTCGTCTTCATGTCCTGAGGACAGCACCAATTCACCTGTGATGAGTTTCTTCCTGTCTACCCCCTTCCACTTTGTTTCACACATTCCCAGAACCTCGATTTTGTATTCCTTCATTTCTGCTGCTACTTGCGCCACTTTCCCTTGTTCGTTTAAATGCCCAACCCTCCTTAGTCGCTTTTTACGACATGCTTGGTAGGGGACAGTGTTACTATTCTTTGCTTCCCTTTCGGGCCCCGGTAACACATGGGTGATAGAAACCAGATAACAATGATATATTACAGAAACAGACCTGTGGTATAGAAACCAGATAACAATGATATATTACAGAAACAGACCTGTGGTATAGAAACCAGATAACAATGATATATTACAGAAACAGACCTGTGGTATAGAAACCAGATAACAATGATATATTACAGAAACAGAACCTGTGGTATAGACACCAGATAACAATCAACACTTGTTGGAGATTAAAAGGAAAAAGTGATTCTTGACAGAGTCCACCACCAGAAAATAACTGAATTCCTCGAAGACATAGGTATTGATGGAAAAGATATAAGAATACTCAGTAACCTTTATTGGGAGCAAACTGCTACAGTAAGATCTGGAAGGAATTATTCACCATACATAGACATAAAAAGAGGTGTCAGACAAGGTTGTGTGCTGTCCCCCTGCCGTTTTAATCTATACACCTAAACAATTTTCAAACAGATAAAGGAAATGCCAGGGCTAAACATCAGTGGAAGGTCAATAAACAACAGATATGCAGATGATACCGTTTTATTAGCTGAAAGTAAACATGATTTGCAAGAACTAGTGAACCAAATGAACAGTATAAGTCATGAATATGGATTGGACATTAATATTGAGAAAACAAAAACTATGATAATTAGCAAAACAGGCGATAAGCCCACATTAAAGATAAGCATAAATGGGACAATCCTGGAACAAGTCAAGAGCTACTCATATCTTGGTCATATAATAACAGAAGATGGCAGATGAAACAGAAATCAAGAAGAGAATAGGAATGGCCAAAGCTACATTCAACAACATAAAACAAATACTGACATCTAAACAGTTATCTCACAAATTAAAACTGAGAATCATAAAGTGTTATATATATTCTGCATTACTGTATGGGGCAGAAACATGGACGATGTATAAGCATTTGGAAGAAAGATTTGAGGCTCTTGAAATGTGGATATATAGAAGAATGGGGCGTATCTCATGGAAAGAGAAGAAAACAAATAAGGAGGTCCTACAAAATCTAGGTATAAAAAGAGAACTAATGAGGGAGATCAAAGTTAGGCAGCTAAAATACTTTGGCCACATAAAAAGGCATAACACCTTGTAAAAGACCATAATAGAAGGGCGAGATGAAGGCAAACGTGCAAGGGGAAGACAGTGCTTAAGTGGGAAGATAACATCAAGAGATGGACAGGAAAGAGTCTATCAGAGTACACCACCAAGACAAGAGACAGAAGACGTTGGAGATCCATTACAGCCAACCTTCGTTGTGGAGATGACAGCTGATGAAGATGATGATTACAGCAAGTAAGCTACTCCGGCAGTACTTGAGTATTCATCGCAGCGCCAGCCTGTCGTCCAGAAACGTGCTAAACTCTGGGTAATAACATCATCAGCGATGAGAACACAACCGTTAGAAAGTCGAAGTACCAGGAATATGCCTGTGTTTGTCGACACAGTGCAAACATCTGTTCTGTAATGGAAGTTGTGCGTCCAATGTTTGCTAACCATGTCACTTCTTGTAACGATGACATTCCAAGGCCATCAAAATCGCAAAGTCTTGACTCATGTGACATGACATCTTGGTCAGCTTTCTCAAAGAAAGATGTTAAATATTCATCGCCTTCACCTCACTGAACCAAAAATAAAAAATTAATTAGTTCGGACATTTCCAACATCCCTGTCAACATGCTGCACGAAGTAGCAGCTGACGTTCGCACAACAATGCAGGAATGTCTCACGAGGTGTGGAACACATTCGTGCTACACAACTGCCAAGAAGAGACAATCAAAACGTGCCGCTGTGAAATGCTGTTTGTTGATTATTTCTTTGACGTGGTATGCCCAATCTGTTCGTGTTAATGTTTGGCATTTACGCAACTAGAACAAGCCAGGTTTTTCTGGCTCACCGTGTATAATAAAAAGCCGCCTACGTTACCACCGTAAAAGTCTTAGTCAAGGAACACGCACGCCATATGAGACAGCTCAAAGCTAAGTGTCAAGCAGTAAAATACAACAAGGTTTATGCACGTGTTTGAAGAAGGAAATAATCCACATAAACTACGACTTTTCGTTAGTTGCATTTCCATAACAGCAAATAACATATGATAGCAGTCGAACAGAACAAATACAAAGAAAAGGTAAACCCACACAGTTTGAAAGAAGGACGTAGGCCTATTAATATAATCATTCAGCATTCACACATTTAACAATCACACAACCAATCAAAACTATTACAATTTGCAGGAAGCCCGCATTAAATCACGCATGCGCTCTTGCAGGGGTGGTTTGTGCATCAACTTAATTTACAGGAAGACGTTGCTAGACCCATGCAGACTTCATATTAGTCGCTTGTAGGAATTGCTTGACGGAGCAGAAGTCACACGTGTTCCTAGGTCTCCTTATAGTTTGGTTTGGTATTTAAGGACCATCTTCATTACACACGGACAACGCCATCAGTGCCCCGATCTCCTCCCTTAGATCACATAAGGAGTATCTCAACATAGTACACGAACTTTATAGCACCGGCGAGAATCCCAATGTGTGTATATAGGACATTTATACACAGACGTTTACAACGAACATTCATAATAACAACAAACTTAAATGTATTAAGACACTCCTCCTGCATCTACAAGGCCTAGATTTTAGGTAAGTATGGTGCGCCTACTCGCATGACTGATTTTCAATAGGGTAGGCTGACGTATCATCTTAAGTTACTAACACCTGTTCTTGTAACAGCAAGGCTCAAGGCCTAAGACGAAAAGCACTTAAAAGCCAAGGCAGAGAGCACGTTAAAGCAAGAAACCAAATATGTCCCCATTGACAACATCAGGAACAACTATGTTTAACTGGCTTACATGTATCTTATCGTTGTGATCTTCACTAACGCTACCACTACCATATCTTCACTATCGCTACCACTACCATATCTTCACTATCGCTACCACTACCATATCTTCACTATCGTTACCCCTACCATATCTTCACTAACGCTACCGCTACCATATCTTCACTATCGCTACCACTACCATATCTTCACTATCGCTACCACTACCATCTTTATGACTAATTTTTCTTTTAACAGTCATCAAGAAATCAGTGTCATAAATGCTACACTCACTATCACTATCTTCAACATCATCAAAACGCACTACACAACCATCATCATCACCCCTACTTTTCAGCTCTGTGCAGCATAAGCCTCCATTAAATCATTTACACGTGCAATGCCTCTTAGCTTCCCAAGGAGCACAGGTCTACAACAAATGCATGCCAAGTCTTCCTCATGTTACGTGCCATCAGCTCACTGCCTCCCTCGTGTCACGTGCCATCAGCTCACTGCCTCCCTCGTGTTACGTGCCATCAGCTCACTGCTCAGCTCACTGCCTCCCTCGTGTTACGTGCCATCAGCTCACTGTCTTCCTCATGTTACGTGCCATCAGCTCACTGCCTCCCTCGTGTTACGTGCCATCAGCTCACTGCCTCCCTCGTGTTACGTGCCATCAGCTCACTGTCTTCCTCATGTTACGTGCCATCAGCTCACTGCCTCCCTCGTGTTACGTGCCATCAGCTCACTGCCTCCCTCGTGTTACGTGCCATCAGCTCACTGCCTCCCTCGTGTTACGTGCCATCAGCTCACTGCCTTCCTCGTGTTACGTGCCATCAGCTCACTGCCTTCCTCGTGTTACGTGCCATCAGCTCACTGCCTTCCTCATGTCACGTGCCATCAGCTCACTATTGTGGTGAAGTGGGATGTTATAAATATTTATAGGGGACTTAGTGTACTGACTGAGATCAGCTGTGAAGGTATCTATATCTAATAAGTGTAGTGTATTATAGATAACCTTACTTGCTGCCACATATATATATATCTCAGTCAGAATTATTCTGGAATAGTGTGATGACTACGTTGTATGTCTAGGGTATGTGTATGATGAAGTGTAAGTCATAACAACAACAGACGGATAAACAATTTAATTTATTCCACCACACTTGACAACACTGTGACACTCACATACATATAACACTCTAAAGGATAACTTAAAGGAGTCACTGATAACTTTTCAAATAACAATATGTATTCATTGCTGTTATGAATGAATATGTGTCCTGATTCAATTACAAAGGGAACCAGGAATCACAATCAATTTTACTTACAAGTTATATGTACAGAATTTATCAATATGAATATTGTAATGACATATATTATTAAAAGTATCCTATGTGTGTCAGTTGTGTAGTAGTAATATGAGGTAATACTGGTTTTGTTTTGTTCAAGCTCTGTTGGTATTTGTCATCATGACTTCAATAGTTTGTCTTTAGGGGAACTATTATGGGAGATGTTCTCAGTTCCTGATATTAACACAATTTAATTCCCCTCTTAATGTTATTTTTACAAGGTCATTTTAAGCTGGGGGTACATAATTTTGAGCTCAGCTGGCCACATCAGCTTATCTGGCGTGATGGCGGCAGGAACAGACTCCTCTGCTCGACTCTCCCCTCGGCTCTGGAGACACCTCACTGATAGCTAAATGGACCAAGGAGTATGCTGTCCGACTCTGGATTCAGCAAAGCTCTGACCAGGTGCTGCTCAATACCATCAAGACCACGGTCCCACAATTCATGGAAACAAACACAGATACGTTGATTAGCAATGAATTCTGGCACAAAATACTGGCACAAATTCCCATCTGCTTATGTTCCAGGCTTTTATTTAACACAAATATGAGCTGGCTTCAACGCACTGTTGCTTTATCAAGCTTATTTGCACTAGTGGTCTCGAACTAACGCTCCTAAGTGAGTATATCAGCGAGTCTAGCCAATGGAGCCACGTTTCGACAAGTGTTTGAAAAAATGTTACCTTTCCACGTCTCCCCTAACAACGATAGATAGTATTTATAGCCCGACCAATCGTGGTTAGTCTTTCATTTGTTGCGCTCCAATCAATTTGGAGTTTACATGGTAGGCTATTTCTGTAACGTAAGGTTTTTTCAAACACGTTATAAAAAAATTTTATGAGCAGAAATGATTTCATGTTGTCAGGCATCCCCACTATTTTATTTTGGTTATAATTTATTAATTCCTGGACTATTTGCGTAACGTTTTACATATTCTTTGTCAGCAAGCCCTAAGGAACCCAAATATCCAAATTTAAAAGAGCTACGTGGCTGCGTTCAAAATATGCAATTCCTTCTACCTCCTGTTTCGAAGATGTGCTGTCTGGGTACTGTAATGTTTTCAAACGTAAACCCATCTATTGTCATCTTTCCTTATAAGCGTTTTTCAGGATTTTAAAACCTAACTCTGGGATGGGTAATGGATTTTATCACTGTTCGTCCAAAAAAGTTAGTGCATGTAGCCTAACACGCGTGATAGTAGTAATTGTGTATCGCGTTACGCTTGTTGGGGGTGGCATTAATAGCGAGACGCGTGTTTAATTTTGCATGCGTTCCTGATTTTATTCGCCCCTCTCTCTTTCTTCTTCTTCTTCTTCTTTCGTTCGCTTGAACTATATTGTCTATATCTGCAATGTTGTTTCTTGTATAAACTTCACTGTCTTTTGTAGTTATTCAAGATATTTTCGAGCTCTAATTTTTTGCTGTAGCCGTCTTTTTTACTATTGACGCCTTCAGCATTCCAGTGCATCTCTTTCTATTTGAGTCCATCTGTTCGTTCGTTTTGGTAACGCAGTATAATTAATGTTAGGATTAATTTAGGTCATTACGCAGTCTGCCTCTCAATGTTTTTCCAAGAAATACAGCACACGTTTCATTGAAGAAAGCGGGTATAATACAGTAAGCTTTTACTATCAACGTGAAAGCGTTACAATTTGCAGACGAAGTAGAAAACAAGGGGGATTTCGAGTACCTTCTTTGTGACAGCACTGTTATTTTACCATTGCTCTTTTCTTTATTAATTTTATTTGTTAGGCTTCATATTTACCTAATAATTTATATATGTGGATTAGAATATTCCACGACACCTCCCCTCTTAAAACAGACATTATATGTCAGTCCTTTATTCTATATACACATAGAGAAATTTATTATTATTTCTGGGGTTTACGGTGATTCTCATCACACGGATGGCGGCTTAAAAAATCCGCTCCCAAATTGGTTTTTCCAGATATATACTCAATGCTAAAATTATATGGAGCCAAAAGTAAAGACCATCGGAGTAACCTGGAGTTCTCATGCCTAGCCTGTGCTAGAAACGATAAAGGTTTGTGGTCTGTTTGCAACTTAAATGCCTTCCCATATAGATAAATATTGAATTTCTTTATCGCCCATATTACTGCAAGACATTCTTTTTCGCTAGTTGAGTAGTTGATTTCAGCTTTATTCAACTTTCTGCTAGCATATGCCACTGGGCTTAATTCCCCATCCAATGCATCTGATTTCTGTAGTAGAGTTGCACCTAACCCAATATTACTTGCATCCGTCCTTACTATGAATTCTTGACTTAAGTCAGGTAATTTCAAAATGGGTTTACTTGTGAGCTTTTCCTTCAATTCTTGGTAAGTCATTTCACATTGTGGTGTCCATGTAATGCGATCTGGATGTCCTTTACGTGTCAATTCAGTTAACGGTGCACATATGGAATTAAAGTTTTTGATATACTTCTGGTAGAAACCACATAATGAGACAAAGGATCTCACGTCCTTCTTGGTTTGTGGTCTCGGGGCTTTCTGTAGTTTCTCTAAATTCTTTGGGTCAGGGGTCATGTTTCCCTGATAAACTGTGTGTCCCAAAAATTCCAATTCTTTACATCCAACGCAACATTTGGTGGGTCGGGCTGTTAAATTTGCCTCCCTAAGTCGATTAAACAGCATGTTCAGAGAGTCAATGTGTTCCTCAAATGTTTCTGTGGCTATCAGGATATCATCCATGAAATTTGTGATGCATGGATTATTCAGAGGGTCCAATAATTTTATCATCATTCTAGAGAAGACACTAGGCGCATTCTTCAATCCAAATGGCAATCTATTAAACTCATAGTGTCCTTCTGAGGTACTAAAGGCTAGGTATGGTCTAACCTCAGGCTTTACTGGAATCTGATAGTATCCTTTACTCAAATCCACTTTTGAGAAATATTTAGCTTTATTTAGTCTGGCAAACAGCTGAGTTGTATCCGGCAATGGATCCACCTGTCCTTCTGTAATAGCATTCAGTCTCCTGTAATCTATACAGAGTCTATGTTCTCCAGAGGGCTTCCTTAAGAGTACCACACCGGAACTATATGAGGATTCACTGTGCGAAATAATTCCTTCCTTCAACAGATAGTCTATCTCTTCCTTCAAAGCTTTCTCCTTAGCAAACGGAATCGAATATGGTTTCATACAGACAGGTGTGGGGTCTATCAGTTTCATATCATATTCCAATAGGTTTGTATGCCCTGGTCGGTCTGTTAACACCTCTGCATGATTATTTAGAACCTGTTGCACTCTCTCTTTCTGAGTTTTCGTTAAATGTGTACTGATTTTTACCTGTGCTGCTGTCTCACAGGGGTGTAATGGATATTCAAATGATGAAAGTGGTTCCTTTTTCATCTCCATGGCGATGGACAAGGTCAACAAGTGTGTCTCTTCCTGATGTTCTCTTTCCAAATATTTCTTCAGGAGATTCACATGATAGATTTTTTCTTTCCCCTTCTTATCTATCTTATAATTTGTTCTAGACACCTTCTCTAAAACTGTATATGGACCCTGCCATCCAATTTGTAACTTATTCTGACTCCCGGGCAAAAGAAGCAGTACTTTCTCTCCCACAGCCAAATCTCTGTCTTTCGCCTTCCTGTTATAATAGGCAGCATGTTTCTTCCTGGCTTGTTTCAAATTTTCATTGGCAAGTTTCCAGCCAGTTTTCAAACGAGTGGTCAGCTCATTCACATATTGGTATGAAGATGTAATGTTTTCCTCTGCCTTTTCATCAGTCCACGTTCTTAACATAGCTTCATATGGACCTTTAATTGTGTGGACCTATTTGTCCATGCACCGGTATGGTCTCTTCCACTCGAAGCTTTATAGTGATGATTTTTCCTCCCAGAATTATCATTCACAAAACGACCGCTACCAATTTTTCTTGTCTTGGGGCTTTCTCCCCTCTTAAAATTCTTGATGAGAGATTTCCTCTCTACATCTTCTTCCTCCAGTTGGTTTAAGTCCGATTGAGGGATTGTCGGCTTATCCTGGGGTAAGACATCTTTTTGCACTCTCCGCATAGTGGCCATTGTAAAACAGTTAAGTGAAGCTTGTCCGTGAAAAGGGGCTTCCCATTCCATTTGGTCCACTTTATCAAATCTATATTTCTTTTATTATCAGGCCTAATTTTGCCCCGTGGCGTGTCCAGGTCCTGATCCATGTTCCCACTTGTGGGTGTTCCCTCATGTGCTATGCTACACCTTTCTACAAAATTCTCAATGTCCCATCTTGCTTTGGGCCAATAATAATTGTGAGCCACCTTTTGAATGATGGTACCTATCTTCTCATGGTCCCCATCTGGTTTCACATGTAAGCTCCTTATTAAGTCTGCCCTATATCTTTTAGGAAGTACCAGCTGTCCGTGACCTTTGGATCTAGCTCCAGTCTTCCTATACATCAACTTGTTTTTCATGTAAAAATCTCCCTTGCCTGGAGTTGTATGACAAGTTGACAATTTTCTGAAACAAGGCTTGAGTGTTTTATCCCCAGCCTGTGCCTTCCTCATCTCTTCTGGAGTGGTATCTAACATAATATCCTCCTCCTGTCTTGAGGTCGACCTGACCTGATGGGTTGCCATATACACAGGTTTCCTTCTGCAACGGTCAGTGTCATGATTGTCCATCTGACAATTTTTACACCACCTTTTTCCTTGGTTGAAAGATTTTCTTTCATCATATTTCCTTTCATCGAATTGTGGGAATTTATTTTTATTTTCATACCGTGGCCTATCAAATTGGTGCTTACCTTTATTTTGATCCTTAGGATCAAATTTATTAAAGTTCTGTGGTGCCCTAAAGTTATCCACTTGTTTCTTTTTATTACCTGTTACCTCTGCTTGAGCTGCTTGATACCTTTCAGCAACATTTAGCAACTCACCCAGCCTCTCTGCACCTTGTTCCATGAGAAACTTTCTCAGGTCTGGAGCCATGGACTCTCTTAATTGCTCTATAAGGACCATTTCCTTAAGATCTTGGGTTTTCCCCAGAGAAGTCCATTTCTCCAAGTATGTCTCTATTCGTGCAGAGAACTGGTGATAGGTTTCACCTGACAGTAGTTTAGCATTCCTAAATTTTTTCCTATAAAATTCTGCATTCTTTTCATACCTTAACAAAAGAGCCTGCTTTAGCATGTCATAATTTTCCTGATCACCTCTGCTCATTTTTGCAAAAACTTCATAAGCTGCCCCACGAAGTCCCTGAGATAACTTTAAGCTCCACCTTTCTCTCTCTAACCCATACGTGGTAGCTAATAGTTCATACCTATTTAGGTAGCTCTCTATATCATCGTCTTTCTCAACAAAATGATCTAAATGAAAATTCATAGCTGAGGTTGAGGCTCCTTGGCTAGCAGTGGCATCAGAGGCAAAGGGACTGGCACCATTTTCAGGAGCATGGCCCTGAAACTCAAACTCCCTTATTCGTAACTCATGTTCCCTTTGTAATCTCTTCTCCTCCTTTTCTGCTTCCCTTTCTGCAGCTAATCTCTTGTCTTCCCTTTCTGCAGCTAATTTCTTCTCTTCCCTTTCTGCAGCCTGTCTTCTTTCCTCGGCTTCCAATGCTTTAGCCTCTTTGTCAGCCTCAATCTGCAACCTCTTAGTCTCAGCCTCAGCTTGCAACCTCTTAGTCTCAGCCTCTAACTTTCTTTCGGCCTCTTTTTCTAATCTTCTTTCTTCGCGTTCAATAAATTTGTCACATTCCGTAGTGACATAGGCAACCATAACTTGCCCATCTAATCCTAACTCTTTTGCAGTCTGTACAGCAGCAGATCGAAACTTGGCCAGGTCCGCCATTGTCTATCAGGTAAATTTCTACAATGTCTAACCAACAATTTAATCTCTAAATATATCTAATGGACAACACAGGCACCGTGAGCTCAACCTTATTTAATTCCACCCAAGGATACCTTTTAATTCTTATATTCCCTGAAGTGAATTACCCCCAATATTTTTAATAGGGAAAGATTCAAAATCCCAAGAGCGAGACCCCAATATATGTGGTGAAGTGGGATGTTATAAATATTTATAGGGGACTTAGTGTACTGACTGAGATCAGCTGTGAAGGTATCTATATCTAATAAGTGTAGTGTATTATAGATAACCTTACTTGCTGCCACATATATATATATATCTCAGTCAGAATTATTCTGGAATAGTGTGATGACTACGTTGTATGTCTAGGGTATGTGTATGATGAAGTGTAAGTCATAACAACAACAGACGGATAAACAATTTAATTTATTCCACCACACTTGACAACACTGTGACACTCACATACATATAACACTCTAAAGGATAACTTAAAGGAGTCACTGATAACTTTTCAAATAACAATATGTATTCATTGCTGTTATGAATGAATATGTGTCCTGATTCAATTACAAAGGGAACCAGGAATCACAATCAATTTTACTTACAAGTTATATGTACAGAATTTATCAATATGAATATTGTAATGACATATATTATTAAAAGTATCCTATGTGTGTCAGTTGTGTAGTAGTAATATGAGGTAATACTGGTTTTGTTTTGTTCAAGCTCTGTTGGTATTTGTCATCATGACTTCAATAGTTTGTCTTTAGGGGAACTATTATGGGAGATGTTCTCAGTTCCTGATATTAACACAATTTAATTCCCCTCTTAATGTTATTTTTACAAGGTCATTTTAAGCTGGGGTACATAATTTTGAGCTCAGCTGGCCACATCAGCTTATCTGGCGTGATGGCGGCAGGAACAGACTCCTCTGCTCGACTCTCCCCTCGGCTCTGGAGACACCTCACTGATAGCTAAATGGACCAAGGAGTATGCTGTCCGACTCTGGATTCAGCAAAGCTCTGACCAGGTGCTGCTCAATACCATCAAGACCACGGTCCCACAATTCATGGAAACAAACACAGATACGTTGATTAGCAATGAATTCTGGCACAAAATACTGGCACAAATTCCCATCTGCTTATGTTCCAGGCTTTTATTTAACACAAATATGAGCTGGCTTCAACGCACTGTTGCTTTATCAAGCTTATTTGCACTAGTGGTCTCGAACTAACGCTCCTAAGTGAGTATATCAGCGAGTCTAGCCAATGGAGCCACGTTTCGACAAGTGTTTGAAAAAATGTTACCTTTCCACGTCTCCCCTAACAACGATAGATAGTATTTATAGCCCGACCAATCGTGGTTAGTCTTTCATTTGTTGCGCTCCAATCAATTTGGAGTTTACATGGTAGGCTATTTCTGTAACGTAAGGTTTTTTCAAACACGTTATAAAAAAAATTTTATGAGCAGAAATGATTTCATGTTGTCAGGCATCCCCACTATTTTATTTTGGTTATAATTTATTAATTCCTGGACTATTTGCGTAACGTTTTACATATTCTTTGTCAGCAAGCCCTAAGGAACCCAAATATCCAAATTTAAAAGAGCTACGTGGCTGCGTTCAAAATATGCAATTTCTTCTACCTCCTGTTTCGAAGATGTGCTGTCTGGGTACTGTAATGTTTTCAAACGTAAACCCATCTATTGTCATCTTTCCTTATAAGCGTTTTTCAGGATTTTAAAACCTAACTCTGGGATGGGTAATGGATTTTATCACTGTTCGTCCGAAAAAGTTAGTGCATGTAGCCTAACACGCGTGATAGTAGTAATTGTGTATCGCGTTACGCTTGTTGGGGGTGGCATTAATAGCGAGACGCGTGTTTAATTTTGCATGCGTTCCTGATTTTATTCGCCCCTCTCTCTTTCTATTTGAGTCCATCTGTTCGTTCGTTTTGGTAACGCAGTATAATTAATGTTAGGATTAATTTAGGTCATTACGCAGTCTGCCTCTCAATGTTTTTCCAAGAAATACAGCACACGTTTCATTGAAGAAAGCGGGTATAATACAGTAAGCTTTTACTATCAACGTGAAAGCGTTACAATTTGCAGACGAAGTAGAAAACAAGGGGGATTTCGAGTACCTTCTTTGTGACAGCACTGTTATTTTACCATTGCTCTTTTCTTTATTAATTTTATTTGTTAGGCTTCATATTTACCTAATAATTTATATATGTGGATTAGAATATTCCACGACAACTATCTTCCTCGTCATTTTCCCCTGTGTCTCCAATTCTATTCTATGTGCCAAATTCAGAGGTTTTCCTAGAAGAAGAAAAGTTAGTCAGCAACCAAGACTCCATTCGGCTTTATCTATGTTGCGTCATATGCCTCCTTACCACAGAACCGTCACTTGTCTTGGACGGGTGAGTTTTTTTTTCCCCCTTTAGTCAAGTTGTTCATATCGTTTGTTGAAATTTGTGTGGCTTACAATTTCTAAAGGATGGGGTGGCCGGTCTCACACCCAATCCTCCATATATGCCATGTTACAACCTGCATGGGAAGTTTAAGTGTTACTATTCTTTGCTCTCCTTTTGGACCCGGGTAACACACAGGTGCTTCCCTTAATAATAATAGTAGTAATAATAATAAGAACAATATTACCTTAACATTCGGGATCAAGTGAACGCCATCCATCAAGATAATCCAACGTATCCACATAAACAAGTGATCTCACACGTGAGGAAACAAAAATACACACAAAGCACCAGTAATAACTCAAGTGTCTTTCTTGTGTATCTTCTGGGTTACTTTTACAATCAGCAAACAATTGACAGATCTTCAGACACGTACGTATTTCGTAAGTGTCAATAAAACACTTTCTTGAGAACAATCGTACAGGAAGCTCTGTACTGACTTCTGAAAATCCTTCTCAACTCGTAGTCCCAAACTTGTATCCAAGAATTCTTGCGTTGTTAACTGTAAAACAAAAACAAAAAACAAAAAACAAGAAAGTTAAAAAACATGAATAAACATATATTTTTCGGACCATAATATAGGCATGTTAGTTTAAAAAAAAAAAGATTAATAGTTAAGACATATCAGTCTGAATATCTGGCTCAACAAATCATAGTCAAACAATGGCACTATTTACAAAATAACAGAGATGTGGATACTAATCGTTCAAACTGTATGATGTTGTAATGGTTCCATTTTAGTTACTATAATATTGAGAAAATCAAAGCAATATTACAAATTGTGACCCGCCCGGTTGCCGACACACTGCAAACATCCCAGTTAGAATATTAACAGTGGTTAACAGACGATGTCGTCTCCATGTTTCGTGAAATAACGTGACTTATTAAGATAGCTCGTGTAAACATGTGTTAGAGTGTTCGATTGGCTAAGCGGTTAGAGCACTTTCCTTTCGCGACACAGTTACTGGGTTCCAGGATTGAAATCTGGTAGCATGACGCTTCAGTCTACACAGCTATAAATGGGTACCTACCTTTGCTGTTGATTTATGGAGGCAAAGGCAGAGACAAAAGGAACATATATAGCTGGACCTAGTATGGTGATGTCTCTAACACTTTACTCCCCTGAGGCAGTTTCTCCTATAGGACTACCGTTACCTTTGAACATGTGTTAAGCGGACCAAAACAAGAACAAAGATTGATTCATGAACTTCCAAAACATCAAACCTGAAAGCTCAGTACTCACGTAAAGTGCTCTGAACCGATTGAGATCAAATCTGAATTAGGTCGATAAATTACTGTCACAGACTTAAATACCAACATACATCAAAATCTATACAGTCGCTGAAGTTGTTTCAGGTGACAGACAGACAGACAGACGGACGGACAGACAGACAACGTGAAAGTAGCAACACCTTTCTGTCAATTTCGAGTGTGACAGCGCTGACAATGAAATAGCGGTGTAACAAACCAACTTGTAACCATGACGACCAGGCGGAGAACGTGTCAAATACTCCTACCCAATTTACTGAAGCTGACAGATCAAGTATAAACAGACTTAATGAGGAAGCGACAGTCTTAAAACAACAATAACAACTCGCGAGACACCCCCGTAACAATAATACAACATTCCTGGAAAACTTAATTTTGTTTATTTTTATTTTACACTTGTCACACAAAATATTTGCAGACATCCATACACCTCTCTTTGTGTGTGTGTGTGTGTGTGGCAAAGGTAGTACCACAGCAGATACTGCCGTGGGGAGATTAGTGTTAGACACTTCACTACACTAGAACCAGCATCGAGAGGTGATGTGACTAGTTCCTTCCCTCGCTGTCTTTTCCTTCCCTAGCTCAAGAGCAAAGTCAGGTACCCATTTACAGTTGGGTAGACGGGAACATGTCGATACCGTGAATCGAGCCCGGAATCTTTGCTGCAGGAGACCAGCGCTCTAACCACTCTCTCAATCGTACGCACCACACATAGGTAAACTAGGCAAATGTAAACAGGCACACAGGTAGCTTTAGCGATGATCTCTACAAGAACAATCCAAACACCTGAGATTCTGTCTTAGAACCTGCCTGAAATTGGTCGAACAATTTTCTCCAAAGTCGCAAATATGAAAACTAATCAGCATTAGTTCAGCGGTTCTTGAGTTATTTCTTGCGATAGAGGACGGGCTGACAGACAAAGTTAAATTGGTCGCGCTTACTGCAATATTCAATAAGAAACGTGCAAAAAATGTAACGTAAAAAACTGAACAGTAATTCACAGTTGTTAACGTGGATAGGGGACACAATTATCTCAATTATTTCTATCAATGCTAAAAAAAAAAAAAATTGCTAGAGAAAACATTACCACAATAACACAAGAACGGCTCTGGTGCAGCCTACTCATAAGCGGTTTAACTTTAGTGGTTGCCCTATGTTACTTTTGTGACCGCATGGCTTACTACACTACCGTTTATACGTGTTAGAATATAGAAATAACAGACGTAAAGCAAATAAGGCGTTTTCGCACAAAACGCAGGGTCATTAAAGTTCAGTTGGCAGTCACGATGAAGAGAGACAAAGATAGTGCAGTCCCAGGGAAAATATTAAATGCGTGTTTTGAATGGAAAATTTTGTGAAATGAGAGTTGCTATTTTGGTTTTTTTCCGTTGTTTAGAGAGAGAGAGAGAGAGAGAGAGAGAGAGAGAGAGAGAGAGAGAGGCGTGTGGAAATAGTCGAAAAGCTGAGAAAACGTGTGCAAATGTAAATAATTGAACCGTGTGAAAAAAGAAAGCATCGTGTGAAAATTGGCGGGAACAAATAAGAAATAGTATAAATAGGAGAGAATTGCGAGAAAGGGCAGTGATTTCAGGATTTATGATTCCAATGATTCCATGATTTTGGACTTTTGAGGATTTAACAAAAAGTGTTAAGTGAACTTCGTCTTTGAGAATATCAAGACAAGTTTTTAAGTAGACAAGTTAGTATATTATTCCATTGTATATATATAATAATAATAGCCCCTTCAGTCATAACTGACTATGGGAATGCGCCCCTGAGGTGACAGCCCTCAGCTGCTTATTTTCTTGGTGCTCCTTTCGACGTTTTCTCCCCTCCTCTGCTTGTTGTGTGAGCCTCTCTTCGCCCAATCTGAGGTGGCGCCGTAAATAGCATCGCCACTTAGTGCGATCGGCAGCTTCATCCTCCCATGTTGCTGGATCCATGTCCAATGCCCTCATATCTCTCTTGCACACATCTTTGAACCTCAGCTGTGGTCGCCCAACTGTTCTCCTGCCATCTGCTAATTGTCCGTAGAAGATATCTTTTGGGGTGCGACCATCTTCCATGCGACGAACATGGCCAAGCCAGCAAAGTCTGCGCTGTCTAAGCAGTGTATACATACTTTGAAGGCCAGCACGTGACAACACCTCGACATTAGTCACTTTATCTTTCCACGAGATGCCGAGGATGCGGCGTAGACACCGTAAATGGAAGGTATTGAGCCTTCTTTCTTGCTTAGCATAGGTCGTCCAGGTCTCGCTGCCATATAGAGGTGTGCTGGTGACGCAGGCATTATATATCGCAGCTTTGGTCTTCATTGTGAGTTTGGAGTTTCCCCAAACACGCGATGTGAGGCGGGCAAAGGTAGCTGCAGCTTTGCCAATGCGGCTGTCGATTTCTGTATCCAGTGAGAGTTTGTCATTGATGGTAGACCCTAGGTATGTGAAGTGATGCACCACTGCCAATTCATAGTTATCGATAGTGATAACTGGTGCAGCACCCGCGACCTGACTCAGCACATTCGTTTTCTTTAGACTTATTGTGAGGCCAAAGTCCTTGCATGCTTTAGTGAAGCGATTCATCAGGTTCTGAAGCTCCTGTTGGCTTTGAGTGACGACTGCATCATCATCAGCGAACAACAAGTCCCTTATAGTGACCCTTCTGAGTTTTGTTTTTGCCTTCAGCCTTGAAAGATTAAACAGACGGCCATCTGACCTAGTGTGAAGGCATATTCCTTCAGTTGCATCTCTGAAAGCATGTTTCAAGAGTAGGGCAAAGAAGATCCCGAAGAGGGCCGGAGCCAGAACACAGCCTTGTTTAACGCCACTTCGTATGTCAAAGGGCTGCGACGTGCTTCCAGCATATTGGACTGTTCCCTTCATGTCGTCATGGAATGACTTTATCATTTCCAGCATTTTAGAAGGACAGCCTATTTTCAGGAGGATTTTGAAGAGTCCATCCCTACTAACAAGGTCAAATGCTTTTGTGAGGTCTATAAAGGCGATATATAAAGGCCTTTTCTGCTCTCTTGATTTTTCCTGAAGCTGGCGGACAGAGAAGATCATGTCTGTTGTTGATCTACCAGCTCGGAATCCACACTGAGACTTTGGATATATGCGCTCAGCTAACTTGTGTAGTCGCGTTAAGACGACTTTGGCAAAAACCTTACTAACGATACTAAGAAGAGAGATGCCTCTGTAGTTATTGCAATCACTTCTGTCTCCTTTATTTTTGTGTGTGTGTATATATATATATATATATATATATATATATATATATATATATATATATATATATATATATATCATTGTGGATATATAAATGTTCCTCTTGGATAACCAACCATCATTGTGAAATTTACAGTGTTTGCCTAATGACATCAATAAACTCTAATTGAATTTCTACATTGCTGTGTTTTATTTGGAACGTACAGTTGGAACATTTGAAAACCATTACAAGAGATTGCTTATCACTAAGCCTAAAGGGAAGAATGAACCTGGAAAGAAAAATGAGCAAAAGTCAAATTACCATCTCTGGCGGAAGGCCAGTTAGCACTTGAATAACATTAACATCAAAAGGATTAACTCCAATTAAAAATAAAATCAATATAACTACTTGCACATTTAACTGACGCGGGCACATAACACACTTATTGGTGCCGTAACCAGCCCGGTTACACTTTATAAACAAGACAAATGAATTCATACAAGTTATAAAGATCACGTAACTAGTTCCAACTGTAAAAGAAGACAGAATACATTTAATTGTAAACCTTCATATAAATGATATAGAACATCAGAATTTGTAACTTAATGTTGAGCGTTTTCGACTTATTCATTTCATTGCTGTTTATTGCTCATTATTCTTTCTGAGTTTACTTAACACTGATTACATTTTCTTTGCCATTTCCTTTTCGTTGTCTACTATTTCGTCGTGACTATCGTTTTCTTGTTATAGCTGCTCCAGTTATACTAATAGACAATATCTGGCTAAAGGACAGTAGGGCGACCGGAGCTGAGATCCAAAGATGTGTGCATGAGAGACATGAGAGCACTGAACATAAATCCAGCAACTTGTGAGGAAAAAGCTGCCGATTGCACCATGTGGCGATGCACCTTGCGGCGCCTTATCAGACTGGACGAAAAGAAGCTCTCACAACAAGCAGAAGAGAAAAGGAACACCTTGTAAAAAATCAGCAGAAGACTATCACCTAAGGGGCGCATTCTCATAGTCAGTAATGACAGATGGGTGCGACTACTAGTTATACTAATAACAGAGTGTAAAGAAACGTTTACCAATGAATTAACACGAAAACTATGAACAAAACAAAACACAGTAACCAGCACAGATTGGTGGAAAGCCTAACTAACTATACCATTGCTTTCTGTGTACTACCGTCCTGGAAGCGTACTTGCGACCCACGAATTGTGTCCTTTTTCGTCACAGTCCGCACTTTCGTCCATATATTTGTTAATCTGTATGCTTGTCTGTTAGCCTGTGTGCATGTCTTTTTGTCTATCTACATCTTAGATTATGTCTTCCATCTATCAACCAGACATTAATGCATGATTAAACTAACTAATAACGAGCAATAAAAACGCAACAACCAGTAGTTTATCTGCCCTTCCCTTCGTCAATCAAGCTCCCATTCTTTCTTGACATATTCTGAATATATTTTCTAGAGCTGTAATCTCTCTCTCTCTTTCTCTCTCTCTCTCTCTCTGTGTGTGTGTGTATGTGTGTGTGAGTGAAGACAGTCCTGTTTGTAAATTCGTATTTTTCCCCAAAGCAATCTCATTCACCCAGCGTTCCATTCGCTACCATTTCTGCCTAGCTCTAAATGTGATTTTATTTTATTTTCTCTACTCAATTGGCAAATGTAAACCCCTTGTCTCTCTCCTCTTCACTCTCTCAACCCTATCTCAGATTTTATTACCTTCTCTCCTGTGTATAGCGGACATTTTGCCCTCAGCAATGTTGTTATCATGATTATCTGTCAGTTTCTATTTATTTTTTAAATCTCTCTGTGCTCATCGTGGTCTCATGTGTTATATTTGTTATGTTTTACCCCTCCTGCCTCTTCCCAGGTCAGAACTCATTATCTGTTTACCCTCATTCCCCCATAGACCCCCCTCCCCCCAAATCCCTATCAACCCCGGCCACTTCTCCGTGATACAAACATCAATAACGCAATCATCTGGCCAGCAGCAGCGCAAGTACACAAAGTACACAACCTTCTGCGAACATGCCTGATTGGAAAGGTCAGCGTGCGCATGAGCAGACGGACATTTGAGGAAGACCCCGGGAACATTGGTCCAGACTGTCTTGCAGACAAACATTTGACGTCTGCATGTTAAACTGACCTGGCAACGACATCATCATCAACTATCTCCTTTGTGCTCTGTACAGAGCATGCAAACACCATTGTAGTTGATTCCCACAGGAAGCCTGCACCAACTATTCACAAGCTCTAGTACCGGTGGTTTCTGTAGCATTTTTTTTTTACATGATCAGGTTGCTAGCGCCCCCCCAATCATAATCTCATATTAGTCGCCTTATACGACATGCATGAGTGCGCAGTTTACCTGTTCTTTATGTATCTCCTCCGAGATCTCCGGGACTTACACGACACAGAAACTACTACACACACATAGACGTAATCTGTCTCAGGAATTTCTAACTTGTCATGTACGAATAAAAGATCAACAAACATAAATAAGAACGCAGAAGACTCCATGACAAAAGAAAAGAAAAAAATACTAGAAATGAAGAGATACATTTTGACCAATAATAAAAATAGACATAATGTAAGAAAAACATGAAGGCAAAGGGGACAAGATAAAAGAATATAAATGGAATGGCAAAGAACAGAAATTAACTAGTCAGTCAGAATATGTCGTCAGAGCTAACGTCAGAAAATATAGATAGCATAGTCACACTTTATTTTGTAGATATTACGTATCTTAGTCAATCTGAAGACAGCCTCAGTAAATTCTACACGTAATTAGACAATTGAGGACAAGTCGCCATATAATAATAATAATAATAAATTCTTTAAGCGCCAAACACGGCGCATAAGGCAGAAACCAGTGCTCTCCAGGTTGTTCGTTGTGACGCCACTCCTCTTAGCTCTTGCACATTATTTAGGCCCAACGTTCTTCCTTCTCTTATTATTGTTCTTCTGAGTGTTTCTTTTGGTCTTCCTTTTTTCCGCTTACCCTCAGGAACCCAAGTGAGCGCCTGTAGTGGTATTCTGTTGTTTTGCATTCGTAGGACATGACCGATATATGACCATCGTCTTTTCCTTATATAGTCGGAGACATATTTCTGCCTAGAGTCTTCTCTTATTTGTCGATTAGTCTTGAATTCTTTCCAACTGATGTTCATGAGTTTTCTAAGACATTTGTTCTCGAATGTATTCAGCTTGTTCTCCAATGATTTTGTTATTTTCCAACTCTCACAGCCGTATGTTAACACTGAGATAACATTTGAATTAAACAGACGAAGCTTGGTATGTATATTCAATGATCGTAATTTCCAAATGTTAGATAATCTATTGAAGGCGCTAGCTGCCAAAGCAATTCTAGTATGGATTTCTCTTGTGTCACCATCCTGAGTCATTTTACTGCCTAAATAATTGAAACTTTCAACTTTCTGTAGTTTTTCCCCGTTCAAGATGATATCAAAGGTCTCGTTAGAAAAGTTCATAGCTTTAGTTTTAGAGGCATTTATTTGGAGACCAATTTTAACCGAGAGATGACACAAATTATTTATTGCTTCTTGGGATTGTCTTGGTGTTGAACTTAAGAATGCTACATCATCTGCGAAATCCAGGTCCCCCAGGAATTTTCCATTTGTCCATTTTATACCCAATTGTTCATTGTGGGTATAGTTTCTCATAACCCAATCAATAGCTATTCCAAAAAGTAGTGGTGACATAATACAGCCTTGTTTCACCCCTGTTTCTACTGTAAACCATTCTGTATTCCCTTTATTTGTTCTAACACAACATCTTGCATTGTCATATAGCGCTTTGATTATATGCTGAACCAAAAATGTAAAATAACAGTAAATAACTGACGCCAAGACTAAACCTTACATCACAATGACAGTCACAAACTGACGCCAAGACTTAACCTTACATCACAATGACAGTCACAAACTGACGCCAAGACTAAACCTTACATCACAATGACAGTCACAAACTGACGCCAAGACTAAACCTTACATAACAATGGCAGTCACAAACTGACGCCAAAACTAAACCTTACATCACAATGACAGTCACAAACTGACGCCAAGACTAAACCTTACATCACAATGACAGTCACAAACTGACGCCAAGACTAAACCTTACATCACAATGACAGTCGCAAACTGACGCCAAGACTAAACCTTACATCACAATGACAGTCACAAACTGACGCCAAGACTAAAACCTTACATCACAATGACAGTCACAAACTGACACCAAGACTAAACCTTACATCACAATGACAGTCACAAACTGACGCCAAGACTAAAACCTTACATCACAATGACAGTCACAAACTGACGCCAAGACTAAAACCTTACATCACAATGACAGTCACAAACTGACGCCAAGACTAAAACCTTACATCACAATGACAGTCACAAACTGACGCCAAGACTAAAACCTTACATCACAATGACAGTCACAAACTGACGCCAAGACTAAAACCTTACATCACAATGACAGTCACAAACTTGGCGTAATATAGTTTCCCTATGGTGTTAATTAGGAAAAAGGACAAATCTATAAGAATTTTTATCGATTATAGACGGCTAAACGCAGTGTCCATTCGAGACGCGGAACCTCTTCCCGTGCTTGAATCACTTCTTGACAGACTTTCTACTGCCACCTTCTTTACTAAATTTGATTTATCAAAGGGTTACTGGCAGGTCCCGTTGTCTGGCAAATCTAAACCGTACACAGCTTTCGCTACGCCTTTAGGTTTGTTCCAGTTTAACTATATGTCTTTTGGTCTTGTCAATGCTCCTGCTACTTTTGTACGCATGATGAGACTATTTTCTAATCATGAGGACTTGATTACCTACATAGACGATATATGTTTATTCCATCAGTCTTGGAATGATCATATGTATGGTATCCACTCTCTATTAGATACCTTACGAAGTCATAACATTACAGCTCGACCATCTAAAACGAAAATAGGTTTTTCGGAAATTACCTTTCTCGGTCATAAGGGTTGGAGGTGGGTTCTTAAAACCTGAAGATTTTACAGTGTCCAAAGTTCTCAATCTAGATATCCTTCGAACGAAAAAACAAGTTCGAAGCCTTTTAGGTCTAATAAACTATTACAGAAGATTTTTACCTAATTTTTCTGATTTAACTGCAGTGTTGTCCGCGTTGTTGAAAAAAGACGCGGCAAAGAAAATAATCTGGTCCCATGTTTGTGATGATGCATTAAACATGATTAAGAATGCCTTTTCGAAATCGCCAATATTACGTTTGCCTGATATTCGAATACCTTTCACTCTCAGGGTAGACGCCAGCGATGTCGGAATAGGAGGAACACTAATGCAAGAGTTTGAAGGTCACATGCATCCCATCATGTATGTGAGTAGGAAGCTTACCACCACAGAACAAAAATATCCGATTGTGGAGCGAGAGCTGCTCGCTATCGTTTTTTCCTTCAATAAACTGCAACGATACCTCTTGGGAGCTCACTTCACGCTTGAAACAGATCAACGAGCCTTGGGTTATTTACAGACAGCCCGTTTTACTAACCCAAAGGCAGCTAGAGCCAGCCTGGCTTTACAACCATACGGCTACAGCATCAGATCTATAAAGGGAAATCTTAGACGTGCTGTCTAGATGCGCCAATAACGCTCCGTCTTCCATCGCGTCCACAAGTTCAAGTTGTCAATATAATGCTGTTTAGTCCTGGCTACATTCACAGAGCCGACACTTAGAACATTTCGCATCAAGAACAGTTTACTTCGATGATATCACCATATTGTACTTTCGTTACGGTGATTTTACAGTAATGCCACCCGCACAGCCACATAATGATGCTTATTGACAGATAACTTCAGGGCGTGTAAGATATCTTTTTGCTCTAGACATTGCATAGACACGGTATACATCAATCTCTAGATGCACATTTCAACTACAGGTTGTCAAGAAAGAAATTTGTACAAACGGTTCCAGTCATTCAATTCGGAACAGTTTTGAAATTACACTCAGTGACAGTCAAATAACGTTATATGGTATTGGCAGGGGAGATAACAAGTTAATTGGAACTCATACCAAGATCTCAAGGGAGTTAATCATGGCATTCTATACAAACTGTTCTATGTGATTTCGCTGCAAAGTTCGCGAACTTATACAATTTGTGTCTGATACTATTAAAGAGACAACAATCATGGACACATTCAAGATGGAATTTCTACATGAAACTTCACGCACTATATGATTGTGTGCACAGAATGGACTTGACTTTGTTTTAATGATAGCTTATTTCCTTACAGAAGTAGAAAAGAGATATTAACCTACCATATTTATTGACTTTTCAACACAAAAGAATACTACTTTCACACTTATGTGTTAGATATCAAAGGCCTGAAGCACAGATAATGCTCCCAGCCAACCCAACGCCCTAATATCCGACCTTTGGCTAGGATCATATGTCTAGACACAGGGACGAGTACAGTGACATTCATGTGTCATTAGGTCCTTTGTGTGAGAACACAGAAGATCCCTACAGTGACACATTTTGTCATTGGGTCTTCTTGTGTTGGGACATGTGGTCTTGACCAGAGCCGGGTTTGGGGCGGGTGCCAATGCGACCTCATGCGAGGAAAAAATATGCGACCTCATGCGAGGAAAAAAAAAAAGTTAGATATCAAAGCGCTTTGTACGCTATTACGAGGGACGGTCAAAAAGTAATGCTTCGTAATTTGTAATTTCATTAAATAGGCAAGAAAACAGATAAAATTCACACTGAAATGTAGCCCCAAGTCTGAACTTCAAAAATTTATTTCTCAATGTAGTCTCCGTTATTTGTTACAGTTTTTGTCCATCTTCTCACAAGGGCATGTATCCCCGCACGGTAAAAATGTGTGTCCTTTTTCCTAAACCACTGGCGTACGGTGCGTTTAAGGGTCTCGCTGTCCTCAAAGTGATGTCCGTGAAGATCTTCTTTCAGTGGTCCAAACAGATGGACGTCAGAAGGTGCAAGATCGGGACTGTAAGGGGATGTGGTAATAATGTCCAGCCAAATTCTGTAATCGCATCAATGGTTCATTTAGCGGTGTGTGGCGTGGCATTATCGTGCAACAGTAATGCAGTTCTCTGATCTTTTAATGGGTAAAGTCGCCGAAGACGACCACTAAGCTTCTTCAAAGTTTCATTGTAACGGTCTGCATTCATAGTGTTTCCCTGTTCCAAGAAGTCGAGAAGAATTACACCCTTCTCATCCCAAAACACGGAGGCCACAACTTTTCCTACAGACGGTGAACTTTTGAACTTATTTCTTGTCGGCGATGTTGTGTGATGCCATTCCATTGACTACCTCTTGGATTCAGGTTCCAAAAAATGAACCCAAGTCTCATCACCTGTCACAATATTCGATAAAAACTCTTCTCCTTCAGTTTCGTAACGGTGCAGGAGGTTGATGGCTATGGTTTTCCTTGTTTCTTTATGTCTATCTGTCAACATTCTGGGTACCCACCGTGCACAAACTTTTTAATAACCCAGGTCTTTAATGATGTTCTGGACACTGCCTTTACTAATGGACAACATGGAAGAAAGTTCATCCAGTGTTACCCGACGGTCACCACGAATGATGCCATCAACTCGATGAATGTTGTGTGGAGTCACTGCGGTAGACGGACGGCCAGTCCGCTTTGCGTCAGCCATTGAGGATTGACCTACTTCAGCTTTGTCACAACGATGTACCCAACGTCGGACAGTGCTAACATCTACTGTTGAATCTCCATAAACATTCTTCAAACGTTCGTGGATGCGAATTGGGGTCTCGCCTTCAGCATTGAGGAATTCTATGACATAACGTTGTTTTAACCGAACGTCTTTGGCAGCCATTTTTAAACTGTTACAGTGGTGCCACCTGTTACTGAAACAGGTTGGTAATGCTATACAGTACAGAAGAGTGTTTGAGGAATCCTGCTAAATTTACAAATTGCACACCGATGCAGTATTTACATACATAAAAAATAGGAGGCATTACTTTTTGACCTTCCCTCGTATAAGATTAATTCGTGATTCGTTGATCATATTATGTATATGACATAATTTGACATACCAGTCACCACCACACAGACCTATATATATATATTTGACAATGTGTAGCAGTCAAACATTTTGAGTGTGTCAAGTGTCTGTCTTAGATCCTCTATGATTGAATATAATTATTATATGCACTTAGCATTAATGGTTATTTTAAATGACATTAATTGACTAGGTGACATGACAATGAACAGTAAGGTGTTCTCTGACTTAAAAAAGTGTGAGAATGCATGGTATATATCATTATTAATGTTCTATGTTGACTGACGTTTGCTATAGTACCTCATTATTATGTTAAATTGCTTTGAGCTGTTTGTAAGACATTGGTATTAGCATTTCATGCTGATTTTCCACACCTCGTGTGTTAAATTGCCTACATTTCGGCACAAACATAGGTCTATGCATGGTCATAGCAACAGTGACAGGCGATGTTACCTTTTGCTCACCTTAGTGGTGTTTTCTCATATGGCAATAATGTCAACTTCGTTGCCATTATTGGCCCAAGGGGGGGGAGTAGTTGTTATATGTAAAGTCATAACAGGCTCTATTGCACTCGACATGGTTTATGTACTCATTTCCTTGTTGATAAGCGTTGCCCAGACTACCCTGGAAGTACGTCATATAGTCTGCTGTTTTCGAGCAGACGATCCTTTGCCGGCTTTAGATCAAAGATTCGATCTTGAAGTCGGCCTCTTTAGCTGTGTATTCTCCGTGTGAGAAAGACGTGTTTTGGACGAGCTCCAGATAGTGTACTCTTGTTACAGAGTTTTATCATTTATATCAGCTAGGTCGTCCTACAGTTGAAGCCTAAGCTTGATGGTATTTAAACGGACAAGTCATTGCTGAAAGGAGCGGAATGTGTGTGGAACTATATATTAAATATTTCAGCAATATGCCTCTGACATTGTTTCCGTAGTCTACGTGACGATAGACTGATCTTATGGACTGGCTAAAGATTGCCATTGACTAATTTTATGGATGCCTTCAATTAGGAGCTACGTCGTGTAATAAACTAAATGTTGTCTAAACGTCAACCAGGCATTATGAAGTTTTCTACTGTTGAAGACTAGCCTTACGTTTTGAAGACTGTTAAAAAAAGTTGGACTGAAAGGCCGAATGAAAATTATACCCTAGACAGGATGGACACTAAAATCCAGCTACTGAGGACTCTAAATGAACTCGGAGAGGGAAGATAGATCTAAACCATCTACCATATCAAATTATCCCTCTACATACTACTAGGTGATGATCACTTCCCACATCTGCGCCTCTTCTTACTTTCACGTCTTGTAGTGCATGTCTCCATCTGCCATTGATCATTATGTGATCTATCTGGTTTCTGTCTCGTCCGTTTGGTGATTCCCATGTTAACTTGTACACTTCTCTGTGTTGAAAAAGTGTTCTTCCAATGACCAGGTTGTTAATACTGCAGAAACTTATTAATTTGTCCCCATTCTCATTTACTGTTCCACTGCCGCATTTCCCCATTACTCTTTCGTTATAATTATTGCGTGATCCAACTTTCGCATTTAGGTCTCCCATTACTATAATAAGATCGTACCTGGGTACAGTTTCCATTTCCTTTTGTACCTATTGATAGAACTCGTCCTTGATCTCTTCATCGCTGTCGTTTGTTGGTGCATAGCATTGTATAATTGTGGTGTTGGTGAATCTCCCTCTCAGTCTGTTGTTAATGGGTTTCCATTCCAGTAAAGACCTTTCCATTCCTTTCTTCAGGATAATGGCTACACCTTCGTTGTGCTGACCATCCTCTCTACCAGAATAAAGTACTGTTTCCCCTGTAGCTGTTTTTATTCTCCCCATCCCTGTCCATCTGCTCTCGCTTATTCCCAGGATATGTAATTTGTAATTCCTCATCTCTGCTGTAATTTGTCTCAGCTTTCCTGCCTCATTCATAGTTCTGACGTTCCAAGAACCAATTTTGGTTTCGTGTTTTGCAGTCAGGGCATCCGTTTTCATGCTAGTGGCTTCCTTTCGGCTTTCACCACTGTCAGTCATACGAGCCTGAGACTCCGGATGTCCGTCCCGCATCAAAGTTTTTTCATTTATTGCCGTCACATCTTTTGTTTAATATCCTGACTTGTATCTCTTGCATATACTCGTACATGAAACAAAATGTCTCAGCAATGAACAATAACTAGTTGTAGTTCCTTCAGTCATAACTGACTATGAGAATACGCCCCTGAGGTGACATCCCTTAGAGTGGGGGGGGGGGGGATAGGGGATAGGGGAAGGTAATACGTCTTACTAGGACAAATGACCCAAAAAAAACTTACGCTGCGGCCACAAGGCCTTCGTGAGGGTCAGCCAATCAAAAACTGAAGTGAATAAATGAAGGGGCTGCTGTAAAACTGTAGAAGTGAGAATTACGTAGAAAACGTTAAAATAAACGCTAAAAACTCCCTAGGCTGGATCAAAATGGCCGCCGAAGCTACCATTCCTCAAAAGGTAGTTATTGTTCTTCAAAGCATGTATTCACTTCTTAGACAGCAGCTATGTCCGCCGCAAGGAGGATGGTCGCATTCCCAAAGATATTTTCTACGGACAACTTCGCAAAAGAAGAGTCGTGCGACGGCAGCTGAGGTTCAAAGATGTGTGCAAGAGAGACATGAAAGCACTGGACATAAATCCAGTAACCTGGGAAGATGAAGCTCTCCACCGCACCAAGTTGTTTTTAATGTTATTTTTTATTCCCTTCAACAAAATAAAATTTAAAATAAATCTAAAATAGCCACAATGACGTCGCAAGAGACAGCATAATTTGATGTTCGCTATGGCACTATGCTGGATCTTATGTTGAGTTGTAACCTTGATGGTGACACCGTAATTGTATGTGATCAAATGGCAGTTAACTGTCTTTATTATAACGTTTTTTCTCAGTTAGATTAGGTGGGTTGGAGGGAAGATAATTTAAAGACAAGAAGCGAATTTGAATGACTCTCTAGCTCAAACCGTTAAGTTGAAGATTTCAAGACTCGACTGTTCTAGTGGATTCATGATTCTCTCCCCTTGAACTACATAGTGAGTGCTTGCCCTAGAATTCGTGGGTAGAGATGGGAGGTAATAAATGTCGGACGGTTCTCGGCGGCATTTGAAAAATGTAGCTCGCTACACTGAGTAAGATTGTGAGCCGCTGTATCATCATGGTGAGTGTATATTTGACTAATATGGAGGCAGGCATGCAGAGAGAAAGACACAGACCAGAGAGGAGAAAACTGAAGACACAGAAGGAAATGTATAAGATAAAGCATCAGTCATGACATGACTGTTGAGGCACCACACACGATGAAAGCCTGACTAAGTTGGTAGTAGGCACTGTACTTTTGTCTATCCATTGTTAGTCTGTTTAGATCGCGATACCACCTATTCAGTAAGCTAAAGATAGGAACTATCGATGAGTGTGACTGTGGCACTGATAAAATGACTGCTGAACGTCTGCTTCAAAGATGCCCAACATATGAGGAAGACAGAAAGCACATATGGCCGTCACCAGTACCATTCCTGGAAAAAACTTTATGGAGATATAAATAGCCTGAAGCTGACACTGATGTCTTTGAACATATTCAAGTTGACGTCTGAGAGTGTACGAAGAAGATGAAGAAGTTAGTCTGCTTAGTTCCATGAAAAGTAAACTGATTGTTGCACCCCCCGTAACTTTTTAACGTGAAAACCCCGGGACATCATGGCCGTAACTTTTGTGAAACGTCATGGGGCTTCACTGATAACGTATTGGTTTGGTTACTGATAGGGTGTCTATTGATTATCTGCTAACGTTACTGTTGTGTTGTGTATCTGGTAATGTCTACATTTGATACATACATATACGCCACACAGGCAAACACTGTAGAAGTCTACTGGTAAGCGATGAACAGGTTCTCGATATAAATAGGCCACGCCCACTCCGGGGCTATTTCTAAATACGTGTTAAGTTCCCTGTCACCTCTGTAATATTAAGTGCGTGTGTTGGTTTAGTCGTTCACGCCACAGGTGCATACACACGAGTCATGAAGGGCTGCAAACGACTGGTGACATTTCATATGGGTTTATTCACGTCACAACACATTGATATGAAATACACATAGAATACCGTTCACAGCACAACACAAGATATAAATTACCACATAAGGACTGCACACTCGGCAGCTACAATGATATCATAATACATGGCCTAGAGTACTCATATTAAACTCAGCGTTATAAAGAATCCTGCACTCAGCAGCTATCACGATTCATGGCCTAAAGTACTCTTATTAAACTCAGCACTATAAAGAATCCTGCACTCAGAAGTTATCATGATTCATGCCCTAAAGTACTCTTATTAAATTCAGCACTATAAAGAATCCTGCACTCAGCAGTTATCATGATTCATGGCCTAAAGTACTCTTATTAAATTCAGCACTATAAAGAATCCTGCACTCAGCAGTTATCATGATTCATGGCCTAAAGTACTCTTATTAAACTCATCACTATAAAGAATCCTGCACTCAGCAGCGATCATGATTCATGGCCTAAAGTACTCTTATTAAACTCATCTCTATAAAGAATCCTGCACTCAGCAGCGATCATGATTCATGGCCTAAAGTACTCTTATTAAACTCAATACTCCTCACACAGGGCCTAATGGCCTTTAAAGATTGCACACTGCAGTTATAAACATTTCCACAATAATTCAAACTGCAGTTTCATACTACGCTGTACCCACAGCGAAAAATCCGTCGACATTTTAAATTCAGCACTGTACAGGCATTTCACACTTCCCAAAAACACTGTCTTGACCTTACCCGGTCAAACGCCCGGAACACTCTCCCTATATAACACACTCGTTCCGCTAAAAAGCAGTCACGAGACTTTCTCACTGTTCACACAACACAAACAATTGCGGGCTAGCAGCGAGCTTTTCTCACCCAACTCAAAACAATACAGAATAAATATATCAGCGCTTTTCACGCTGTCTGTAATCTGTCTCTCGAAACTATCACGAGATACTCTCTAAATAATTCGATAGCTAACAAGCAAACAAGTGCTCCAACTCAGAATCTATCTTGGCTACTAATTTACCCAGATTTACGCCCCTTACACCAGTTCTATTCTTAACACTGATCCATTCTTTTATGTTGTACATCATTTTCTTCTGTCTGTCTGCCTGTCTTCTAGTGCCTAGTACTGTGCCTGGAAGAAATATTCCCGATACCACATGTCATCTTGATACATGACCATACCAGGTCGAGTTCTGCTTCTTTATTGTTATGAGAAGATTTTCATTTGGCCCTTTAGCATTACTAATGATGTGTTTTTTATGTTTATTTGTTATAAGAACCATATATGAATCTTTTTTAACATCTCATTTGTTATGAGAGCCATCTAAGAATCTCCGTGTAACATCTCATTTTTAATGTGTGTTCTTCTTTCTAAATCTGCCGTTACAGTTCACGTTTTGAACACGTGTGTCAATATGAAAATGATAAGTCAGCGCACAAGTCTTATGCTTGGATCGAGAGATCGTTTCTGATGTCTATATTGATTTAAATTGTTGCTAGGCTGCCAATGTCTGAGCTGTACCTGCTAGTGTTTTTGGTCGGAATCCTCAATTATGTTTAATTGGGACAAAGTTTCCAGCTGATGTCCATTTCTAATAATATATGATTGTATTCCAAAAGTGAATTACTGGCCTTAGTTGACAGTTTTATTTCGGCCTTAATATCCATTGTGGTAATTGTTGTCAGTGGTGTCATGAGTAGCGCGTTACAAAGGAAAAGAAAAAAAAAGTACAGTGTTACACTTGCCTTGTCTTTGATCCACCATGACTGAACGTTAGCTCTTGTGTTACACTTGCCCTCTCTTTGATCCACCATGACTGAACGTTAGCTCTGGTGTTACACTTGCCTTCTCTTTGATCCACCACGACTGAACGTTAGCTCTTGTGTTACACTTGCCTTGTCTTTGATCCATCATGACTGAACGTTAGCTCTTGTGTTACACTTGCCTTGTCTTTGATCCACCATGACTAAACGTTAGCTCTTGTGTTACACTTGCCTTGTCTTTGATCCACCATGACTGAACGTTAGCTCTGGTGTTACACTTGCCTTCTCTTTGATCCACCACGACTGAACGTTAGCTCTTGTGTTACATTTGCCTTGTCTTTGATCCATCATGACTGAACGTTAGCTCTTGTGTTACACTTGCCTTGTCTTTGATCCACCATGACTAAACGTTAGCTCTTGTGTTACACTTGCCTTGTCTTTGATCCACCATGACTGAACGTTAGCTCTGGTGTTACACTTGCCTTCTCTTTGATCCACCACGACTGAACGTTAGCTCTTGTGTTACACTTGCCTTGTCTTTGATCCATCATGACTGAACGTTAGCTCTTGTGTTACACTAAGACTGTCTTTGATATATTATGTTGATTATTTTAATCTAGTGTTCAAGTCAACTTTTCGGGGGGGGGGGGGGGGTCCTCTGAAGAGACAGACTGAATAGGACTACTACACCCTTAGGCATGTCGTACAAGGCCACTAAGATAAGGTTGTGCGTGATGCTGGCAACCCTCATCATGTACAACCAACTGTCACAGAAACCACTGCTGCATGAGCATGTGAACGCTTGGGGCAGGCTTCCTGTAAGGGACAAGCTACAGTGGTGGCTACATGCTTCATAAGGAGCGTAAAGGGAAACAGTGATAATTGAACTCTAGTCACCATGGTGACTCATGTCATTCTTTTCTTCAATGTAGCTTTACCTTAAACTTATCTGAGTAACTTAACGCATAAGGAAAATTGGTCAATGCTTGGCACTCGACAGAAAGACAGAGCACATTAGACAACAGAAGAATAAGTACAAGTAGTGATAGACAATAAGGAGATTTGATCAAAGTCCATACAACTGACACCACTGCCTTGCTGCGAGAGTGATCGTGTTACTACACACTACTAGCCAAGCATCATTAAGTTAACAGCCTAATCGCATTACTGACATAGCAGGAAAGCTTGCAAATTTGTATGACACTGTTATAGCAATGTCATTCAAACAGTTTCTCGCGGTTTTGCACTCACATCACCTTTGTGAACCAAGCCAGTACCACCAATCAAAAATGATCACTTAATACCATCCACACTTTATCAATGTCACTGATAAATATCTGTCAATTTATCGGTCAATTCATCGCAATCAACTGACCTGAATAGTAAAGACGGAAAAATTGAGGCAAACGTGACGGGTACAAATGATAGACAGCAACCAAGGGCAGCCACAAAATATT
This sequence comes from Oreohelix idahoensis, assembly GCA_024509875.1. Lineage (NCBI taxonomy): Eukaryota > Metazoa > Mollusca > Gastropoda > Stylommatophora > Oreohelicidae > Oreohelix > Oreohelix idahoensis. The sequence continues at coordinate 355,627 of JAMPIV010020074.1, forward strand.
TGGTACACTTAGGAGATTGTCTGTTACCTAAAGTGGAGTATCATATCATTTGTTAATGTTTATTGTAGTTTCTCAATCTACAGATATCATCAAGCGGCGTGGTGATAACAACACATATTTTTATGGTGTGAGATGCGACGTTTTGGCTTGTATCACATGTTTTCAAGGACACCCTAAACCGAAGGCTACCAGCTTATTTCAGTCCACGAACCCGTGGCTTTTGGCCATAAATTCTAGAGTTTACCACGAATGCGCACGTAAGAACATAAATAAACAGATTATTTAATTTTTCACAAAGAAAACTTTATATCGGTAATAACATTTTTAGTAGCATAAAGTTGTTAAATGTTTATCAGAACACGGTCAAATAAATTAGTTTGATCCTTAATTCTGTATCAACAAACGGTTTTATTCTTGATTTAACTTTTGGAAGAGATACCCACAAATCATGTTCACTATGGGTGTTGGTGTGGCTAAGATGTTTGGCGTCCGCCTCAAATTCTAGAAGTACCAGGTTCGATAACTAGTAAAGGGAATATAGTTTATGGAAATTTTTTTTTTCTGAACCAGTGGTCCAAATGATGTCATACTCTTTCCTGGCCTCATGGGTAGTGAGATCGGATGCCTAACCTTCTCTGATAAGAGCGAAAAAATAGGAGGTCCAGTGTGCAAATTGCGCATGTTAAAAATCCCAATGGTAGTTAGAAATCGTAAAGAGTAGGCCATTAGGCCACTGCCCTGGCAAAAATTAAAAATCAGAAACCTACCCACCAAATATATTTATAGAAGGTGTGATTCATATATACACACACACTGGGATTCTCGTCGGTGCTACGGAGTTCGTGCACTGTGCTGAGATCCTCCTTGTGTGATCTAAGGGAGGAGGTCGGAGCACTGATGTAGTTGTCCGTGTGCAATGAAGATAGTCCTTGAAACCAAACCTAACCATGTTCAGCCTCCAGTTTGTTATTTGGCTGTAGGGTTTGACTGAGAGCAGGACTCGCTGTTCACTTCCAATCCACAATTTCTGTCATTAAGACAACTACTTTTGGAATATTTCAATAGGATAATACAGGTATCTCCTCAATAACCCCCGTACCTTACTGACAAGCTGGCGTATCCCAAGCTGGTAATCTCCCTAAAGATGCTGCGCTAACCCCAACAAGCCGTCAATGGCTTTTATATTGCTCAAAGAACAACACAGGAAACAAATCTGAATCTAACATACCAAAAAGACGACGAGTATCAAAGATCCGAACACAGTATCGCTAGATGACAACCACTCCAAGATAAATAAAACATTACCTTGATGAGTTAACACACGTTTAGTACAGGAAAATCCCTCTACTCTATTTTTTGAATATAACATTTTGCTTTGTTTTGGCGAGGCGCGTCACGTTCAACCTACTCGGTTATATTAGGGCGCATGTCCAAATATAAAAGACCTTGAGGTTGTGAAGAACTTCCAACTCTCGGCTATGGAAAGTGATACAACGTTTATTTGTTTTTCTTCACGGCAGCTGGCCAACTGCATTAAATTGTTACCTTCGTGCCTCTGCGTCGATTATCGTTGTGTTCGGTTTTCTTCTTTCTGTTACAACTTTAATTATTTATTGTTTGGTTTGTTTATTGTCTTCAGTGCCACGTGCGTCTTGTGAATGACGACTTATTCTTGGACAACGACATATTATCACGTTCAGCCACTTCGTGTGGGTCTCGGGGATCTACAGCACAGGATACACATTACAACCACTGGTTTATTCAAACTGTTTGCTTCCAACATGGCGAGGCACGCTTCATTCAATCATGGACAGAAGACCTTCGGTTACACTAGCGAGCACGTGCTTATAAGACAAACAACAACAAAAAACAAAACAAAACGGCGTCTGAACTCTATTGCACGAAGCCCTAACATTGGCCACTATTGTTTATCAGCGAGCATGCTAAAGTCTGACATGGGCTAATTCAGAGGTGGCTTTCAGAAGTGAGTTTGTGCACGTGGCTAGCAGCTTCATCGTGTACAACAAATTCGTACAGAAACAACCACTGTAAGAGTATCCATGTACGTTTACGTAGGCTTCTTACAGGAGGGTCAACTATAGTGGTGGCTTTACTCTCTTCAAGAGCTACAACAATGGTGGTTATTTATTAGTGTTTATCATTTATCCTGACTTTAAATTCCCGGGAGTCGGGAAGATCTTTGAAGATTTCCCAAGACCCGGGAATAGACATATATATATATAAAATCTACTATGATCACTGTTAGGTTTAAGATGGCGAAGATTATACATTTTAGGATTAAATAATAATAATAAATTCTTTAAGCACCAAACACGGCGCATAAGGCAGAAACCAGTGCTCTCCAGGTTGTTCGTTGTGACGCCACTCCTCTTAGCTCTTGCACATTATTTAGGCCCAACGTTCTTCCTTCTCTTATTATTGTTCTTCTGAGTGTTTCTTTTGGTCTTCCTTTTTTCCTCTTACCCTCAGGAACCCAAGTGAGCGCCTGTAGTGGTATTCTGTTGTTTTGCATTCGTAGGACATGACCGATATATGACCATCGTCTTTTCCTTATTTTAGGATTGGAAAATAATATCTTCTTCTTCGTTCACCCTCAGATGTCAACTTGAATAAGTTCAAAGTTCACCCTCAGATGTCAACTTGAATAAGTTCAAAGTTCACCCTCAGATGTCAACTTGAATAAGTTCAAAGTTCACCCTCAGATGTCAACTTGAATAAGTTCAAAGAAAGCAGTGGTCAGCCTGAGGCTGTTGATATCTCCGTAGATTTTCTCCAGGAATGGTACTGGTGATGGCCATATGCGTTTTCTCTGTTCCTCATATGTTGGGCACCTTTGAAGCAGATGTTCGGCAGTCATTTTATCGGTGCCACAGTCACACTCATCAGTAGTTCCTATCTTTAATTTGTTGAATAGGTGGTATCTCAATCTGTTATGACCTGTGCGAAGTCTGAAGATTACCACTTGTTCACTTCTGCTGAGCTGGTAATACGGATCATTTTTTGTGTGGCCTGGATGATCTTCTTCCCACTTGTGCCTGTACCTGCGCTTGGAAAAATAATATGACTTATTTCATTATTATTAGTATTATTATGGTACAATAACTTTGCAGCAAAACTAAGGAATTGATAGATTTATCTGAAAGTCTTTATCAAATGTTTTTAAAACAAAATTCTCAGTTAATGAAAAAGAAAACCCTTTCTGTTTCCGTAGGTTGTATGATTAATATTGATCCAAAGAGGAGATTGAAATTAGCAGTTGGCTTCCAGGTGACTTCATAAAAATGAAATTCTTTTTTTTTTCCCCAAGTTTTTTCTGTGACTGACTTGTGTGTTCTCATTACTCTGAGTCATGTTATTCAGTTCCAGATTTAGTTCATTGTTTGACTTGTGTGTTCTCATTACTCTGAGTCATATTATTCAGTTCCAGGTTTAGTTCATTGTTTGACTTGTGTGATCTCATTACTCTGAGTCATATTATTCATTTCCAGATTTAGTTCATTGTTTGACTTGTGTGATCTCATTACTCTGAGTCATATTATTCAGTTCCATGGTTTAGTTCATTGTTTGACTTGTGTGATCTCATTACTCTGAGTCATATTATTCATTTCCAGATTTAGTTCATTGTTTGACTTGTGTGATCTCATTACTCTGAGTCATATTATTCAGTTCCATGGTTTAGTTCATTGTTTGACTTGTGTGATCTCATTACTCTGAGTCATATTATTCAGTTCCAGATTTAGTTCATTGTTTGACTTGTGTGATCTCATTACTCTGAGTCATATTATTCATTTCCAGATTTAGTTCATTGTTTGACTTGTGTGATCTCATTACTCTGAGTCATATTATTCAGTTCCAGATTTAGTTCATTGTTTGACTTGTGTGTTCTCATTACTCTGAGTCATGTTATTCAGTTCCACGGTTTATTTCATTGTTTGACTTGTGTGATCTCATTACTCTGAGTCATGTTATTCAGTTCCAGGTTTAGTTCATCTTTTCTGGCCATTTCCACTGACAAATTCTCATCATTTTCCCATGTTTCTTCCAGTTCTTCATCTTCGTTTGTTTTCGTTGTCGATGACGAGATTTAACCCAAAGATTTTTTTTATTAATTCTTCTGTGAAAGAAAAAAAAAAGTAGTTTTTGAACAGGAGGGATAATTATATTCTCTTTTTATGCTCTAGATATTGGAGGTACATGAGTAGAGTAATACTTTTCTTATCTCGTCTGATAAAGTTGATAATGTTGGATTTTTATTCCCGTTAATGATATCCACCAAAAGATAGATATAAGTGGATGGAAGCAGACATCATCATCATCATCAGTTGATAAGATCTCTATGGTGTTGTTTGCTCCACTGTAGTGTATGGAATGTCAACTTGACCTACGCAGTGGTGTGTAGACATGGATTGAGTGTACAATGTGCGAATGATGATAAGGGTTCGTGTTGTTGACAAATGTTCTTTTCTCACACTCATGTATGACTGGAAGTCATCGACACCAACGACTGTGTACCTTTTCTAAAGTTTAATTCGACGTACACACTCGACAGCACAGATAGTGACAAATCACAGGTTGGCATAATACATCATAGTACAGTGGATAACTGGTCTTGCAATGTTATGTTACATGGGCACTCATGTAGATTAATATTATAATGGACTGTCAGTAGCCAAGCCCTCAGCATCGCCCATACATATAAATCATCTGACTTCACTGACTGAGCACGTCAGCTTATAAATAATATTTCAGATGGCTTCTAGACCTAATCTCGTCTAGCGACGATTCTCCAACTTAATGTTCAGCACATATTTTTTTCATATAATAATATTGAACCGCTGATAAAGGGTTCTCATGTGTAGCAGTGATCTCTGGACTAAACAAGCGATAATACGGGCATCCCCTTTTCTCTTCTTGCAAGTCACTACATGTTTGGATCCAAGATGGCTTCATTCGTGAGCTGTCACTCACGTTTGGATACAGATAATGAATCTGTCCTAAAGTTAGTCATTCATAAAACATTGCATTGCTCTGTAGATTTGATCATGAACAATTGACTGCATTCTACAGAATATAGTGCTGCTAGGAATCGAAGTCGTTTTCATCGAGTCAAATATATTCTCTTATCGAAAATGGTGGCTTCGTACGAGAGTTCATAAAAGTATCTTGGATTACCTTGGTATAAGAAATATGAAACTGCCATTCCTTGGCAATACGCATAAACACTGGGGTAAAGCATACACGATAGGTTTAGACAACTATCACCTTCCCCACAAATACTGAGATCACTTTTTCCCCGGCGACAGGCCGACATAGGAAACACACAGTCCCTATCAGGACGAAGCCAAATCACACCACACTCTAGCGACACATCCGCCGAATAGCCTTTGACCTCTCTAGAGACAACAGAACATATAGTTCGACTTAGATATGTAAAGATATACAGATATAAGACAGACTCGTCCTACTCAGACAAACAATACACATAAATTCAGGCCATAGATATTCTGAAGCAAGAACAATCTATTATTACCCAAACAACGAATAAATTGCAATAAAATGGATTCATCCGCGGAGTTTGATCGAAAAGACGGCACAACTTCCAAGGGAAGTAACTCAATAATGACTTTCCCTTAAGCACTAAAAAATTACCTATGTATAATATTGTAAGATATCAAAGACTGCACGTAACAGTCTTACCACACCTCCCGGGAAAAAAAAAAATGGAACTTTTTTTTTTTTTTTGAAATACATCTAGGAGCAACGTACAATAGGCTCACAACGCATGAATAATGCGCAGATGAAAATATCAGGAATACCTATAACGCCTAATATGAGGCTAAGTCGACTTATGGAGCGACTGGTGAGAATGTGTCTCATAAACTGAGAGAAATTATTTCTCTACAAGTATATTTTTCCAGGAAGGTGTCATCAAAGTATAATACAATTCTGGCAATTACACAATGCCTAAAAAAAAAATCATATCATCATTTCGTATTAGATATCTTAAATTTATGATTTATGAAGAAAAAATCATCAAAGCACAGCGGTGAATAAACATCCATGAACCGCTATGTAGTGATACAATCATTATATTATTAAATTACAAATGTGTATCTATCATGATATAGAAAAGGAACTACTATAGAACTAGACATATCAAGAAGTCTAAGCCCTAATAGTTATGTGGAATCATGTGGGCATCTTGACAGAATGTCTGCCATCACATTATCTGATCCCCGAATAGCTCGCACAGAGAAATGAAAAGGTTGAAGAGCAATTGCATATCGAGTAGACCTCGAGCTCTTCAAATTCTTACTCTGTATAGCAGTAAGAGCTTTTTGGTCGGTTTCTACTATGAAATGTGCGCCTAGAAGGAATCTCTGTAGTTTGAGGATCGACCAAACCATAGCTAATAGCTCACGGTCTAAAACCGAATAATTCTTTTCTGCCGCATTAAGTTTTCTGGAAATATACATTACAGGATGCAGAGTTCCAGAGTACTCTTGCATTAGTGCCGCTCCAATCCCAGTGGATGAAGCGTCACTACGAAGAACGAATGTCTTATCTTTAGTGGGTAGCACTAAAATAGGTGGTGTTGAAAACAGTGTTTTAATCTTATCCAGAGAGCACTGGCATTCCTGAGACCAGTGGACCACATTAGGCGAACCTTTCTTTAGAAGTGTTGAGAGAGGTGCCATGATAGAGGATAGATTCTGAATGAATCTGCCATAAAATTGAATAAGACCTAACAGACTTCTCACCTGTTTTTTAGTCTTAGGGATTGAGATGTTAAGTATCTTACTAGTATTATGGTCCTCTGTCTTTAGGAAACCATGACCAACTCGGTGGCCTAGGAAAGAAATTTCGCTAAAACCAATATAGGCTTTAGAGGGTTTCGCTGTCAGGTTGTGCTCACGCAAAGTAGACAGCAATTCATCTAACCCTGAATAGTGATCTTCCCAAGTATCGCTGAAAAGACAGATGTCGTCTAGATATGCAATGACATCTGACCGATAAGATAGGATTCGGCGCATCATGCGTACGAACGTAGCTGGTGCGTTCATAAGACCGAAAGGCATACAATTCCATTGGAACAAACCTCTAGGTGTTGAAAAAGCCGTGAGAGGTTTGGCGCGTTCAGATAAAGGAACTTGCCAATATCCTTTAGACAAATCAAGTTTAGTGAAAAAATGAGATTTGGAGAGTCGAGCAAGCAGCTCCTCCAGTAAAGGCATAGGTCCGGCATCGAACTTCGCCACCCGATTCAACCTTCGACAGCCAACGCAAAGACGCATGCCATTGTCTCCCCTACGCACAATAACCATCGGCGAAGAATATGCAGAGGCGGATGGTTCGATTATTTTCAAATCTATCATCTCATCCAACTCTTTCTCGACCTGTGCTTGAAAATGTATAGGTATAGGATAAGGTCTAACCCTAATAGGAGCATGGTCAGTTAGAACAATGTCATGCCGAATGACATTCGCCCGTCCAGGGACGCCAGTGAGCACATCCTGAAACGCCTGCAACACAGTTGAAACCTGCCGCTGTTCCCCCAGAGACAAACCAGGAGAGACAGCAACGTTCCCCCATGACCCACTGGAATGAAGTGGGATCATCGGAAGAGGAAGATTTACATCTGAAAAACTTGTTTCCTCATCCTGTATCACGGACAGCGATGAGTAATGACCATGCTGCACTGGAGAATTGTCCGTCGCTCGGAAAATGGGTTGCAAATAATCCGGACGCTCATGGAATTCAGTAAGCATATTGATGTGGAAGGTTTTATGCTTCCCATCAATATCGACAATATAGTCGACATCGGAAATTTTCGATATTATATCGTACGGACCTTTCCAAGAAACAAGTAATCTGTTTTCCCTACAAGGTAGTAATACAAATGCTTTGTCACCAGGACAAAGTTGTCGTAAGCATCTCTTCTTATTGGCAAATTGCCTTGCCTTCTGTTTCGCAAATTCAGAAGAAGAAGTTGCTAATTTGCATGCTTCGATAATTTTTTGTCTCAACGCGATGACATATTCGTAGGATGACTTTGTGTCATCGTCAATATTGTCAGATGTTATGAGATCGTGAAGCAACGACATAGGGCCACGCGGACGCGCGCCAAAGACGAGTTCAAAGGGAGAAAATCCCGTATGTTCATTGGGTACCTCTCTGTAAGCGAAGAGGGCCGCAGGTAAAACTCTGTCCCAGTCTTGAGGATGATCCTCAGTTATCTTCCCCAGTAAGTTTTTAAGTGTTCTATTAAGGCGTTCGACCATACCATTAGACATTGGATGGTAGATACTACTTAAAGATCTATCTATCTGCAGAGTAGACATTACTTGAGACATGGTATCTGATATTAGTTGGGTGCCATGGTCTGACAATATCTCTCCGGGGAACCCCAGACGAGAAAATATAAGCCAAAGAGCATCTGCAATATCAGCAGTAGTAATGCTCTTCAGAGGAATAGCCTCTGGCCAACGTGTGCACATATCAACACACGTCAAGATAAACTGATGTCCTCTGGCAGACTTGATCTTAAATGGACCAATTATGTCTATGGCCATTTTTTGAAACGGCCGAATAGGAATGTCCGCCGCCTGAATGGGTGCAGCATGCCGTGGACCTTTGGATTTAACTTCCTGACATACTTTACAAGATCGACAATAAATACGTATGTCCTTGTTTACCAATGGCCAAAAGAAAGCCGCAAGGACTCTTGACTTAGTACGGGAAAAACCCATGTGTCCAGCACACTGAGAGTCGTGAGCGTGCTGCAAAATTTTAACTCTCAAATTCTTGGGAACCAGGATTTGAGAATGACTTGACGTAATGGAGTCTTGAACCATACGTACAAGTACGCCATTCTTCTTTGTAATCCACGATTTACGACTTGTGTCTTTATTCGGATCACCTTTAGTTGCAAGAATGAAGAATTTCTTCAGAGTGGGATCATCTTTTTGCAGTTTTATAAACGAGTCACGAGAAATTACCAAGGGATTATCTTGGTTATGCACTTCATTATCTTCAATAGATGAAGTTTGAGGCATATTAAGAGCCTGAGCTCTAGTGACTACAGCGTTAGCAATCTGCATGTTTTGCCTTTCCCACGTGGAAATTTGTTGCGGAGTGCATTCCTTGACTCCATGAATGCGACCGATGATGAGGTCAGCGATCGGATTCGGAAGAAGACATGCGTGTACATCTCCCGTAAAGAAAGGAGTAGCAATCCTAATGATAGCAGTAGAGTATTTCTCTAATGTGCCGCCAAATGTTACACATTTGACTACTTGTCCAGTGGCACGGGAAGGATCTACGAGTGACTGCCTAACACCAATTGTGGTGCATCCAGAATCAAATAGCACAGAGACTGGATTGTTATTCACTAAACCCTTATGTAAGACAAGAGAACCTCTTCCATCATGCGCGACTGATGCCGGAAGAGCAGGAAGAGGATGGCCACAGCTTAAAGTAGACACTGTGGTTGGCTCAAATAACGTTTTGCATTGGGGGCACTGAGATGCTCTCCCAAAATCAAAAGCGGCACATGCCATATTACTAGCATCACCATTATCTCCACTCTGTCCATAGGCCCCATGGGACTCCCGTTGCGCAGAGCCCGCCCGAAAATGTGGTCCATGTCCCTTGTCCCGAGATCCACCTCGGCCATCACCACCTCTGTAGCCATCGTTACCTCCACCGTAACCCCCACTTGGGCCTGAGCCACAGCTCCCCTGGTCACCATCACCACACTCATTACAACGAGTATCTCTGCAATTATGATCCCGTTGACTCCAAGACGGACAACCCTGATAGCCTCTATAATTACTTCCTCCACGGAAATTCCCACAATTATGACCACCCCTGTGTCGAGAGCCATCAGGTCGTCTCCAGTTCTCCGAAGAAGAACCCCGAAATGACTGGCCACCTTGGCCCTGACAACTACCATGGTTACCTTTCCCATCAAATCCGCCCTGAGGTCCCCGAAATCCGTGTGAACAACTGGGACCGCATGGTGCCGCCGAAGCAACCGGCACACTCTCCCCAATCCCAGTGTTGCCAAAAGTCACGTAAAAGGCGACAGCCTTCCCCACCCAGCTGATACTTTTTTATCAAAGCCGCCCCAACGACATCACAACCATCCCCATCTGCCTCTCCCACAAGGCACAATCCAGTCAAAGACTCACCTCCCAAGTCTTCTGACAACTGATCAGCGCACCGTGATTCATCCACACTATGTGCACGACAAGAACGCCCAAATCCACCCAGCCAGAATGCAATATCGTCACCGGACCGATTGAACGGTGGAACCCCAACCTTGCAAGCAGAAGGTCCACCACCACCACCAGATGCCTGACCAACATCACCCACACCCGTCAATCTCAACCTCTCCAACTCAAACTCATGTTCTCCCACTGCTTTCCTCTCCCCAGCATCCAATCTCTTCTGTTCAGCCTCCCTGTCCAATCTCTCCCGTTCAGCCTCCCTGTCTAATCCCTTTTGCCCAGCTTCCCTGTCCAATCTTTCCCGTTCAGCCTCACTGTCCAATCTCCTTCGTTCAGCCTCCCTGTCTAATCCTTTCTGCCCAGCTTCACTGTCTAATCTTTTTTGTTCAGCCGCAGCTTCTCTTTCCAATTTTTTTTGTTCAGCTTCAAATCTCCTTTCCTCCACCTGCATCTGCAATTTCTTTTGTTCAGCAGCAGCCTCAGCTTCTCTTTCTAATCTTTTCTCTTCCGCCATAGCTTTTCTTTCTTCTGCAGCTAATCTTTTCTCTTCTGCCATAGCTCTTCTCTCTTCTGCAGCTAATGCTTTGTCATATTGAGCAACTGCCCATTGTTCTAATTGTTGACCAGTCTTATCAAGGGCTTTCCCTTGTGTAATGAAGTATTCTAAAGTAGACATGATGTCTAACAATAATACTAATCACCTGAACCAATAATAATACAACAAGTTCTCAATGACTTGATTAATCAGTATACTATCCCAATATCTGTGGGTCACAAGCCTTTAATAAGGTCTTGTATAATAGTAATAATAATCAGGTACTGGTTTATACCATAATCCAAGTGCAGTGCACAGGCAATTGTGTCTTATGAAATATACCTATATAAAACATATGTCAACCAACAGAATACATAAAGTACAAATAGGACTGACAATACAAGAACGTTTGCAGAAATCAAAATACATTAAATAGGGAAATCAATGAAAATAATCACTGAATCTGCAAAGAATAACAACACAAATGACGTCACAATATATGAATATAAATTGTGAATAGAACTGAAAGATAGAAAAGGTTAGACCAACAAATTACAAACAAATCAAAACAAAACTAAAGAACAAAGAAATATTACAAAAATAACAATAATTACAGACTCCACAGCTAACACAAAAGCAACAGTTGTCGCAGCAAATTTTCAATCAAGAAAATTGCACCTATAGAAAACGCCCACAACGGACCCTCTATGACGTGGGATATTCTGTTGTGAGGACGCCGCCCAACCTTAAACACAACCCGCTGACATAGAAACTAACATACTATACAAACAAATAACATGTAAACATAAATATATATAAATTATGTGTATGATAGTATGTGTTGCAAAATAGGCTCAGTTTTACAGTAATGGCAAAGTTATTTTTATGAAAACAAACAAACTGCCACTTTATTCAATTAAACATTCTGGCCTTAAATATTAAAGTTCATATATGGAAAACAAGAAGATCCATCGATGAAAATAGGACTTCTTAGTTCACAAATACTGTCTTCCTGTTAACATTGACAAGAATTGATCCAACTGTTCTGTGAAACTCTGTAATGTCTAAATGTAAAAAATGTCAACAACGCTGACCTACATACTGCATTCACCTGACAGGTCACGTGACGAAGTGTTGACAAAGAGCAAACCAATACTGCAAGTGTGTCGTATCAGCCACAGGAAACGGTCTGGTATCGGTAATCTGTTGACTTCTGAACTTCTGCGAGGTCAAACCCAGAAAGCTGGTCCACCAGTTGATAAAGTTGATAATGTTGGATTTTTATTCCCGTTAATGATATCCACCAAAAGATAGATATAAGTGGATGGAAGCAGACATCATCATCATCATCAGTTGATAAGATCTCTATGGTGTTGTTTGCTCCACTGTAGTGTATGGAATGTCAACTTGACCTACGCAGTGGTGTGTAGACATGGATTGAGTGTACAATGTGCGAATGATGATAAGGGTTCGTGTTGTTGACAAATGTTCTTTTCTCACACTCATGTATGACTGGAAGTCATCGACACCAACGACTGTGTACCTTTTCTAAAGTTTAATTGGACGTACACACTCGACAGCACAGATAGTGACAAATCACAGGTTGGCATAATACATCATAGTACAGTGGATAACTGGTCTTGCAATGTTATGTTACATGGGCACTCATGTAGATTAATATTATAATGGACTGTCAGTAGCCAAGCCCTCAGCATCGCCCATACATATAAATCATCTGACTTCACTGACTGAGCACGTCAGCTTATAAATAATATTTCAGATGGCTTCTAGACCTAATCTCGTCTAGCGACGATTCTCCAACTTAATGTTCAGCACATATTTTTTTCATATAATAATATTGAACCGCTGATAAAGGGTTCTCATGTGTAGCAGTGATCTCTGGACTAAACAAGCGATAATACGGGCATCCCCTTTTCTCTTCTTGCAAGTCACTACATGTTTGGATCCAAGATGGCTTCATTCGTGAGCTGTCACTCACGTTTGGATACAGATAATGAATCTGTCCTAAAGTTAGTCATTCATAAAACATTGCATTGCTCTGTAGATTTGATCATGAACAATTGACTGCATTCTACAGAATATAGTGCTGCTAGGAATCGAAGTCGTTTTCATCGAGTCAAATATATTCTCTTATCGAAAATGGTGGCTTCGTACGAGAGTTCATAAAAGTATCTTGGATTACCTTGGTATAAGAAATATGAAACTGCCATTCCTTGGCAATACGCATAAACACTGGGGTAAAGCATACACGATAGGTTTAGACAACTATCACCTTCCCCACAAATACTGAGATCACTTTTTCCCCGGCGACAGGCCGACATAGGAAACACACAGTCCCTATCAGGACGAAGCCAAATCACACCACACTCTAGCGACACATCCGCCGAATAGCCTTTGACCTCTCTAGAGACAACAGAACATATAGTTCGACTTAGATATGTAAAGATATACAGATATAAGACAGACTCGTCCTACTCAGACAAACAATACACATAAATTCAGGCCATAGATATTCTGAAGCAAGAACAATCTATTATTACCCAAACAACGAATAAATTGCAATAAAATGGATTCATCCGCGGAGTTTGATCGAAAAGACGGCACAACTTCCAAGGGAAGTAACTCAATAATGACTTTCCCTTAAGCACTAAAAAATTACCTATGTATAATATTGTAAGATATCAAAGACTGCACGTAACATCGTCCTTCTTTGATTCTTTTTTTTTTAAAGAAGAGTTTCATACATTTCTTCGGCTAAATGGTTATGCAGAACTTAAGTAGCGTTGTTCTGCTTTTTCCGCTTAGAATTAAAAAACAAAGAAAGATTGGAAAACATTGAGCGCAACTTGTGTTCCTTAACTGACCTGATCTGCGTCGATTAACGGCGAACTGCTTCTTGTTTTAAAATGATTCATTCATGCGCCAAAGAAAATCCAAGCGTAAATATGCGAGGAAAGATGTGTGTTTTGTAAATCTATTTCATTGTACGATTTTTATTCATAAAAATAATTTTCGAAATTTCACGGACCACGACCATTTTTCCCCTGGGACTCGACTGGTAAAATTTTTTACAATTGCCAGGAATTTCATACATGGAATTCTTACTTACTTACTTAGTCGTTCCCCTTCTACCGTGAGGTGTAGAGGTTTGGAAGAGAGAGCGCCAGACTATCCTATCGGCTGTCTTCCTCCTGGCCTGGTTCCATTCTAGTCCTCGGTCCTTCAAAGATTGTCTAATGTTGTCATCCCAGCGGACTCTGGGTCGTTGTAGCAAGATTTGGTACCATTTGCTTTGTTTGTGAAAATATGTGGAACGCTACACACATACACAGATAAGGGTGAAGGGACAACGCGGTGGACTTGGCTTTGAACAGACGGTGGCTGAAAAATTTGCGTCTTGCTTAGCCGAACAGCATTGGGGAAAGTGAAGAAGGGAGCGAATATATGAAACATGGCCGACCTTAAAAATTTGCATTGGCAGGAAAGAAAATCTAAAGCTACAAGAGCAAGCCTGGTTGAAAGATATTAAAACTATAATAATTTACATAAGGAGATAAAATATGAGTGATATCTGAAAGGATATTATTCAACTGTAAGTAGTTTTAAAAATAATTAATATTTTTCATCGTCATCACATCTGCTAAAGGTTAGCTCATAATCTTTAAAAAGTTATTATAACTACATACCGCAACGGATTTCGATAAAACTTGAATAGAATGAAAGCTTCATATGGAGAAAATGAAAGGATACCTAGGAAGGAAGGAAAGATATAAGTTTGTAGTGACAAGAAGAGAAAACAAGTACAGAAAAAGCACAGATCGCCTCAAACTAAGAGATTAAACGAAAATCTAAGCGGATTTGAGACGGTGCTTTCTCGTACGGGAGAGTCGCCCAAATATAAGGACAGAGCGGCCCGTTTAAAAATCACACACACAAAATCCAGACGCCAGAGTGAGAGACTGGAAGACAGTATCTGCAAGAAAAGTTTTTCTTCACGCTGCATGCAGGGCAGATATACGTCAGCAAATACAGCCTCACCGTGCGCTTATTAATCCTAGAGAGTATGTAAGTTTATTAGAGATATATGTGAGACTAATATCATTTTATTTCAGATTTTGCTTACGATTTGATTGTATAAAGGGTATACAGGAAGCCAATGAAGCTAACTAGAGATAACCTCCACCGGCATTGTCAGGAAGCATAACAATTAATTGGTTAGCCAAATATATCATGGCTAGTTCTTGCCTGGAAGCTTACGACATATCAGCAAGTACATAAGTTACTTGGCATCCATAAGTGGAAGGCAAAGGTTATATCATACCCATGTATCATAACATGTGATTTATTCATGTAATTTGTTATCTTCTGCACAGTAGACATTATCTACACATGCAGAAGAGAACTGGAGAGAGACATAAAAGGGATCACGAAGACTCGGAAAAAACCGTAAACGAATGGCACGCGACAGAAAGGCTTGGCCTGGAATAGCTGGAAGCCTATGCCAGAACGGGAGCTAGAAGGTAATAAACCAGAACAATATTTTTAAAAGGTCCGCGACTCTGTTAAGTTGTCTCAGTATAATCTACACATAAATTGTGCATAATCTACATACAAATACAAAGTGATAATCGGGCAGATATGTGTCCATGTGGAGGACAAACAAACAGTAGAACATGTCCTCCAAGACTGTCGGCTCTATGAGAGGAGCAGGGTGACAACCCAGAGGAGGGAGAGATTGTATGGTGACGAGAGAAGCCTGAGACGGACTGCCAACTTTATAAGAGTTATATGTGGTTATATGTGGTTATATGTGGTTATATGAGAGCGAACAACGACGATGGAGAACTGGCATTCAACCGACCAAAATGAACAAGAGTTCACGTGCCATTATTGTTGCATTCAGAAATAAAAACCACACTAATCACTCAGGAAGGTAGTCTGATCCGTGTGGTATTATCAAGTATCATGCTGGCTAGAGATGGCATTGTCTGTCTCTGTCTAAAGGATAATCAAGGAGATCGAATGTCTGCCCCCTTCCTCCCACCCCAAAATCAATGACAGCAACCGAAGAAATAAGCGTTATATCTCCCAAGACAACAATTCCAGAAATGACTTTCCACATCGACCATAAGCCAGCAGACAAGACGCAATCAGCCATATTTGTGCACCCGCCGTCAATGCCTCACTTAACGCTAGACATTCTTAATTTGTAAGAGGTACATTTTGTTCCAGTCTGCCTCCTCTCTGCCCGTCTTGTTCCCGGGTTGTCTCTGAAGAGACAAAGAAAGAATATGTTTACTGCCCCATCAGACAAACATAACAAGCAGTTAGTACGAGGCTGTGCATACAGCCACAACCTCATTATGTCAAACAAATTGATACAAAAACAACCACAGTTAGCGAACATGAAAACGTTGGTGCCAGGTTGCTATAAGGTGGGCAGTAGTAGTGGATGTTCCATGACGGACGAAAGGAAAAGTAAGATAATACAATTTTGTCCCTGTCTACTGACCGAAGTCTTACCAGACTAAATCGTCCTGCAAAAAAAAAAAAAAAAAAAAAAAAACTAAATACAGAAAGAAAGAAAAAAAAAAACAAACATGCACGAGAAAGATTAAACAAAACGCATGTCCAAGAACCGTCAGGTAAGTCTCAGCTACAAAAGATGTTTACTCTCACGTTAAACGACTGTATTCAAAATCACGACCCATTTCATGGTGCACGTAAACATCGATGCTGGTAACAGATCTTGGCTTTATGAACCACCTTGTCAACTTTGGCTGCACTGATAAATGTGTTACTAACATAAAACCCACAACCTTAAAACTTGAGACCATCAAGTCAACAAAACAGTACATACTTGATAATGGCTGCGACAATATTGAAGACTTGTACACTTACAGGAGAAGTTGAATCCTGTTCCTCCTTTTTCTTTGCACTCGAGTCCTTACCCACTGCAGATAGTCCCCTTGCAGGAAACCTGCACCAAACATTCACATACTCTTGTCAAGGTAGTTTCTCTGGCGATATGTTTTACCTGGTAAGGTTGCCAGCCCATGCACAAACTTACACTAGTCGCCTTGTACGACATGCTTGGGAGTGCAGAAGTGTTACTCTTTCTTTGTCTCTTCAGAGACTCTCGGGGGGAAACCAAAAACTTG
The DNA here is from genome assembly GCA_024509875.1 of Oreohelix idahoensis. Lineage (NCBI taxonomy): Eukaryota > Metazoa > Mollusca > Gastropoda > Stylommatophora > Oreohelicidae > Oreohelix > Oreohelix idahoensis. The sequence continues at coordinate 372,597 of JAMPIV010020074.1, forward strand.
TATCCATGTCTAAGAAAATTAAACGAGATAATTCCTCTGAGAAACAGTCAAATATCAGTCGATTAAAGAAACAGTCAAGGCGTGGCCAAACAATTTCAAAAACTCAACATGAGAAGAGAAAACTTTGAGAAAATATAGTAGCAAATAGTAAGTAAGTCAGAAATAAGAGATAATAAAGGGAGATAAAGCTCGATAAACTGACCATGGGACTCGAAGACGTAGATGTTGTAAAGAAACTTGAAACCGTTGGAGGTGGACATGGTGCTATACAGCAAGACATATTTCTGAGACACTTCTATTCGTGCCAGGCCGAGTGGCGTAGACAGGCATGTCTCACTATAACATCTGTCCCTACTCCTGTTTTTTTTTTTTTTCTTTTCGATTGTGCTGATGGCTCTGCTTTCCCTGACATGATGCCACAATGCTCACAGTGTTCTGGTTATAAGAACCTGCAGATATCTTCGTATGACCTTCCTTCACTTAGAAAATATAACTGCAAAACGTGAAATGTCTAACATGTCTGGACATCTCAGACATCAGAATTAAGACATACAAACATGACATGGAGTCGTCTCTGTAAGATGAACAGACCACTGGACAAATGCGACTAAATTATGCTGCTAAAAAAAAAATATAACACACGTGACTTATTAATGACAAGAATCTTCCACGGCCTAGACCTGTTAGCTACATCAGTGGTTCTCAACATTGTGTTCATTGCTCTAAGACAGTGCTCACGTATGGCGCCTTCTTTATCAGATACAATGCCTTCTTCAGCTGGAGAACATGGCTCTTGAAATCATTTTCTGGTGTTATCCGCGTTATCCTCTATGTTTCTATCTCTCTCTGGTATCGATCATCAGTGTGGAACTGCTGACAAAAGCCAGGCATATACCAGTGGAACAAGAGGAAAGGAAACAACGCTGACGTCAGGTAGGACAAACGATTCAGACGACAACCAGACCAGCAGATAGTATTACACGGCAGGCCATATTCTAGAATATCCAAAGTAACAAAAATAAAAAAATAGATGGACTCCCAAAGACAAGCTGAGATGGGAACTGGAGGCAGATGTAAAAATGACAGATAAGATATGAAAGGGACTTAAATGGGTGGCACCATTTTTATTCATCAAGGAGAATCTGGTGTAATAATAAAGAGGAAGCTGAAGTTGATGGCTAACAATGGTAGAAATCAGATCCCCAATAAAACCTAACACAACGATAATGAAGACGGTTCCAATCACTTCTTCTGTACAACTGGAAGGAATGAAGATGCTGTGGTATCGTTAATATCTTCCATATAAGCGGAATGAATGATAATGATGACAGTATCAATGACGTCTGCCATATAACCCGAATAAATGATAATGCTGGTAGTATGAGCTCTCCATACTTTACAAACTACGCAGTCTTGTCAGAATAATCATTGAAATGACCTTTCACCGCTTATTAAAACTAGAAGCAAACAGAAGCCACACACGGTAACAGACGAGTAGATAGACTATCACAACTCTACATCGCGTTATCTTGCGTCAACATTACATTACTACCTGGCACGTCCAGCTCTACACAAAAGACATAATATACACGCAACAGAAATGTGACAAAAACTCACGGACAAGCATATCATGCGATATATTGTAGAGTGAGGGGCAGGCCATTATTCATCCATTAGAGAATCATAAATAATTAACCCACCACATTTCACAAGCCTCTACAACGCAGTGGTACATTAACTCATTCGCCCAGGAACCGCTTGTTCTACTTAAGGTGAAGCGCCATTCATCAGCATTCAGTTTAATGCATCATCCCGGTAAGGAACCATTCATGACAACAAAATTTATCCGAGTACATTTTCTAACAATGGCTAAAGCTGGAGACATGGATCGAAACTTAGTGTACTGCTTCATTACTTCTCTGGATCAGGTTATGTTTTATTTATATATATATATATATATATATATATATATATATATATATATATATATATATATATATATATATATATATATATATATATATATATATATATATATATATATATATATATATATCATAATAATAATAATAATAATAGCCCCTTCTGTCATAACTGACTATGGCAATGCGCCCCTGAGGTGACAGCCCTCAGCTGCTTATTTTCCTGGTGCTCCTTTCGACGATTTCTCCCCTCCTCTGCTTGTTGTGTGAGCCTCTTTTCGCTCAATCTGAGGTGGCGCCGTAAATAGCATCGCCACTTAGTGCGATCGGCAGCTTCATCCTCCCATGTTGCTGGATCCATGTCCAATGCCCTCATATCTCTCTTGCACACATCTTTGAACCTTAGCAGTGGTCGTCCAACTGCTCTCTTGCCATCTGCTAATTGTCCATAGACGATATCTTTTGGGATGCGACCATCTTCCATGCGGCGAACATGGCCAAGCCAGCGAAGTCTGCGCTGTCTAAGCAGTGTATACATACTTTGAAGGTCAGCACGTGACAAGACCTTGACATTTATATGAGGTGGCTTCAAATGAAAACCTTAAATTTGCGATAGAAATTCGAATATATACAGGGAGGACAACAAACACTTGTCCACGATCAACTAAAAACACATCATCCATATGTGTCCAAAGATCAGAGCAAACGAAAAGTGGGCTGTGCCTGTGGGCTGACAATCTGCCCAGACACAAGAACTTAATTAACTTTGAAGAAAAAAATTGTATCAGGGACTATGCATGTAGTTTAGGCCCCAAACATTCAGCGCCATGCCTCATTCCACTCAACAGCCCTGTCGCAGATACAAATACCAGATTTAATAGACTGCTCATTCATCATTGAATAGACTGCTCGATCATCTATGACAATTACAGGGTGCCATACTGTTAATTTCTGATAGCGTTCGTCATATGAATAGTTTTTTTAATTAATGTTTAGCATTTATTTCAGAAACTCATGTTGCCGTTACTTAAAATAACGACCATGACAAATAAAGAGCCATGAAAAGGACCACTAGTGTCTATTAGTCTGCACAATTCCTGTAGCATAATGGATAAATACGCTTAGTTAGATTGTATTATGTATACACACTGCCTTCGCCAAAGAGTTAATCGCGAGCGCCAAAGAGTTAATCGCGAGCGACAATATTTATCAGCACACGCATGCGCAGTCTATACCTCGAAGGGAAGGAGAGAAACGGAAATATTCATAATGGCGAAGCAATTTGTGCATTGGGACGGATGGAATTTCTTAAAGGACGACTTTGGGAAGTGTTGTTATTCAAGAATAATAACAGAGTTTGCTGGTGGAAATGTTCATACATGGAAATCTAAAAGGAAATTGGTAAGTAGGATGTATCTACTGAGATATCGTTTAGTTTGTGAGATGGCCACTTTCGAGGGTTAGGCCTAGTATTAATCTAAATAAATTTATTTAGACTGCATACCCACAGGGAAAGCCAATATCAAGGAATGGATTTAAAGCTTGTCACAGGGGATTTCGAAGGATATTGACCAGACAGTGATAACCTAGGCCAGTTAAGAGATTCAGGCCCTAATAAATTGCAAGGTTACACACAATGAGCCCATAGACAACATTTTCTATAATTATTTTGGACCAATCAGATACGACTCCCTCTGACGTACGCTCCATTAGTATATAAGGGAGGCAGTTTCAAAATTCATTTATCACACACAACCTTGTTAAGCCCAGCCAGAAGGAGCAGAGTAGAACACTGTCATTGCCAAGCCATTTTTGACTATGCAGGGCAGGAATCCTCACTAAAAGTGTAATTCTGTGTTGGAGAAAGATTCTTAGAGGGTATGTAGAACTATCATAAGTATTTATGTGAATAATGTACATTTTATTTCAGGAATTAATAGGCTTGTGAATATACCAAACATACTGATTGTGTGAATAGGATGGCTAAAGATTGTCAAGCCTTTAAAACTACCCACAGCAGTCATTGCTAACCATAAGCATATCCAGTAGGGTTTATTAGTACTGTTACTAACTACCATAAAAGGACCAGCTGTGACTTGGCATGAGAGTGAGGAAGGCAAAGACTGCATCAGGAGTCATAGTTTCATATTGATTGTTTATTATTTGATTGAAAATGTTTTGCAGTAGACACCAATCTGTCTCCCTACTCTGTATCATACAGAGCCATTTATCATTCATTGTACACACAGCATCTGAATAAAACATTCTCATCCCAGCACACAGTAGAGATAACAAGCATCATAAGCAACCATTGGACACATATTCATTGTTTCAGGATCCTAGTGCACCATCACAAGTGTGATCATGTTCTGAGGTCCTTATATCCTGCTATATGTGAAGCCCAGAGATAGAAGGAGCCTATTACTGTCATTCCCCTTACTGTTTGGGAGTTTGTGCAGCACAGACTATCAGTGTGTTAGTACAGTGCAACCGACCTGTACCAGAGTTACTGACTTGGACCAGAGTTAAGTCCCATGTTCCTAGAAACCAATGTGAGACCAGCTACTACTGTCAATAGAATGTTTTAAATGATGAACTTAAGCTGTAAAGATAGAAGAGACAGATAAACTTTAATTATTCATTATTAAAATAAATACAGAAGGACGGTGAACATTCCTGGTGGACAAGATCTAGTGTAAAGGAACTTGTTAATTAATAGATCCAAAGTGGATCCTTGTTCTTTTGTATTTACTTACAAATAGATTGGAATGTACATACTCTACCATAATCACCATTGCCTCAACATTCACCCATCATTACAATAGTACATAGTGTAGATAATAAATTATTTGAATTGTAAACCACTTGAGTTATTAATTACTTTTATTCAAAGGAGTTACAGTTCAATTTTCATAGTTACATAAGTACATCATAGGAGATCAAAAAGTGAGAGGGCACCAGTATAATCTGCTTGTCTATATCTAATTCTTGCTACAGATTATTCACAGCATTGATCTTCTTGTGAGAGTGAGACCAGTGAACCCTAGACACTGGGACTTCACCATTGTTCAGGAGAGAACCCTACTTCTGTCAATACTATCACTACATCTATATATAAACCTCTCGCTACAATTCCAATGGTGTGAGAGGGAAAACGCATCAGACGCGACCCGCCAAACACAGTTCAGAACAGAACAGTAGAATCACAGTCTAGTGATGTGGAACATAGCCGTAGAAATAAAAACGCAATCGGAGGGCATACATATAAAGGTAAATAGAAGGCACTCATGAGACAGAATGAAGATGGGCAACAGATAACAGACAAGTAAAAGAAGTGATAAGGTTTGCGACATCACGTTCATATCAGGCAACAAAGTGTATCTAATGTGGCCTAACCCTTGACAGACGGGCTCCTAAAGTTGAGTCTCTCGTGCTCTCAACTCACATTCATGGCCAAGAGAAAGTGGCCTGTCACATAGTCTCACACGGTAGGTCGCAGACAGGTTGTTCAAGACATTAAATAATACACGAATAAAAGGTATGTTACTGTTCGGTTGTCTGGTCTCCCCCTCCTGTCTGTCTAAGACTAATTTCAAGACCGTAAAGTCTTTTATATTTGAACCTGCGCCTTAACATAACCGATGCACCTTGCGTCTAGGTTGAACGAGGCGCGCGTCGTCATATGCAGGAAACACTCTTGAAAAATATAAATTATTTCTGACTGACGAGTGTCTAATATTTACCTGTACATACCTGTTTATTTATTGACTACACACAGGCCTTGGGTTGCCCTTTATATTTATTACCTAATAACAGAAAGATGAACATGCTTTCTCGCTGCACTTTATGTCACTTGATGCACGCTACCAAGAGATAATTTCACGCAAGACGGCTTAGTGGGACCAGCAAACCGATGAGACTATCTATAGTTCAAACATGTTACACGCTGTCAGTAGCCAAAAATGTCAACCCAAGACGTAAACTCCCCCGTAAGCCAGTCAATTCTGAATCGATGTATGTCTGTACTGGGAGATCTGTGAAAGTGTTTACACAAAAATCTCCTGACCTATAAATAAGGTTTGCGTCATCGCATTCATATAAGATAAAAAGGTGTATTTAAGTGGCCTAAACATGAGAGACGAGCTTCTACACTTGAGTCTCTGGAGCTCTCGACACACTATTATGGTCAAAGGCGGAGTACACGAGTGGCCCAACATCACGATTACTCTTCGGTAAAACATGCTCAGAACCCAGCATTGCACACTAAGCCTGTGGGAGTCAATTGAGCCACAGATTTAACTCCGGTATTTACCTGGTTGGCTGCATGCATGAGGATCTCACAGTGAATGGATGATTGGCCAGTGGAGCTGTGAGGTAGTTCTGCGACGATTCCTTACGACAGATCAAAACCAGAGCAATAGTATTTTAGTCGTGCATATTTGAAGAGCCCCCATGGATGGCGAGGAATGCACAGTATGCCGCACTCAATCCATATTCCAGCTTCACATCAGATGTGAGTTTCCTTTAAATCTGTGCCAAACCAGGATAGAATACCCGGGAACGAAACTGGAGTTCATGACTCCAGCAAGTGTCAGAGTGGGTGAAAAGTTACAAGAAAGTTTAGATCTACAATACAGATAATTCCAAGAATTCTTCAGCATGATACTGGCTGGAAACGTGCGACAAGCTCAGCAGTCCTAGTTAACACACCACCTACAACTAATGTATAATACCCCTGTCAGTCATAACTGACTATAGGAATGCGCCCCTGAGAGGAATGCGCCCCTGAGGGGACAGCCCTCGCCTCTTTTTTCCCTCACCAACTAAGGCAAAGACAAAAGAAAAAAAAAAGCCTACTTTACGGCCACAAGGCCTTTGTCGGAGACAAAAAAAAAAAAAAAAAAAGAAAAGAAAACAGAAGAGAAAGAAAGTGACAACTAAGTTAATTACATAAAAATGAATACAAATGATATGATCAGAGAATAGAAATATCAGATATCACCGATTCCTGTGTCAACAAAATGCCCACTAGAAAGGATCTGGGTAAAGATTCAAGATTATAATGGTCAAGAGAAAGTGGTTTTTCACGTTGTCTTACTAGGTAGGTCGCATGAACAATGATAAGTTGTTGAACAAATTAAACATCGGACAGCCAGACCTGTGTTCATGCGGGCAGGGCTGGCCTTAGTAACTGCCGGGCCCGACCTGGACCATTTTGGTGGGGCGCTCTGGACTTTCGACGATTATTTAACATTAGATATCAGGAATGTATACTACTACACTGTACACAAATATCTATATTTATAAGCTATATTTTGACACAACGCATGTTATAACAAAAATATAATTCTTAAGAAATTGTTATCGCTGTCTGCTCCATTAACTGTTCCAAGCTTTTGTCATACTTTAAGTTTCTATCTTCATCATAATCTAAAGATACTATTGCAAGGCTGTTGAGCCTATCTCGATCCATGTGTGACTCAGATAAGATGTGATCAATTTTAATTTAGAAATGCACTTTTCCCCTGACGCCACTGTTATTGGGATTGTCCAAAAATATGCGTAGAACATTAAATTTGAAAATACAGAAGCTCTCTCATTCAAAGCAAGGACTTTCAAGATGATTTTCAATGGCTTTCTATGACGAAGCAAGAATTGGTTCCAGTACTTCTGTTTCCTCGACTAGCATATGACCATCTTAATGTGCTAACTTTACAGACAGACTTGACAAGTTCGTTATACTGAATTTTCAAACTATAAAATCAATCAATCAATCAATCAATCAATCAGCCAGCCAGCCAGCCAGCCAGCCTGCCTGCCTACCTACCTACCTACCTACCTTTCTATCTATCTATCTATCTATCTATCTATCTATCTATCTATCTATCTATCTATCTATCTATCTATCTATCTATCTATCTATCTATCTATCTATCTATCTATCTATCTATCTATCTATCTATCTATCTATCTATCTTACGTTTTCTTCCTCAATTTCTCTTTCCACCCCCTTCCCCCTTTCTCCCGGTGTGAACCTAATGAGACCAAGACTAAGCGAAGAATTTTAAGACACAATGTAATATTCATCAATGTTTTCTCGATGAATGTTCTTGAATAAGATCTTCTAATTCTATAGTCACGTCTGTACGACTTCAAGGCCAGACACAATAGAAAAGACGTACAAAGCGGGTGGTACCTGGGTCTGAGCACGACCGCCTACACTTTACACATAACGGAAGGCTGAAACTGCTTTTATATGTGTCTTAATTAATACCTAAGTAATACAGAAGGTACGCCATTTGTAGGCGAGTCACGGACAATCCATTACAAACGACAGTCCTTGGAGGTCATAGAGGTATGGTTTCACAAAATAATGCTAAGAGTAAATTGGACAGCTAAAAATAGTAACGATGAAAGCCCAGAAAGAGGTCTGTGCGCAAAAGAAGCGTTTTTTACCCATTAGAAGGAAGCAATCCACTTTCTATGGAGTTTGTTTTGAGAAGAGGAAAGATGGAAGACATAGTGACAACAGACAAGATGGAAGACATAGTGACAACAGACAAGATGGAAGACATAGTGACAACAGACAAGATGGAAAACATAGTGACAACAGACAAGATGGAAGACATAGTGACAAGAGACAAGATGGAAGACATAGTGACAACAGACAAGATGGAAGACATAGTGACAACAGACAAGATGGAAGACATAGTGACAACAGACAAGATGGAAGACATAGTGACAACAGACAAGATGGAAGACATAGTGACAACAGACAAGATGGAAGACATAGTGACAACAGACAAGATGGAAGGAGCAAGATACATGTTTTAGGTTGATAAAGATAGAAGAGACTGGACACCTTGAAATGGTGGGCATTGACAGAAGCCAACAACAGAATTCATAAAAGCACTGGGGACAGTATGTTGTGGAGAGACACAATCACGATCACGATCCACAATGGGGGGAAAATGACGAAATTATCCTTTCGATGTATCTAACTGTTGTCCTGCTCACTTACTGACTTCACTAAATGAGGCCTAAAGCAGTGTCAAGCCTTGGGTGTGTATATTATACAGACGGCTGTGATCTGAGGCTGGTTATGCAGATACAGTATTCAATGGCCAAGCCTGAGACGGACTGGTAAAAGATAACACAGTTGTGAGAAAAGACCGCGTCTGCTTATAATCCTGACAGTTATATATATATATATATATATATATATATATATATATATATATATATATATATATATATATATATATATATATATATATATATATATATATATATATATATATATATCCAAATACATTAACAAAGCTGTATATATGTATTCTAACATAGTTATGTACGCACCTATTGACATTTGCCTGAACGTAACGAAAAAAGATTAAGAAATTGGCAGGCAGATCCGTCAACGTAACATTCTGTCCTTTGACTCATTGTGACGCATAATGTAAATATAGCCTACAGTGTCTGACAGTTTTTCGTGATCATGTAGCGTCTACGATTCGCTAGCAAAGCCATGCAACTTACAGCTTGCGTTTACTCATTTTTAATCCACGACTCTTTTCCCTGAAACGTAAACAAACGGAAATATTACCAACTTCCGCGACCTGCCAGTCAAAACAGGGAGCGAACCTGGTTTGTTTACCTGAGTTTCTCACGCGAGCTGATCTGTCAATCATCAAGATATCAGACAGACGCACGTGGAAACACCGGACCTCTTTTGAAGTAGTCGCACGGGCAAAAACATTTTCCCGATGGACCCTTTGATGTTCGTACATACAGGGGGAGCAAACGCGTTGATCTCCAGAAACGGGGAAATTTTCGGAAGGAAACCCGCTAAACGGTTTAAGTCTCTGTTGTCGATTAGCAACGATGAGACAGAGCGACCGTAAAACCTTTTATCTGGGAAACGTAGTTTCCTGATTTCCTGCTATGCACTATAGTGTGAAAAGTAACGTCATCTATAGATCAGAGATGTATATAAACTGTGGCTCCTCAAATCAGTTATCAGTTGTTGCTCAGAATTTTGGATAGTCTAAACACGTTGTCTAGAACCATTGTGGAAGGTGTGTTAATAGCCTTCGTGGGGATTTCCTTTGGATTTTCTGGTAATAGAAATTTGTGCTTAAGTGTTAAAATGTGTTAAGTTTTACCATTATATTCACTGTGATTTCCTAGCGATAAAACTAGTGAAATAAAATTACGCGAAGATATTTCTTGCCAGTTGTCAGTTTAATGTAATTTCCATCACCCGCTTTCTCACACAAGAAGATACGGTTTAGCTGACTGAATTAATATGATAGGCGACTGATAGTGGACCATAGAATTCACGTTATATTTCACTCTGTGTAATTATATAAGTGATTAGTGTTTTATCTTCTTCTTCTTTGATCCTTAGCCGCCGACCGTCAAAGCAGTCAGTGGCCATTACGCCTGGTGGCGTCTTGTAGGGCAACAACACATTGATTCCACTTTGCTCGGTCGGCGGCCATCCTTCGTACAGAGCCCCAACTCTGGTTCATTCTTTGCATCTCAGCCTCCACAGTCCTCCGCCAAGTTGTTTTTGGTCGGCCTCTCTTTCGTTTTCCTTCAGGGGTCCATAGCACAGCTGTTCTTGTGATGGCATCGGGGTCTCTTCTGAGGACATGGCCAACCCAGCTCCAGCGCCTGCCAGCTATGATGGTGTGCATGTCCTCTTGCTTGCTCCGAGTAAGCAGATCTTGGTTGGTGATGGTATTCGGCCAAAAGATTCTGAGAATTTTTCTTATTTATGTTGTGTGAAAAGAGGACAATTTCGACATTTCCTTCTCTGTAACTCTCCAGCTCTCCGCGCCATAGAGAAGCACAGAAAGCACACAGCTCTGATATAATCCTAATTTTGTGCTTGTGCTGTACTGAGAGGACGTCCAGATGTTGTTTAGACTAAAAAAGGCTGTTCTTGCTTTGTTCATTCTGTTGTTGATGTCTCTGCTTGCTCCGCAGTCTGGTGTTACTATGCATCTTAGGTATGTGAAGGCATCTGTCTGTTCCAGTTGCTGATTCCTTACTGATATGGGTTCAGGGTTGCTCACATTGAGCGTCATGACCTCTGTCTTCTTTAGGTTGATGTTCAAGCCCACCTGCTGGCTATACTTATTAAGTCTATCCGTTTTTTCCTGGATGTGTTGATGTGAATGTGCTAGCAGTGCAATGTCATATGCATATTCCAGATCTTCCAATGTAGAAAATGTAGTCCATCTTATTCCTCTTGGATTGCCCTCTGTTGTCTGGCGCATCACCCAGTCTATGACTGTTAAAAATAGAGTGGTTGATAAGGGGCATCCCTGTCGTACTCCTGTCTTCACTTCAAAGGTTAGGTTGCTCTGCCCAATGCTACACGTAAAGTTGGCATCTTCTTCTTCTTTGCGGGGGTAAAGTTGGCATATAGGCTTTTTATAATTGACACTATGCAGCTTGGAATTCCATAAGCCCCCAGTATTTTCCATAAACTGTCCCTATGTATACTGTCAAAAGCCTTTTCAAAATCAACGAAATTAATGTACAGCTGTCTTTGCCATTCTGAGCACTGCTCTATAATGTTCCTGAGGGTAAATATATGATCTACACATCTTCTGTTCTTTCTAAATCCTGCTTGTTCTTTCCTCAGTTTGTGGTCAACTGCTTTTGAGATTCTCTGTATAATTATCCTGCCTAGTATTTTGCTGGGAACTGAGAGAAGAGTTATTCCTCTCCAATTATTGCAGTCTGCAAGATCTCCCTTCTTGGGCAATTTGACAATTATTCCTTTTCTCCACTCTGTTGGTGTTGTCCCTGTTTTTCAGACTTGTGCAAATAGTGGTTCTAATAGTTCTGCTGCTAGCTCTGGGTCTGTCTTAAATAGCTCTGCATTTAAGTTATCATTTTCAGCCTCAGGAACATTTAATTGTGTCTCTGGTGGTTCCTTATTCAGAGTTTCTCTGAAATGCTCTGCCCATCTTATTTCCTGTGCCTCTACTGTCGTGATGAGATTTCCGTGCTTATCTCTTACTAATGTAATATTGTTTGCACCTCGTTTTCCCCTGATGATTTTAGTTATTTTGTATACTGTGCTTTGTTCATTTCTCAGTGCTGCCTCTTCTGCCTGTCTTGCAAGGTCATCCAGAAATGTCCTTTTGTTAGCACTGGTTTGACGTTTAACTTCCTTGTCCAGCTGACTGTACTGTTCACTATATATTGCCTTTAACCTGGGAGACTTAGCTTCTGTTTTCTTTCTTTTCATTTCTTTTCTCTTCGCTATGGTGTTTAGCGTATCTGGTGTTATCCAGTCTTGGCTCTTTCTTTCCTGGAATCCCAAGCATGACTTGCTGCTTTCCTTGTATATTGTTGTGATGGTGTTGAATCTCTGGTCAACATCATCGGTCTCTGTTCTTTCCTGGCTTTTGATAATCTCATATCTTCTCTTTACGTCGACCACGAAAGCTTTTCTGGTGAGGGGATCCTTCAGTTTCGTGATGTTATATCTTTTCTGTTTGACTGCAACTGGTCCAGCAGCTCTAAGTTTCACTTTCAGTCTTGCTACTACTAGGTGATGATCACTTCCCACATCTGCGCCTCTTCTTACTTTCACGTCTTGTAGTGCATGTCTCCATCTGCCATTGATCATTATGTGATCTCTCTGGTTTCTGTTTCGTCCGTTTGGTGATTCCCATGTTAACTTGTGCACTTCCTTGTGTGGAAAGTGTTCCTCCAATGACCAGGTTGTTAATACTGCAGACGGGAGCCGCGCTGGTGTAATGGCTACAACGTTGTACTGGCGACCAGGTGTTCATGGTTCAAACCCGGGCGTCGGCGTTTGAAGAAATGTTTAGGACCGGAAATTTGACTGAATAATCTGAACGGCTCCTGCACATAAATCCCGTGTGGATGGGAAGGAGCGAAGCTCCTGACCGGGTTGGAAGGAAAGTCCACTGACCCCCCAGCCTCGCAATGACATGTCATTGGGCCAAAAGGGCTAGAAAGCTCGAGTGCCGCTGGTTATAGAAAAAAAAAAAAATACTGCAGAAGCTTATTAATTTGTCCCCATTCTCATTTGCTGTTCCACTGCCGCATTTCCCCATTACTCTTTCGTTATAATTATTGTGTGCTCCCACTTTCGCATTTAGGTCTCCCATTACTATAATGAGATCGTACCTGGGTGTAGTTTCCATTTCTTTTTGTACCTGTTGATAGAACTCGTCCTTGATCTCTTCATCGCTGTCGTTTGTTGGTGCATAGCATTGCATAATTGTGGTGTTGGTGAACCTCCCTCTCAGTCTTGCTCTTATCAGTCTGTTGTTGATGGGTTTCCATTCCAGTAAAAACCTTTCCATTCCTTTCTTCAGGATAATGGTTACACCTTCGTTGTGCTGACCATCCTCTCTGCCAGAATAAAGTACTGTTTCCCATGTAGCTGTTTTTATTCTCCCCTTACCTGTCCATCTGCTCTCGCTTATTCCCAGGATATGTATCTTGTAGTTCCTCATCTCTGCTGTGATTTATCTCAGCTTTCCTGCCTCATTCATAGTTCTGACGTTCCAAAAACCAATTCTGGTTTCATGTTTTGCGGTCGGGGCATCCGTTTTCATGCCAGTGGCTTCCTTTCGGCTTTCACCACTGTCAGTCATACGAGCCTGAGACTCCGGATGTCCGTCCCACAGCAAAGTTTTTCCATTTATTGTTGTTTCCGTAACGAGTGTTTTATATCATACGACTAAATAAACAAACGCCGACAATCTAATAGCTATTAATGACAGGCGATATTTGTTCAGTGCGCGTAGGGATAATTAAATAATAACTGACATTGTGCGCTGATCGTTGACCGGGACAGGATGGGAAAGGCTGCATGCCTCACCCAAACCTGCACTCGCTAAGCGACGCGCGATAGGATAAGCTAAAGACACCGTGTGCCTTTAACTTTAATCAGGACTGACGGAGAAGATAAGAGATCGTCGTGTCCCCTTCCGTGTATATAAATGTAGAGATATAATAGTAGCATTTTTTTCATAATGTTTCTCTATTCTTAAGCATACCTGATCAAACGGCGACCAGCGGTCTATTTTGGTCTTTTTTCTTCATTTACTGATTGATTAATGTTGTCTTCTTCTTGGCTTACGCATCCCCAAGTTCAGTTGTGAACAGGATTGGCCAAAGAGACAAATTAACTTTTTAAATAGTAAAGTTAACTGGAATTATAAACACCCAGATATCTGTTCAATATACTTATTATGTTCGCAAATATTTTGGTAAACAAAGTGTTTCCTTTTTAAGTGCTTAAGGAGAAGTCATTTTTGAGTTACTTCCCTTGAAGGCAGTTCCGTCATCTTCGATCGGACTCCGCGGACGAATTTAGGCCTACTGCGATTTATTCTTTGGCTGGGTAGGAATAGATTATTCTTGCTTCAGTATATCTATGGCCTGAATTTATACGTAGTGTTTGTATGAGTAGGACGAGTCTGTCTTATATATGGATATCTTTACATTTCTAAGTCGAACTATGTTGGTTGTCGCTAGAAAAGGTCAAAGGCTATGCAGCGGAAGTATCGCTAGCAAGGGGTGTGATTCATGGCTGTCATCCTGTCTGGATGTAGAATTTTGATGTAGCCGGCCTATCGCCGAAAAAGTGATCTATAAGTAGATGGGGAAAAGTGATAGTCATTTAGACATGTTGTATGTACTTTACCCCAGTGTTTATTCTCTTTTGCCAAGGAATGGCAAAGTTATATTTCGCATAGAAAGGTAAAACCACAATTTATTATGAACTTGGGCTTCGCCATCGTTGTCGATAAACAGATGCACAGTGGTACTTTTGAAAAGAATATTTATTCAAAGAAAGATGACATTCCTATGTATCAGCACTAGATTATATGATATTATTCAATTACCTCTATGACAGAAGTTATGAAGAAATGAGGACATTTAACGAATGACCAATTTTGGTCTGGATCCTATAGTGAGTGAAACTCACGAGAGAAGAACAGCCATGTTGAAATTCATATACTTTGTATTTATCGAGTGAGAAAAAGGGATGCCTGTACTATCGCTCGATGAACCAAGAGATCACTGCTACATGTGAGAACCCATGTCTGGGATTCCTATATCTTTATGGAAAAATATATATATTGAACTTTACGTGAAGGGATATTCGCTAGACGAGATTAGGTCTAGGAGCCTTCCTATATATTGGTTATGGTCTGACGTGCCCAGTCAGTAAAGCCAGATGATTTACATGATGGAACTCTGAATGCTTATTTACGAATGCTCCATTATGATATTTGCCAAGCATGAATGCTAACTTAAGATGATATGCCTGTGATCAACATTATGCTGTCTATGTCGACATTTGTTCCTGTAACCATACACGTACTGTCCAAGTGTGCGTCTCATTAAATGTTATAAAAAGACCACCGTAGTTCCAGTACTTCTTGAATTCGAACAGTGTGAGTATGAGTGATGTACTACCAACTTGTCAACTCTATCGAATCATTCTACCATTCGCGTTCTGACATTCATATACACACTCATTGTCTACACTCACATTCTTGTCGGAGCCTCATCACGTTCCAGGACAAGATGACCTGTATGACCAAAACTGTGCTGGGTTTAATGAGTTGACAATCGTTACACTTTACTACACCAGTCCCAACATCTACATTTATCAACTGGTGGACATTCACGTCATTTAACAAATAAAGCGTGATTCAACAACTAGTAGCCAGTATGAGTTAACAACAACAATACAGAGTTTATCAACTGGTGTGCCAGCTTCCTGGGTCAACCTGCACAGTGACCATATTGAGAAGTAAACTTCTGAGACCAGACGTTCCTTGGGTCTGTTACGACACACAAATACATCAACAGTACAACTCTACAGTGATGTCAGCGTGACCTGTCCTGTCGAGAGTATGCGGTAACTAGGTCAGCGTTTGTTGACATTTGGTTCGTTGGACATTTGCCATACAACTGACAGTGTTACACAGCAAGCTTGGTTGAAACATAGAACATTACACATCAGGACTGGAGAATATTTGACAGTGTTTGCGAAAGGAAATGTTATTGAACTGAGAAGTCCTACATCGATTGTTATCATTCACATCAACGATGGAACTTCTATTTCTGTGTTGAATTTAAAATAATTAGACCAGAAGTATTTGTTTAATAAAGTACCACAGTACTGTACTATTAGGCAGTGTAACTGAGCCTTCTTTACAACACATTCTTTCTGCAACACTCTATTTACATCATATTGCCATACTATTTATGCATTTATGTATTTATGTTTAAATATTTATATGTGATATTTGTCACACAACAGAGTATCCCACGTAATAGAGGGTCTGATGTGTGCGTTTCTATAGGTGCAATTTTCTTGATTGAAAATTTGCTGCGACAGCTGTTGCTATTAGTGTTAGCTGTGAAGACTGTACTCATTGTTGTTTTTGTAATATTCCTCTGTTCTTTAGTTTGTTTTGATTTGTTTGTAATTTGTTGGTCTACCCTATTCTATCTTTCAGTTCTATTCTCAATTTATATTTATATACTGTGGCGTTATTTGTATTTGTTATCCTCTTGCGGGTTATCTTTTATTGTTTTTCCCATTTGATTTATGTCATTTCCGCAAATGTTTTCATGTTCTTCTGTATAACTGTTTTGTTTTGTGCCTGATCGACATACACTATTTAAAATATAGTTGATCATATAAATTGATGTACAAGAATCAACTGATAGTTAATTGCTATTACTAAAGGTACACAGTTGATGATATAAAACACTATTTCTGGTGCACTGCACTTATATTATAAAGTGAACCAGCAACTTATAGCTGTTATTATATAAGGATTTATACAAGACCTTTGTAAGGCTTGTTTCCCACAGTGATTGGGATAGTTAAGTACTATTTTCCACAGGTTAAAAAGTTATCATACAAGGTCTTTGATTAAGACTAAGAAAGTGAATTTATTTACTTTTGCAAATTACTGATCTTATTAGACAACATGTCTACATTAGATTATTTTATCACACAAGGCAGGGCTCTTGATAAGACTGGTCAGCAATTAGAAGAATGGGCAGTTGCTCAATATGACAAAGCATTAGCTGCTGCTGCTGAAGAAAGAAAAGCATTGATTGAAGAAAAGAAATTAGCAGCTGAGGAGAAAAGATTAGAAGCTGAGGAAAAAAAATTACAAAGAGAGGATGAACAAAAGAAATTGCAGATACAGACTGATGAAAAAAGATTCCAGATGGAAATGGAAAAAGAGAGAAGAAAAGATGAAGCTGCTGCAGAAGAGAGAAAATTACAAGCTGAAGCTCAAGAGAAAAAAGCAATAAGAGAACATGAACACCAAAAAGAACTTTTAGCATTTGAGTTAGAAAAGTTAAAGTTAACAAACATAAGTGATGGTAATCAAGCATCTGGTGGTAATGGTAAACCCTTTACTTACAAGGTCAAGGTACCAGCGTTCAACCCTTCCAGTGATGACATAACATTCTGGCTAAATAGATTTGAACGCTCGTGTCGAGCCCATAATGTGGACAAATCACAATATGCTAACCAGTTATCAGAAAATCTGAAAGGTGATTCTCTGACTAGTTTAAGTTTGGTTGAAGAGGCTGACAAAGATAACTATGATGTTATTAGGGCAGCCTTATTAAAGAAGTATCAGTTGTCTGAAGAGGGTTATCGGAAGTTGTTTAAGACAATGGTGCCTGAGGCAGGTGTAGTAGAATTCTCAGAATTCATTGCAAGGACACGTCTTACATTTGATCGTTGGATTGAGCTATCCAAAACAGAAAAGACTTATGAAGCCCTTATGGACTTGATACTCAGAGACAAGATTATGTCAAGTATAAATAAACCTTTCCTCGAATTCTTACATGAGCGTAAACCTAAGTCTCTAAAAGAAATGGAACAGTATTGTACCCAATACGTCACTGCACATCCGGACGTAGCTATTAGCAACAGTAAGGTTAAAGAAGGTATGCCAGTTGCTTCTGCAACACCATACAACCCTAATCACTCTCACAAATTCCAAGGACCTCAAAATAGGTTTAATAAAAAAGGTAACTATTACAGTTATCAGAAC
Source organism: Oreohelix idahoensis (assembly GCA_024509875.1). Classification (NCBI taxonomy): domain Eukaryota; kingdom Metazoa; phylum Mollusca; class Gastropoda; order Stylommatophora; family Oreohelicidae; genus Oreohelix; species Oreohelix idahoensis. The sequence continues at coordinate 390,628 of JAMPIV010020074.1, forward strand.
CAAGGTAACCAATCATTTCAGGGTTCTTCTTCGAATACCTGGAGAAGAGCTGACAGCCCTCGATTCAGGGGTGGTCATAATTACAGGAACTTCCGCAAAGGAAGTCATTCTAGAAACTATCCAAGTTTTCCTTCATGGAGACAACAGGATCATAATTACCGAGATACTCATTATAATGAATATGATGATAGTAACCAAAGGAGCTATGATTCAAACCCGAGTAGGGGTTATAATAGTGGAAACAATGATAAGTACAGAGGCAATAATAACAGAGGTAGAGCACAATTCAAAAAACATAAAGCTCATTACCAGGCGAACTCTGCACAGCAAGAGTCCCACGAAGCCTATAAACAAAATAAAGATAATGATGACTCTAATAATATGGCATGTGCCGCTTTTGATTTTGGGAGAGCATCTCAGTGCCCCCAATGCAAAACATTATTTGAGCCAACCACAGTGTCTACTTTAAGCTGTGGGCATCCTCTTCCCGCTCTTCCTGCGTCAATCGCGCATGATGGGAGAGGTTCTCTTGTCTTACACAAAGGTTTAGTAAATGACAATCCAGTCTCAGTACTTTTTGATTCTGGATGCACAACTATTGGGGTTAGGCAGTCACTCATAGATCCTTCTCATTCTACAGGCAAAGTAGTCAAATGCGTAACATTTGGCGGCACCATAGAGAAATACTCTACCGCTATAATTAGGATTGCTACTCCTTTCTTCACAGGAGATGTACACGCATGTCTTTTGCCGAATCCGATCGCTGATCTTATCATCGGTCGCATTCACGGAGTCAAAGAATGCACTCCGGAGCAAATTTCCGTTTGGGAAAATCAAAATATGCAATCTGCTAATGCGGTAGTCACTAGAGCTCAAGCTCTCAATATGCCTGAAACTTCATCTGTTGAAGATAATGAAGTGCATAACCAAGATGATCCCTTGGTAATTTCTCGTGACTCGTTTATAAAACAACAAGAAGAAGATCCGACTCTTAAGAAATTCTTCACTCTTGTAACGAAAGGTGATCCGAATAAAGATTCAAATTGTAAATCTTGGATTACAATGAAGAATGGCGTACTTGTACGTATGGTGCAAGACTCCACTAAGTCAAGTCATTCTCAGATTCTTGTACCCAAGAATTTGAGAGTTAAAATCTTACAACATGCACACGACTCTCAGTGTGCTGGTCACATGGGTTTTTCCCGTACAAAGTCAAGAGTTCTTGCGGCTTTCTTTTGGCCTTTTGTGAACAAGGACATACGGATCTATTGTCGATCCTGTAAAGTATGTCAAGAAGTCAAATCCAAAGGTCCTCGTCATGCTGCGCCTATTCAGGCTGCAGATATTCCTATTCGTCCATTCCAGAAAATGGCGATAGACATCATTGGTCCATTCAAGATCAAATCTGCTAGAGGACATCAGTTTATCTTAACGTGTGTAGACATGTGCACACGTTGGCCAGAGGCTATCCCTCTAAAGAGCATTACTACCGCTGACATTGCAGATGCTCTTTGGCTTATATTTTCTCGGCTGGGATTCCCCGGAGAAATATTATCAGATCATGGCACCCAACTGATATCGGATACCATGTCTCAAGTAATGTCTACTCTACAGATAGAGAGATCTTTGAGTAGCATCTATCATCCTATGTCCAATGGGATGGTCGAGCGACTAAATAGAACACTTAAGAACTTATTAGGGAAGATAACTGAGGATCATCCTCAAGATTGGGATAGGGTTTTACCCGCGGCCCTCTTCGCGTACAGAGAGGTCCCCAATGAACATACAGGGTTTTCGCCCTTTGAACTTGTCTTTGGCGCGCGACCGCGCGGCCCAATGTCTTTGCTGCATGATCTTATAACAGCTGACAATATTGACGATGACACAAAATCTTCTTACGAGTATGTCATCGCGCTGAGACAGAAGATTATCGAAGCATGCAAATTGGCAACGTCCTCTTCTGAATTTGCTAAGCAGAAGGCAAGACAATTTGCTAATAAGAAGAGAACTTTACGACAACTTTGTCCTGGTGACAAAGCATTTGTTTTGCTACCTTGTCGTGAAAATAGACTCCTTATTAGTTGGAAAGGTCCGTACGATATAATATCGAAAATTTCAGATGTTGACTACATCGTCGATATCAACGGGAAGCATAAAACCTTCCACATCAATATGCTTACGGAGTTCCATGAACGTCCTGACTATCTACAGCCTATTTTCCAGGCAACGGACGATTCTCATGTCAAACATGGTCATTACTCATCACTGTCTGTAATACAGGATGAGGAAACAAGTTTTTCGGATGTTAATCTTCCGCTTCCAATGATCCCACTTCATTCTAGTGAATCATGGAAAGACGTTACTGTTTCTCCTGATTTGTCTCTAGGAGAACGGCGACAAGTTTCGGTTATGTTACAAACATTTCAGGATGTCCTCACTGACATCCCTGGACAAACTCATGTCATTGAGCATGACATTGTTCTAACTGAACATACTCCAATTAGGGTTAGACCTTATCCTATCCCTATACATTTCCAAACACAGGTTGAAAAGGAGTTGGATGAAATGATAGATTTACAAATAATCGAACCATCCACTTCTGCATATTCTTCGCCGATGGTTATTGTTCGGAAAAAAAGACAATAACATACGTCTTTGCGTTGACTATCGCAAATTGAATCAAGTTACGAAGTTCGATGCTGAACCTATGCCTTTACTAGAAGAGTTACTTACTCGTCTTTCTAAATCGCATTTTTTCACTAAACTTGATTTGTCTAAAGGATATTGGCAAGTTCCATTATCCGAACGCGCCAAACCTCTTACCGCTTTCTCTACTCCCAGAGGCCTTTTCCAATGGAATTTTATGCCTTTCGGCCTTATGAACGCACCAGCTACATTTGTACGCATGATGCGTCGAATCCTATCGTATCGGTCAGATGTCATTGCTTATCTAGACGACATCTGTCTTTTCAGCGATACTTGGGAAGATCACTATTCAGGGTTAGTTGAATTATTATCAACTCTGCGTGAGTATAACCTGACAGCAAAACCATCTAAAGCTTGTATTGGCTTTAGCGAAATTGCTTTCTTAGGCCATCGAGTAGGTCACGGTTTCTTGAAGACAGAAGACCATAATATCACTAAGATACTTAACATCTCTATCCCTAGGACTAAAAAGCAAGTGCGAAGTTTTTTTTAGGTCTCATACAATTTTATGGACGTTTCATTCCGAATCTGTCCTCTATCATGGCACCTCTCTCTACACTATTAAAGAAAGGGTCGCCTAACATGGTTCACTGGTCTCATGAATGCCAATCCTCACTAGAGAAGATCAAAACTATGTTTTCATCACCACCTATTTTAGTGTTACCTACAACAGATAAGACATTTGTTCTTCGTAGTGACGCTTCATCCACTGGGATTGGAGCGGCACTAATGCAAGAGTACTCTGGAACTCTGCATCCTGTAATGTATATATCCAGAAAACTTAATGCTGCAGAAAGGAATTACTCGGTTTTAGACCGTGAATTATTGGCAATGGTTTGGTCAATTCTCAAACTCCAAAGATTCCTTCTGGGCGCGCATTTCGTAGTGGAAACTGACCAAAAAGCTCTTACGGCTATCCAAAGTAAGAACTTGAAGAGCTCGAGATCAACTCGATACGCAATCGCTCTTCAACCTTTTCATTTTTCGGTACGAGCTATCCGTGGTTCAGAAAATGTGATGGCGGACATTCTGTCCAGATGCCCACATGATGCCACTTAACTGTTAAATATTGGATTTTTTAATATGTATAACTTTACAACAGTTATTTTTTGTTCTTTACTAAGATACACATTTGTAATTTAATAATAGAATGATGGTATCTCTACTTAGCGGTTTATTGATGTTTATTCACCGCTGTTCTTTGATGATTGTTTCTTCATAAATCATAAATTTAAGATTATAGTGTGAATTTTTGGTATGCATTGTATAATTACCAGAATTGTATTATACGTACATCACACCTTCCTGGAAACATTTATTCGTAGAGAAACAATTTCTCTCAGATTTTGAGATATATTCTCACCGGTCATATTAGGAATTATAGTTATTCCTGATATTTGCATCTGCGCAGTATTCTTGCGTTTTGAGCCTATTGTATGGTGCTCCTAGATGTATTTAAAAAAAAAAAAAATTTTTTTTTTTTTCCCGGGAGGTGTGGTAAGACTGTAAAGGGCAATTTTTACTATCTTGCAATATAATACATTTATATACTTATTATGTTCGCAAATATTTTGGTAAACAAAGTGTTTCCTTTTTAAGTGCTTAAGGAGAAGTCATTTTTGAGTTACTTCCCTTGAAGGCAGTTCCGTCATCTTCGATCGGACTCCGCGGACGAATTTAGGCCTACTGCGATTTATTCTTTGGCTGGGTAGGAATAGATTATTCTTGCTTCAGTATATCTATGGCCTGAATTTATACGTAGTGTTTGTATGAGTAGGACGAGTCTGTCTTATATATGGATATCTTTACATTTCTAAGTCGAACTATGTTGGTTGTCGCTAGAAAAGGTCAAAGGCTATGCAGCGGAAGTATCGCTAGCAAGGGGTGTGATTCATGGCTGTCATCCTGTCTGGATGTAGAATTTTGATGTAGCCGGCCTATCGCCGAAAAAGTGATCTATAAGTAGATGGGGAAAAGTGATAGTCATTTAGACATGTTGTATGTACTTTACCCCAGTGTTTATTCTCTTTTGCCAAGGAATGGCAAAGTTATATTTCGCATAGAAAGGTAAAACCACAATTTATTATGAACTTGGGCTTCGCCATCGTTGTCGATAAACAGATGCACAGTGGTACTTTTGAAAAGAATATTTATTCAAAGGAAGATGACATTCCTATGTATCAGCACTAGATTATATGATATTATTCAATTACCTCTATGACAGAAGTTATGAAGAAATGAGGACATTTAACGAATGACCAATTTTGGTCTGGATCCTATAGTGAGTGAAACTCACGAGAGAAGAACAGCCATGTTGAAATTCATATACTTTGTATTTATCGAGTGAGAAAAAGGGATGCCTGTACTATCGCTCGATGAACCAAGAGATCACTGCTACATGTGAGAACCCATGTCTGGGATTCCTATATCTTTATGGAAAAATATATATATTGAACTTTACGTGAAGGGATATTCGCTAGACGAGATTAGGTCTAGGAGCCTTCCTATATATTGGTTATGGTCTGACGTGCCCAGTCAGTAAAGCCAGATGATTTACATGATGGAACTCTGAATGCTTATTTACGAATGCTCCATTATGATATTTGCCAAGCATGAATGCTAACTTAAGATGATATGCCTGTGATCAACATTATGCTGTCTATGTCGACATTTGTTCCTGTAACCATACACGTACTGTCCAAGTGTGCGTCTCATTAAATGTTATAAAAAGACCACCGTAGTTCCAGTACTTCTTGAATTCGAACAGTGTGAGTATGAGTGATGTACTACCAACTTGTCAACTCTATCGAATCATTCTACCATTCGCGTTCTGACATTCATATACACACTCATTGTCTACACTCACATTCTTGTCGGAGCCTCATCACGTTCCAGGACAAGATGACCTGTATGACCAAAACTGTGCTGGGTTTAATGAGTTGACAATCGTTACACTTTACTACACCAGTCCCAACATCTACATTTATCAACTGGTGGACATTCACGTCATTTAACAAATAAAGCGTGATTCAACAACTAGTAGCCAGTATGAGTTAACAACAACAATACAGAGTTTATCAACTGGTGTGCCAGCTTCCTGGGTCAACCTGCACAGTGACCATATTGAGAAGTAAACTTCTGAGACCAGACGTTCCTTGGGGTCTGTTACGACACACAAATACATCAACAGTACAACTCTACAGTGATGTCAGCGTGACCTGTCCTGTCGAGAGTATGCGGTAACTAGGTCAGCGTTTGTTGACATTTGGTTCGTTGGACATTTGCCATACAACTGACAGTGTTACACAGCAAGCTTGGTTGAAACATAGAACATTACACATCAGGACTGGAGAATATTTGACAGTGTTTGCGAAAGGAAATGTTATTGAACTGAGAAGTCCTACATCGATTGTTATCATTCACATCAACGATGGAACTTCTATTTCTGTGTTGAATTTAAAATAATTAGACCAGAAGTATTTGTTTAATAAAGTACCACAGTACTGTACTATTAGGCAGTGTAACTGAGCCTTCTTTACAACACATTCTTTCTGCAACACTCTATTTACATCATATTGCCATACTATTTATGCATTTATGTATTTATGTTTAAATATTTATATGTGATATTTGTCACACAACAGAGTATCCCACGTAATAGAGGGTCTGATGTGTGCGTTTCTATAGGTGCAATTTTCTTGATTGAAAATTTGCTGCGACAGCTGTTGCTATTAGTGTTAGCTGTGAAGACTGTACTCATTGTTGTTTTTGTAATATTCCTCTGTTCTTTAGTTTGTTTTGATTTGTTTGTAATTTGTTGGTCTACCCTATTCTATCTTTCAGTTCTATTCTCAATTTATATTTATATACTGTGGCGTTATTTGTATTTGTTATCCTCTTGCGGGTTATCTTTTATTGTTTTTCCCATTTGATTTATGTCATTTCCGCAAATGTTTTCATGTTCTTCTGTATAACTGTTTTGTTTTGTGCCTGATCGACATACACTATTTAAAATATAGTTGATCATATAAATTGATGTACAAGAATCAACTGATAGTTAATTGCTATTACTAAAGGTACACAGTTGATGATATAAAACACTATTTCTGGTGCACTGCACTTATATTATAAAGTGAACCAGCAACTTATAGCTGTTATTATATAAGGATTTATACAAGACCTTTGTAAGGCTTGTTTCCCACAGTGATTGGGATAGTTAAGTACTATTTTCCACAGGTTAAAAAGTTATCATACAAGGTCTTTGATTAAGACTAAGAAAGTGAATTTATTTACTTTTGCAAATTACTGATCTTATTAGACAACATGTCTACATTAGATTATTTTATCACACAAGGCAGGGCTCTTGATAAGACTGGTCAGCAATTAGAAGAATGGGCAGTTGCTCAATATGACAAAGCATTAGCTGCTGCTGCTGAAGAAAGAAAAGCATTGATTGAAGAAAAGAAATTAGCAGCTGAGGAGAAAAGATTAGAAGCTGAGGAAAAAAAAATTACAAAGAGAGGATGAACAAAAGAAATTGCAGATACAGACTGATGAAAAAAGATTCCAGATGGAAATGGAAAAAGAGAGAAGAAAAGATGAAGCTGCTGCAGAAGAGAGAAAATTACAAGCTGAAGCTCAAGAGAAAAAAGCAATAAGAGAACATGAACACCAAAAAGAACTTTTAGCATTTGAGTTAGAAAAGTTAAAGTTAACAAACATAAGTGATGGTAATCAAGCATCTGGTGGTAATGGTAAACCCTTTACTTACAAGGTCAAGGTACCAGCGTTCAACCCTTCCAGTGATGACATAACATTCTGGCTAAATAGATTTGAACGCTCGTGTCGAGCCCATAATGTGGACAAATCACAATATGCTAACCAGTTATCAGAAAATCTGAAAGGTGATTCTCTGACTAGTTTAAGTTTGGTTGAAGAGGCTGACAAAGATAACTATGATGTTATTAGGGCAGCCTTATTAAAGAAGTATCAGTTGTCTGAAGAGGGTTATCGGAAGTTGTTTAAGACAATGGTGCCTGAGGCAGGTGTAGAATTCTCAGAATTCATTGCAAGGACACGTCTTACATTTGATCGTTGGATTGAGCTATCCAAAACAGAAAAAGACTTATGAAGCCCTTATGGACTTGATACTCAGAGACAAGATTATGTCAAGTATAAATAAACCTTTCCTCGAATTCTTACATGAGCGTAAACCTAAGTCTCTAAAAGAAATGGAACAGTATTGTACCCAATACGTCACTGCACATCCGGACGTAGCTATTAGCAACAGTAAGGTTAAAGAAGGTATGCCAGTTGCTTCTGCAACACCATACAACCCTAATCACTCTCACAAATTCCAAGGACCTCAAAATAGGTTTAATAAAAAAGGTAACTATTACAGTTATCAGAACCAAGGTAACCAATCATTTCAGGGTTCTTCTTCGAATACCTGGAGAAGAGCTGACAGCCCTCGATTCAGGGGTGGTCATAATTACAGGAACTTTCGCAAAGGAAGTCATTCTAGAAACTATCCAAGTTTTCCTTCATGGAGACAACAGGATCATAATTACCGAGATACTCATTATAATGAATATGATGATAGTAACCAAAGGAGCTATGATTCAAACCCGAGTAGGGGTTATAATAGTGGAAACAATGATAAGTACAGAGGCAATAATAACAGAGGTAGAGCACAATTCAAAAAACATAAAGCTCATTACCAGGCGAACTCTGCACAGCAAGAGTCCCACGAAGCCTATAAACAAAATAAAGATAATCAATCGCGCATGATGGGAGAGGTTCTCTTGTCTTACACAAAGGTTTAGTCAATGACAATCCAGTCTCAGTACTTTTTGATTCTGGATGCACAACTATTGGGGTTAGGCAGTCACTCATAGATCCTTCTCATTCTACAGGCAAAGTAGTCAAATGCGTAACATTTGGCGGCACCATAGAGAAATACTCTACCGCTATAATTAGGATTGCTACTCCTTTCTTCACAGGAGATGTACACGCATGTCTTTTGCCGAATCCGATCGCTGATCTTATCATCGGTCGCATTCACGGAGTCAAAGAATGCACTCCGGAGCAAATTTCCGTTTGGGAAAATCAAAATATGCAATCTGCTAATGCGGTAGTCACTAGAGCTCAAGCTCCAATATGCCTTGGAAACTCTCACATCTGTTGAAGTAAGAAGTGCAAAAACAAGATATCCCTTGTTAAATTCCTCCGGACTCGTTTTATAAAACAAATACAAAAAAGAATCCGACT